>VSDK01027621.1:114223-161848 GCA_009767595.1 Symbiodinium kawagutii
AATCATAAGTTGACAATGATGCTTGGAAGGATGGTTGATAGTGGTTGATTAATAAATTGACGACTATGGTTTGTCATGATTCAGGTTTGCCAACGATGATTGAGGATTGAGAATTCTTGATGGTTGAAAATGTTTGACAAATAGTGGATAATGAGAATGATGATGAGGTATGCTGAATGATGGCGGATGGCGAATGAACACATACGGCTTTTACATCAACAATCACCAATCACAAATTGCGATCATCAGCAACTGTGTCCTTTTAGGCAAAGCTTCGGAACCTCAATCTATGATTCATCTATGATTGACAATTGTCCAAAACCCTGCACCCTGGTGTCCATTTCTGTCGCGATTGACATATGCCAATTGGTCCCAGAATCAAGAATCATACTTGTTGTTTCATCCTGCCATCATGAGTTGTTCATGGTGCATTCGTAATCCCAGCATAGCTATCCCATCGCAGCTGTTGCAGAAATGCTGTTGCGCTTGCTGATCCGTGGGCAACTTCCTACTACTTCATTCATGCTCCACAAAAGTCAGCACAGTGCAACCGGCGTGTTGCAGAAATAGTGCTGCGTAACAACCATTAATCATTAGTACATATCAGTACTACTACCATCAACTACCCAGTGAAACATTGGAAATCATCGGTAATAAGCACCAACCATGACTGCTAGACGTGGCCTAACGATCACCACCCATCAATCATCAATGATCGCTCGTGGTTAGCGGTGATGAACCACCTTTGGATTAAGCACGCTCATGCAGCTGGCATCCCCATGGCATCTTGCTAACACGATCGAAGCTTGGTAAGGAGAAAATGGAGAAACTTAGTGGTTGGATTGTTGATTCGTGTAGTGGTTGGAAGTGGTTGCTTCGGTTGATTCTGATTCATGCTGCTTATTCCGAGGGTTTTTGCTGATTCCAGGTCTAATTCCTGGTGCAAAAACCAGCTTCGAATCTCCAACAGCAATGCGTCAGCGACTTTTCACGGAAGCTGAGAAGATAGGAGAGGTAGTGCTGTGAATCACCAGTGGGTGCACCCCTTAGCACTACTTGAATGTTCTTGGACCAAAGGGAAAACAAGCTTATTGACTGGGCTCATCTAAAACTCTCGTAACTATGGCCAGTGGGGTAAAACCATCTCAAACTCCTATAGTGGGCTCAAACCATCTAAAACTCCTCTAACAGTGCTTAGTAAGCCGTCACCAAATGGGGATGTACCTCCTCCCACAGCTACAGCTCACCACTGGGTCCCCTTGCCCGCTGCGGCATACGCTTGCACGACATCGAACGCCTCGAGCCGGGACGTGGATTTATACCATGCTTATGTATCAATGTTGCTTGTAGCCACTTAAAAGTACAATCAAAATTCATGATTGTTAGTCGATAAACTGGTAAAGAATTAATGTTTGTTACAGTTGAGAAACTGTTAAAATTGCTTTTTGATGGGTACTAAGCGAAAATCCACGTTTGAAAAGGAGCTGGCCTGTCCAAAGTCTTTGCAGAATGTACCAGCAAGATCCAGCTTACAAATGGCACACGGATCATGAGTCCGGACGGGAACGAATTCTAGGGACTGCCTCCAGGGCTTTCAACATCCCCACTGTGGAAAGGATCATGTCACTGCCCCTCCCAAGAGTATCTCTGTGTGTTCTTATGTTAGCATCAAGGCGTTTACAACGAAAACAATTGTTAAGGCTCATGACCGCTGAACACACCCAAGGTCAAAGCACAAATGGCTGATTGAGCCTGATCAATCATGCTTAATCATCCGTAGTTGATGGGCAATCATGGTCAAAGAATAGCTCATCATGGCCAATCGTCACTGTTATTCATGGTTTTTTGCATTCATGAGCTCCATATTGGGCATTCCATGTTCACTAAATAGTGGTAGCTATGATATATTTAGTCATTCATTGATATAGTGGTAGCTGGTTCAAACCGGAAAAACTAACGGCTTGGAGCTAACCCCGGTTTGGGCACAAGACATGTTGGTTGGTGGTGAGAAACTGTGATTCCGTATCAACAGACCTGTGCCTACAAAGCAGTAGCCATCATCAACTATTCAGGTCACTTAAAAAATCATGATTCTAAATCATTGTCAACCGGAAGCATGCTTAATCATCATCCTCAACCATTCCCCGTCTCTTAACCATGATATAGATCGTCAACACTAGTTCCATTTTGTACCGGAATTGATCGTTCTGGATCACTATTCTTGACACAATGCCAACCATTCACAAAAAATATCAGTCATTCCTAACGCCCATGGACCATTCTGACAATTAGTCACTATCTCATTCTTACCATTTATCTCCGTTTGCAAATGATGTTCAAAAAAAGAGCGGTCAACAGCCAGTCTATCGACATGGAGTCATTACATGGTTGCTATGTTCGTTAGTCACCCAGCAAGACCACGTCACCTCCACCGTGTCTCCAGGAACGACACGACACAATCGCCCTGATCCGGGTGCCCCACGTGCGCGAGGACTCCCGATCACGTGAGCAGCTGCGCCTTGCGAGAAAGCTATCACTTGGGGATGGCCGAACTGTCCATGGATTGCTTGTGGTTAGAATTGCATCTCGTAATGTTGACCATTGGTGAGAATCCATACCATAAGTGGATAGTATGTTAATACCAATGACTTTCCATGGATTCTAACATTGCTCATTGTGGTTATTATGGTTAATTAACTAATTTTGACAGTTGGTATATATTGGTTCTATCGTTATACCAATCATTGAACAAGCAGTGATGGAAAACTTTGCCCACAGCTGGTTGCGCATCAACAACGGCATCAACTAGTAAGGTAGGGTATCATATCCCAACCTCCCTAGTCCCAAATTGGTATCACCTGTAAGGTTGGAAGTACACTCACTGGAAATTCTACTGAGCAAATTCAACTTGCCATTCTGGCAAGAATTCAGGACTAGTGACTGGTGATCAGTTCTAATTGTTGACATAAGCTTGGACGATGATGGACTATCATGGACCATTATGATAGAATACCGTTTATCTGATGATAATGAACTTGGCTCACGGATACTCGTCCCCGGTACTTGATCATGATGATTGAAGCGACGCAGGATACTGCAAGAAATGTTTGTTTTCTCTGCCTGGTGATTACTGTAAAGAATCAACTAAACATCTCAGCGAATCATTAAGGGTATATATAATTGTTTCTTAAACTAGGGGACCCCCAAACAATGGTTCGGTTATCATTAATCTATCATGCTTGATAATTATTGCATGATTTGAGGGTCCCCTTTTTTAGAAACACCCATGTCTTGGAAATATGACGATATGGAATTACGACCACAAAAAATCGGCCGCTCAGAAAATGGGTCATCCGAATCAACAAACTGTTCTGTTGCAAGTTCCTGATGCGGAGACTCCGCAACTACGCAAGGTTGCAGTCGAACACCCCACCCAGCACCCTATCGGGTCACCACCTAGCTGTTGGCAACACGATTCGACCAGCCAGATTCGACCATCTGTAGATCAATCATGAGATGGGTCCCGTTCATCACTTCTATACTAATCAAATCGAATTGATCGGTTCATGGGCATAAGGTGGTCGATCAGCACATGGCTGTCCATCTTATGATACCTTATGTAATTCACTTTCCATCATGGTCACTGTCGCATATTGAATAAACCATTTGATCTTGCAATCATGGTCGACCCAAAAAGTTATCATAAGTCATCATTTCTCATCATCATAAACCGTCATGAACCATTATAAGCCTCCATAATGCTAAGTGCGATCAAGTCATTATAGTGGCTTGATAAGCCTTATAATGGCCACTATAAGCCTTGTAGTAAACTATATGCTCTACCAGTATAAGCCACTATAATTATAAGATTATAGTTTATTAGACATTACCTACCAGGATCTTTTATAGAACTCTCTACCAGTATGAGCTTATAATCATCCAGCTCCTATAATTATAATTATCGAAGCTCATACTGGTAGAGAGTTCTATAAAATCATAAGCATTATAATTGCAGTAAATCGATCATATAACTACAATTATCTAAAGATCCGACTATAGCATATAATCTGTATAGCTCCTATAATTATAATCATCGGAGTTATAGTGCTATAATTATAACTATCCATTGATTTCTATCATTATAGTACTATAATTATCCATTACAACTCCTTGTAACGCTAAGCCGATCGGAGTTCTCTGCTCTCCGCTGATCAAAGAGCTCCACTCGGGACGGGCCTCGATGTGCTGAGCTCCGGTCCCAAAGGCACCTGAGGAGATCCCAGTGCCATATGTCATCAGGTCCAAAACCCTGCAACAAAATTAGTTAATATATATATTAGCAGGGTCTTATTATCATAGTAACTAAAATCAAATAGACAGTTGCTAATTTTAGTTGCACTAAAATAGTTATATTGTTTAAACAAAGTTACTTCAAATCAGCAACTGTCTAAATGTAACTAAAAATAGAAAGCTGAAAAAAGCTGAAACAAATAGGTTTACATTGTGGTTTACCATCATCACACATTTCCTTTCTCCCTGATCATGACAAACTTCTAGCAGAACCTGTCCAAATGAAGTCACCCCGGGCGCCTTTGGGCGCAACCCGACTCATGTGCGTGCAGAAATAATGGTGGTGCGTGTATGCACAAACACTTCATGGATGTTTGGACATGTTCATGTCTATGTGCAAGCCTATATACAACATACGTGTTAATATGCAGAATTGTGATTAAGTATTTTGTATACGTATGGGTGGATTTGTCTTTGAGGTGTTACAAACATCTTAGCGATCGTCTGTTGATCAATGTCCGCATACAAGAACATAGTTTTATCCAATTCAACCTACACATAGACATGCGTTGTACAAAAAACACAGGTGTGCGCGCGCAAATATGTGTATACATTGGGAACATAGTGCACTCGATACATTATAATTTATATACATTTACGGACTGATTGACCCCCATCAAACCTTCACCAGCTATCAGCAGCCATCAAATAAAGATCATTTTCACCTTTAGTACTCATCTCTAACCACATAAGCCACACAAATCCCATCATGATCTAATTGGTTTTTGCATGATTTATAACTGAATTATAAACCATCCTTTAGAATCATTAGCCATCAGGAATCAATCATCATTGAGTAATCACTAGATAGCCATCAAGTAACCATCATTTGCCGCCAGTTCACCATCATCAGCCACTAATTAAGCATCGATTTACCATCAATCCCCATCACTCATCCACAACTTAGCCACCATCTCACCACGGTTTGGTATCAGCCACTCTGGTCCCCCACCGTGAGCTCCATGTTCCACTTCCCAGCATCCCTGGAGCTGTAGAGCGATCACAGGGAATGATGGCGGCTAGCGAGACTCGGGAAGAATCGCTAATAAATAGGGTTTCTCAATATGGTGGTTTCTCAAAAAAGGGTGCCCCCAAATCATCAGTTTATAGTCATTTAAAGTACTAAACCAGCCATTTTTTGGGTACCCTATTTTGAGAACCCCCCATATAGGAAACCACCAATGTTATGGTTGGTTTATCACGCTAGGTTAAAATTGGATGCTTTGGGGGGTCCCCTATTTTGAGAAACACCTGAATGGTTCGACAAGCTTACTGATGAGGTAAATCCATACATAGATTCGGGGCAATCCCCAAATTGGTTGTTTTCTCCTCTGAAAATCGACGGTTGGGGGGCACCCAGTGTGGGCAAAACCAACAAACTCACACCTTCTGGACAGTGTCTTGATCAAGTGCTGGTGCGTGTCTTCAGCTTCCGGCTACTCCATTACGACCAACAGGCAGCTATGAAGTGGTGGTGCCAGGGGATACGCAAATGTCATTCTTGTGGGATGCTGTTGGCAGAATATGTCACATGTTATCATACCATAGTTCTGAAAATAGGGGCATCCCCAAAAACCCAGTTGCAGTCACTAGTCAGTACCAGTTGCGTTTGCTGTTGCTCGACACCCCAACAAGTATACGCAACTAGTCAGGTACTGATTGATCATCAAGATTCATAATGTTCTGACGATTGAGCGATTGATCCTTCACAGCAGTCGTGTCTTACTGTCTATCAACGGATCGATGCGTGGTTTGCCTGACTACTGGTCACACACTTGATGATGAGCAACCCTTACCCTTTGATGGTACCCCCTACGTTTGACAGGTGAATCCGGAGTAGTTTGTCATAAAATGTTGGATTGCATTGCTAAAAAGTGTTCAACATATGATCGACCAATCATCATCAGAATGATCCAAAGTTGCAACCTGATTTTTCAAACAAGCTTATCAATCAACTTCTATAGATACCATATAACAACACATAACAACATATTCGATGATCATTCTGGTATATGACTGATCCACAGTTTTTGCTTTAGCTATATCAAACAATAGCATACAATAGCTTGATCAAAAACCAATCACATTAGTTGATGATTCAGGTTGATGATGCCAGAATAGCTTGATGTCTAGCTTGATCACATCATTATCATTCCCAATAGCTGACATCTGACAACTCGCGCTGGAAACCTGTGCCACTCCACCGGTTTGGCCGCCTGGTCTCAGGTCGCAAAGACGTTTCGAACCAACGAGCGGCGCCGTCCTGTGCACTGCGTCAGTGGGGCCCTCGGGAACCTTAAAACCGTGGGTTGTGGATGTAGATTTTGTAAAGGATGGCGGATTTTGATGGCTTCATGTGGTTTTTAACGGTTTATATGTTTTTATTCCTTTATGCTTGTACTTGAAATATGTTTTTGGTTTATTTAGGTATGGAAGCCAGGTAGTCGTACCTGATAGCCTAATAGAAAAGCCAACCAACAAATGAGATGCTTCATGCCAAACTACCACAATGGGAACCTGCATTTCTCAGAGCTGACAGGGACCGCTGTTGATGTGCCTAACCTGTACACGTGGTAATCAACAGAACAAATGCTATTAAACACTGTCAAATAGCATCAATCATCGTCAACCCCGTGCCTCAGCACTGTTAAGTATTCAGCATCAGTTGTGAACCCATGCTAAATCCTCACTAGCCATTGTTCACCAGTCAATGGTGATTTACCGCTATCAATCACTATCACCCACCAGTAATCAATTTGTATATTGTTCAACTTTTCTTGGAAAAGCAACAAGCAGTGATCCACAGATCAAGATACCTACTCCAGAGAGTTCAAAGTTGGTTCAGTTCAAACAGTCTGCATACTATTACAAAATCACCAGCCAGCACCAGATGCTTTAACCACTAGCCGTAATCCTAGCTGGTTTCAGCCACTTATGTTGCCAGAAAACAACTGATCTGCCGACCCACTAAGTGTCGATCTGCCAAGGATGACACCAGCGTAGATTCCTTTTCTACTCATAGAGCTGGTGCTTGCTGGTCTGTTTCAGTTCATTCTTGGCAATCTTGGAGTGTCTAGCTACAGCATCTGATTACATGGTTTTGCAGCATCATTATCACTATCGGCCGCGAGGTTTCCAAAGTCCACTCAGTGACCCAGCCTTCTCCCGAATAGAATGGCCTGCAACGTTCAGTGGCAGCCTCCATTATGTTCTCCCAGTCAAGTTCTGTAGACAAATCGTAGTACATACACGTAGCTGAGGGATTGATGAGCTATGTCTGGCTTCATTCCATCTCTAACCTCTGATCACACTTGGCAGAGACATTCCTGAAATCAATGTGTTGAGAGTATGGGATCTAAATCTGTTGCAGTGAACCACGTTGGGAAGCTTTTGCCGCTACTCAAACATATGCATGTGTTCGTGCGTATGTACAGGTTTATATGCACGAAGCAAATGTCACCTGCACATGAATGGAACAGCAGTACGAGGAACCAGCGAATGACCATGCTCCAACTTTCGAAGGGAATTTGATGCACGCACAGACGGCTTGCATTGGAGCATGTCCAGGTATTCATACATATACAGTATATATATATATATATGTGTGTCATGAAATTCATACATAATATATGCATACTGCATGCTGCATTCATATTAATTAATATGCCCACATATGTTCATATACTATATAATTCTATACAAGTCTACATGAATATATGTCCAAGATAGTGGTAGCTTCACAGAGGAGGAAATCAGACAGGTGCTCCAGCATCCAACATACCTCAAGTGCTGGGCTCAAGAGTTGCCATCTTGCTATCCGAAGCAACGCTGGCAGAACAACCCACTGGAAAAAAAACAACTGCCCCACGAGGTTGGGAGCCCGAAAGGTTGGCTAAGTTGGTTTATGACTTGGGTTAACTAGGGTAACTGCCAGCTATGGTTCACTACGGTCAACTAGGGTGAATTATGTTGAGCGAGGGTTATACAGTTACATAACAAGCCGCAGCCACCAACCAACCCCTGGGCTTTTCCGCTCATCAACTGGTGTCCACTGGGCAGCATGATCCGCTCCTCCCTGGCGATCTTTTTCGAAGTCTCGCCATCAAAAAGGCGGTCACAAAACCTCGGTCTGGGAGAGTTCCAACCTTGAAAGTTCGTTCTGCTGAATAGTTCTCCAGCTCCACCCTAGGGAATCAAGACACCGATCAAAGGGGAGAAAAATCTGGAGAAATCCACAACTCTTCAGGTGCTTTCCCATGGGTCTAGAGAACCGTATGAGGAGCGGTGGTTTGTAGTGCGTGCTTGCCAGGCACTGTGAGAACACAACTGGGTCACCTCCAAGCCACTCTCGTCCCCAACGTGTTGCTTCTAAGCTACTCAGTATAGCTCTGAATAATAAGGTTGTGATCAGTAACTAACCAATGTGATGCAACTAGCCAATTGTTGTTGGTGCACTCCATAGGTTAGTTTTCCAGAGGTTAGTGAGGAACCAAGACGAACGCTTCCAGTTGAGAGGCAGTGCACCACACATTTTGTCAACTACATTCAACTACGAAGTGTACAGCCCAGGCAGCAACTTTGGCCCATGAATGTTCTTGCGAAAAATGTTTGATTAGCTTTACTTAGTATCACGAGTTACAAACAGTGCTCAATCGTTGTAAAGATATATAGATGAACCATTGCACCCTAACCACTATACCGTGATCCTAAGCATTAAGAATGGTAAGTAAAAAACCATACAACCACTACAAGTTTATCATATAATTAATTATATTATATGGTGGTAATCCGGAAGTGCCATCATTAACGACCTCTACTGTCAGCATGCTCCCAAATTATGACTCGGCCGCAGGTTTGGTGCGAGACGCCATCACAAGCGCGAGCCAAATGCCTGGTATCGCCGGAGTGTCACACACCCAGGGGACTGGCGACACGAGAAGTGAAGCTTGGGTGAAGGAGCGTAAATCAGTTAATGTAAGCAACAACAACAACAACAACAACAACAACAACGACGACGACGACGACGACGACGACGACGACGACGAAGACGACGACAACGACTACTACTACTACAACTACTACAACTACTACAACAACAACAACAACTACTACTACTACTACTACTACTACTACTACTACTACTACTACTACTACTACTACTACTACTACTACTACTACTACTACTACTACTACTACTACTACTACTACTACTACTACTACTACTACTACTACTACTACTACTACTACTACTACTACTACTACTACTACTACTACTACTACTACTACTACTACTACTACTACTACTACTACTACTACTACTACTACTACTACTACTACTACTACTACTACTACTACTACTACTACTACTACTACTACTACTACTACTACTACTACTACTACTACTACTACTACTACTACTACTACTACTACTACTACTACTACTACTACTACAACTACTACAACTACGACTACGACTACTACTACTACGACGACTACTACCACTACGACTACGACTACGACGACTACTACTACTGCTACTACTACTATACTACTACTACTACTACTACTACTACTACTACTACTACTACTACTACTACTACTACTACTACTACTACTACTACTACTACTACTACTACTACTACAACTACAACTCCAACTACTACTGCCACCACTACTGCCACCACTAATACCACTACCACTACTACTGCGCTGTCCAGACTGGTAGCCATGGTGCCCCCTCGAACCATCGTGATCTCAATAGGCTGTGCACCTGATCCCAACATGGATTCAATTGATCACCTGGGAAATGATTCATTTGAGCACCCGCCCGCAATGTAAGAAAACCATATGGGCATTTCTCAAGCCATAAGGAACCCCCAAATTATGGTTGGTTTATTGCTCTAGGCTCATATTAGATGATTTTGGGGGACCCGATTTTGAGAAACCACCATATCATTCATCAGTGTCAGAGAATATCAAGTGCCATTCACAACCATTGATAACTCTCGACGCTGACCATCATCCACTACACACAGCACTAAGCATTGGTCTGGCGCGTTTGTGATCTACCACTTTGCAGTTGACCAGATCGAAACCTCGATCGGTCAAACTTTTTCGTGAATGGTTTTCACGGCTGGAAATTTGCAGCGATGGTCAATCCGATGGGCGAATCAATTCCTGGGAATTTAAGCTAAGAGTGGTTGATAGTGGATTAAGAATGCCACTGAATGATTAAGAAGTATTGATAATAAGGAGTAATGGATAACGAGATACTGATAGTGAATGGAAGCTGTTAATGGTTTTGAATGGCCAATCAGAACAACAAGACAATGCAGTAAAATTAATCGATCTATTGTAAACAGATTGGGGCTTGTATGTGTACGAATCATCATTGATAGCGGTTTACTTTTTCTCTGTTCCAAAAGCAATGGTGCCACAGAAAATTCAGTGATGGAGGTGAGCTTCCCAATTGAAAGGTGATCCTGTGATGGAGTCAAAATGATCACAGCTTTGGGCGGAGTTGACATTCAGAGTTTGAAACTGCCAAGGTTGAAGCTCAGGTCGTGATGAAGTCCTGGTCTAGGGGAGCTGGTGAACCTCTCATGGTGTTTCTTGGCTCATGAACCTGGCCTTCAAGCGTCTAGATGCCCAACTTGCGGCCCACAACCACGTTTCGACTGTCATATCCACCGTTGATTCAGCTGATTTTCCCAGCAGCTTCCATGGATCAAATGTCGTGTAACTTGCGCCCCACCTGCGGAACACATCCCCCGGGGATCCCCAGATACTCGCCTGGCGCATGATGCTCAAGGCCAACGAACACATGGAATCTGCCGCTTCGCTCTGCTTCTTCACCTCAGCTTACCATGGGAAGTTTGCCCGTGGAGCCGCGTCCAAGAAATTTCCAGGTGTTTCTAGGGCTCAGCTTGCCAGGTCGATGCAAGCTTTGTTCTATGTAAACGCATTATATATATAATAAATGTATTATAGATATATCATATATGTATGTGTGTGTGCACATGTAGAAAGGTGCGTATTAAGGGCTTCAGCCTGTTTCCATGGATTTGGACCAGAAACCAACGAGGGTACATCATGGCCATGGACAAGCCAAGATTTACAATGGCTTAATTCCAAAATTGAAAGCAACAAATGCTGTAAAAACCATGTTCTATTTGATCTTTAAACATGATCAACCATAATTGAGCAATGTCAACGTGTTATAATCAAGGCTATTGTTGGTATAATCCACAGAAACAACGTTGCTGATATTGTTGGTTTGTAACCTCCAACTATAGCAACAATTAAAGACAGCTGGCGGGAGGCTAATTTCGACAACACCATCGTTGTTTCGTTGGTCGTTGTCGTCTGTTATCCACTGCTATAACTATCATATACAATCATCCATCATCATTAATCAGAGGAGTGACTATCATTACCAATTTTTGACCATGATCAATAACCATCATCCACCATAATACGTGGCTCTTATCCCCCATCATTAAGCATTCTGGTGGCTTCTGAACCACCACTAACCACAATTGACCCCCATGAACCAGCCCATCAACCATCAGTGTTGTTTATTCGCCCGCATTAAGCATCAGTCGTCTATAATATGAACCCGAACTCAGCTATTCTTGACCACCACTAGGTCCATTTATAAATATGTCCATGGTCAATCATAAATTCCTAGAACCAAATCAAACCTACAATCATCAATAATCCAAGCATTAAACAGCTACGGATGCACCATTAGTTGGTTAATTGGAGGCCATAATTAACCAATCCTGCTTATCAACCTTTATTGAACCCTACAGTAACCTGGTTAGTTATTCAACCAGTATGTTTACTTACTAACCCCCATTAACTCTCATTAACCCCCATTAACCAGCTCATCAACCACTCGTGCTGCTTATTCAACCGTCCAAGCGCCCATGCTTCACCACGAACTGCGCAGGCTACGCTTGCCACGAACTGGGCGCCCTTGCATCGCCCGTACCGTCGCTGGCGGAGCCTCTGGAAGTCCTGAACGGCGAGGCGCACCAATGGAACTGGGGAAGTGATGGCGAGTGGCAGGTCATGGTTATCCAGTTGGTGGTTGAACCACCCCCTCATGACAAATAGGCGCAAGTCAACCAACCATTTGTGAATGATTACTGGAGAAAATAGAAAATGTTTACCACCAGTCAGTTATTGCGATCATGCTCATTGTTGGTCACTGACCATGATCATTGACCGTGATCATGATAAGGAATGGCTAATGATCATGGTGAATGACCAACACCGATGGTGAATGACCAACACCGATGGTTGACAATGAGGACAGGGAACAAGAATTGTCGTTGACGATGGTTGATGGTGGTTGATGATGGTCAATGGTGGCTAATCGCATGGTTAAATCGGGGGTTCATCATGGTTGATTAATCACATGGTTAATCACTTGGTATTGATGGTTCAGGATGATTGAGAAAGGTGAAAAGATCGGTAGTGATATTGTTTGATAGTTCATTAATTGATGAATAGGTAATATGTATGATTAATTAATGATGATTGATATCACAAGCGTTGATGATGGCTCATGATGGCTGATGATGGCTGATCAAACAGAGTTCATGATGGTGACGCTTAAGCAGCAGCATGCTACGAGTACGTTCCGATATATCTTTCCAAAGAGTTCAGCACGGTCTTCACGTTCTGATTCAGACTTCAGAGTGAACAAACCGAGGTTATGGCATAACGTAAGAATTGTGTTCTCCGGGTCCACCTCCCCGTGTTACCAGTGAACAGGATTCACCATTAGTCATCAGGCTGGTCTAGCTGGAGAGGTCATCAGTTCCAGAAAGTGCTTCGGGGTGGGTTATCCACTGATTGCCAGAGACAAAGAACAGGTGATACTAACAACCATTGGCTCGATTGAAGATAATGAATATGGACTACTGAATGGATGACATCGCTTCAATCTGTACTGCTAGCCTCCACATTCTTCAGTAATCACAACAGTTTTTTCTTACAAACAAAAGAATCACAATCAAGACAATAGTGATGAACAGTCTTACAAACAATAGTTCTTCTCACAAGTTCTTTCCCAAAGACTCAGAAGTTCTTTCGTTTAAGGCTTCTTCAACTGGGAACCCAATCAAAGATCCAAGAGTTTGGAGCGCAGTTTGCTCAGCACCCCGGGATGATCCTGTGCTGCGTACTGCGAGAATGGTTCAGAATCCCAAACTGAGATGGCGAGAAATGGTTGCTCCTTCATCTCAACATAGCTTTCTCTTGGAAACCGTATCAACTTTTGGTTGATCCACATTGATCCAGCTAGTACTACGGCCAGCACTTGTGCTATGCCCCGACGTCCGTCGGGACGCGTCGTCGGGGGCTCATTTTTCGTGGCCCTGCCAGTGTTTTAGAGACCTTCCATGACAAGTACAACGTGTTACGTCCGTCCCTCAACTCTAGAGTTGAGGGACGGAGTTCGTGGCAGGCTGCGGGAAAGTGGCTGTCCTGGAACGCTCTTTTTGTGCTGGCTCGTGCTTGTAGACTGTGCAGGTCGTGTCACGGATCGCTTGGAAACAGCAAAGCAACAAGGTTTTTCAATTTCTAATACAACACATAATTGTCCGGGGGTGGGAAATTTGATGACCCTCATCATCCTATAGTAGTGGGTTCCTATAATTTCCCCTCTTTGAACTTTTAATACAACATATAGTTGTCCGGGGGTGGGACATTTGATGACCCTCATCATCCTATAGTAGTGGGTTCCTTTAACTTCCCCTCTTTAAACTTCTAATGCAACATATAGTTTTCGGGGGTGGGAAATTTGATGTCCCTCATCATCCTATAGGAGCGGGTTCCTATAACTTCCCCTTATTCAACTTCAATACAACATATAGTTGTCCGGGGGTGGGAAATTTGATGACCCTCATCATCCTATAGTAGCGGGTTCCTATAACTTCCCCGTATTAAATTTCTAATCCAACATATAATTTTGGTAACCTTTGTCACAACCAGTCAGTGGTGCCCCCTGCGGGGGCAGCACTGAGCGCTACGCCCCTGCGGGGCGTAGCGCACGTGCTGCGGGTAGTACTACAATGCAAGACATCAAACTTGGGGTCGAAAATGAAGCGTCAAACCAACTATCTCGGGCAGTCTATTTCGTCAAAACTGCTTCGACCAACCTTGTCTACAATCATCTTGGCTACTGATATCTTACACTTATGGTTAATGATCGGGGTGAATGATAGTAGACAATGAATGATATCCATATTGGGGACTTAGGTTGGTTAATGATCCTGTTGAATGAAAACTGCTTAGACCAACCTCCGAAACCATCGGCAAAAACCGCCACGAACTTCCACCCGGGTTCACACACGGGGCATCCAACTGTCTAACGGTGGGCGACCTCATGGCGACGCCTTGAATGATGACCTGAGCTCAAGTGCTGAAACGCACGCCGTTGAGTTGGAAGGCAGCCGTTGAGTTGGACTTGGAGTGTTGGTATCCCATGGACATACCAAACCTTGCTATCCCATCTTTTTCTGGACAAATATGGAATAACAAAGATGGTATCCCATCGTTTTGTACACAAGAAAATGGAATGCCATAGTAAGATTATTAAACTTATGATGCTTAGTGGGAGTGTAATCTCATCTTTACGAACGATGATTGAATAGTTGTGACAGTTGGATGAGCAACATCTAACAATGCTTGGAAAATTGCGAGTAATGGTTTGTTGCCAGTAACGTTGAATTGCTAATCCACTACTAATCTGGCTGCGGCTAAACCAATGATAGTTAGAGTTGGAATGAGTACTTGGAAAGAGCGTACTGATGAGGCTGTGGGGCAGAAACCCCTGGTTCTCCATCATTAACCATGAATTTCCCTATCATGATCATTACTTGTGAATGCTCCCCCAGTAGTTGGTTGGTTAACTGCTTGACCCATAGCCATTAGGTTGTGAACAACAACTAGTGCGTCGAAGCGACAGACAAGCGAAAGCAGGCGAAGGCGGTGTAAAAACTCCAGTGGTCGATGGGATATTCCACCTGGGTTGCTGCCGTAGCCTCCTGGAAAACGTGGACCAACCTCTTATTTGGGAGGAGGGTGCCTGTTTTTTTCCGTGAATATGACCGTGATCCAAATGTAAATATCTGTTTTTTGTTCAATGTTTATTACATCAACATATCATTCCATCAGGGTGCTTGCAAATGGGGTAGTACTTTTGTGCCTGAAGCTGAAGCCGCACGCTGACGCTGAACGGCTGGAACCGTTGACGCCCTGCCACTTGATGCTGCACAATGCCCTGACGCTGCACCAAGCTGTGACGCCGCACGGCGACGCTGCACGGGATGACGCTGCACGGTGCCCTGACACTGCACGAAGCTGTGACGCCGCACGGCGACGCTGCACGGGATGACGCTGCACGGTGCCCTGATGCTGCACGAAGCTGTGACGCCGCACGGCGACGCTGCACCGGATGACGCTGGCCCTGCACGAAGCTGTGACGCCCCACGGCGACGCTGCACGGGATGACGCTGCACGGTGCCCTGACGCTGCACGAAGCTGTGACGCCGCACGGTGGCGCTGTACGGGATGACGCTGCACGGTGCCCTGACGCTGCACGAAGCTGCGACGCCGCACGGTGACGCTGCACGGGATGACGCTGCACGCTGATGGGTTTCTTTTACTTTCTCACTTTGGGAAATCGAGTTCGTAATCATTTTAAACTCCTTGCAATGCAAGCTCTTTGATGAACCAGTGCAGCTGAGTATACAGTGCACACAGACAACCACAAACAAATGCACACAAATACATACAAAATAGCTTTGAAAAATAAATTGAACAATATATATACTTAAAAAAATATATATACATTTCTAAAGATATGTGAAAACACATGCATACGCACGTATAAATGCATTGTGGCCGCGGGGTCGCCTAACTGGGGCGCTGATGCGAAAGCACGCGCGTAGGGTGGGGCAGGGTGGGTCGGGAGGCATGGCGACGTCCATTTGCAGCTGATGCCACGAAGGTCATGCTCGAGGGCTGACGCCCAATAGTTTATCACAGCGCCAGGCTTACCCCAGACGGAGCGATCAAGGAAAGGAAAAAACATCAAAAGGCCCTTTCAGCTAAGGGCCCGTTTCAATGTCTTGCTCTGTTCGTCGTCGGGGTCCGGCTTCGCGGGTCGTGCGCATTCGGGCTGGGGTGCGTCTTCAGGGCGTTCGTCTTCGGGGGGTGCGGCTTCGCGCGTCGTGCGGCTTCACGTTCGGGTGCGTCTTCGGGGCGTTCGTCTTCGGGGTGCGGCTTCGCGGGTCGTGCGGCTTCGGGTTCGGGTGCGTCTTCGGGGCGTTCGTCTTCGGGGTGCGGCTTCGCGGGGCGTGGGGGCTTCGGGGCGTTCGTCTTCGGGGTGCGGCTTCGCGGGTCGTGCGGCTTCGGGTTCGGGTGCGTCTTCGGGACGTTCGTCTTCGGGGTCCGGCTTCGCGGCTTCCGGTGGGATAGGCATTTGGCTGGCGTGCGTCTTCGGTGTGCGGCTTCGGCTGCGGGTGGAAAAGTGCTACCCCCCCAGCGACCACAATGTCATTCCATATGCGCCGATCGGTAAGTTTCCCATTCCATATTAGGTTGTCACCTGACGAACATTTCCAACCCCACTGAATGGTTGGGAACAACAACAACATCGGCAACATCAGCAATGGTAATAATTGCATAGGAATAAACAATAATAATTAATATACATCGCCACACAACAACCTCTAGAACAACCATCATCCTCCACCACCAGTGGGTGTTGAATCATCCACTCAAAACCAAACCCCATGAGGCAACAGAATAAGCGGCGAAGAGACAATTGGAGCAGCTGCAGACCTATGTATGGTTGTGACCAATCCTAATTTAGCCATTATCTAGCCATCATATAGCCGCCATTCTATAGCCATTAATTCATCACTCTACAGTCATCATCTACCATTGATTCATCATTATTGAGCATTAGGCCATTCTATAGCCAATAATTCATTTTACCGTCATTATTGACGATTCATTCAACATTGAAGCACTGCTTCACCATGAGACAGTCGCTGAGCTCGCTACACCTGCGGCTTGGCAGTAGGAGCGTAGCACCTCGCGCGCTTCACGTTTGCAACGGGTGGACGTCCATGGTCACAACGGTGGAGGTTGGATGGCGGTCTACGCTGGTGGCAGATAGTCGTTTTCTAGGGGACCCAGCAGATTTTCCTGAGGAACCCTGGGGTTTTCATGGGGAAACGTTTCTTCCAATAAGGTACCGCCGGTTGTCCTCCAATAGTCATCGTTATTCGGAACAAGCATTGATAAACCGCATCTATTGAGGGGAGTAAGCATTCATAAGTCTTATGACGTCGATTATTATGAGTCTAATGTCAACACTGTGTATGTCTATGTACGGGTACCATTGACGCGTCTGTGTATATGCACATGTATGCAATATCTTACAATGTACGCAACTGCTGCAACTTTTGGATGGGTCACTCCCCATAGCCCACATTCATGGTCGCCATTATTGGACATAAAGGATCTCCATGAATTGGTACCCTTCAAGTGTTTCATTGCTTCCCTTGCTGGACTATTCTTTTTTGGATCTTTGGGAGGCATCATAACTAGAAACTGTTGTTTTCAACAGCGATGCAGCACCTGGCCGAATTGCTCCCGCTTTCCAGGTTCATAGCAATCCTTTGGAATTCTTGTGATGTTGGAACAAGGATATGGCGGTCACAACCAAGCAACGAAGAGTACCTTGGTGAACATCCCAACAAAGACTAGTTTGATCATTCAGCTGTTTTGGATCAAGATTTCCACTCAGCTCAGGGGCGAAGGGACCAGCCAGGGATCACTCGTCCATGGGATGTGAACAGTGAGGACTGTTCAGGGTCACCCACAGCTGCCGTTAATGAAAGCTATGACTGCCGCTGTCTCGCACCTCTTCTTCAGTAATGCCACCCTCACCGCCAAGGGGAGGATAGTCCACCTCAAGAATTCAGCTCCCAAGATTCGCCGCTAGTCAAAAAAGGTAGGAAGTGACATCCAACCATATCCAACTTAGGTGAGGATCCTGCAGAGGTCTAAAAAGTACCCCATTCGCAGGAACCTCTTTAGACCCAAACCGCATGCTGCAGTGGCGTTCAATGTCCCTGGTGGGCATCCACGTTCAATGAAAAACACTTGAGCTATGATGTTCTCTTTAGCCCAGTCTGAAAACTGGTACTGGATCAAGACACCGGATTTGTTTCCGGAAGATCCGTGGAAAACCCTATCTATGAGCATCAATTAAGGGCGTCCGGTCAGTTGTTTCATCCTAGGTAGTTTCCTGGGAATAACCATTGTTGAGAATCTGACAAACGTCACTGATGGGTAGTAATCATAAGAAAATATGAGCATCATAGTTGTTTGTTGATTGTCGCGGTGGGAGACCATGCAATGTGAATGGTTTATATATTGCCTTGAGCTATACCAGCTCTGAACTGCAAACCAGTCAAAGGAATTCTGGGGCCGGAAAACATGGTAGTTGCTTGGAGCGAAGAGACTTTCTATTTCTTTCTATACGAATCTGCGGCTTGATTCTTCAAGACATGGCAAAACACATATTGAAAATATTGGGACACAAACATTTCAAAAAATCATCATCACTCCAGGTACCAGCTTTTGAGCAGGCGCAAAGTCGTGCCCCGCAAGGCACCGATGTGCGCGGATCAACACATCGGGGGTTGGCTTCGTGTGCATAGCCAAATGGCGGTCTGCATAGATATTGACAATGGTTTGATGAGTAATGACGCAACATTGGGAGAAGTCTCCACATGTAAAGGTGAGTACATAGGATGATGATTGTCGCAGCTGTTCGATGGGGAGCCTGCAAAGGTATCATGGTGTTGAACAAATGTTGCTTTTAGTGACTTTTTATACACAGATGGGTTTGTCCATAGTCATGGTGGTACCTACATTCACCATTCAAGTTCATAATCATTAGTTGCACCAGTACTTTGGACCCAGATAACCAGACTCCCCGACACAAATCCAATGGCACCACGATGTCCGGTCTGCTTTTCGTGATCGAAGCCTTACAGCCAGCACCGTGTTTGACGCCCCGTGCATCCAAAGGACCACTTTTCCAAAATCTCCAAGGTGATACGGCAAACAAAGATTCGCCAGATCCTGGGTGGTGAAACTGTAGAGTGGGAGGCGACTCGAGGTTAAAAAAATGACCTCCCAGGATCATTAAAGACTGTCTGTCATCAGACATTCGGGTCAACAGCATCAGCGCCTCAAGCAATCAGAATCACTACGGATTTGCGCAGAAAAAAACGTTGAATCACGAGTACAAATCCACAATCAGATATTGTGCAATATTCAATGCACATATTTTCTGAATTAATCTGCTTTGATGCCCAAATTGAATCTGTGAAATGTTCGCTTTCATCTGCTGCAGGTTGCAAAACACTCTGAGCCCTAGAGTCTAAGAAACGGTTCCGTGCCAAGATCCACATCTGTTGCTGGCAGGATCTACAACAAGTCCTGGTAACTTGACCAACATCTGCACCTTTGCCCCTGACTTTCCGGATTGCAAAACATGGACACTTGCTTCCATCAATGCGCTAAACCCAATAGAAATTCCCATCTCAGTATTGCTCAAATAAGCCCATTCATAGTGATTACTGTGTTTAAACTGGTAAAAAGAAAAGCTTACAGTGAAAAACTACTAATGGTCCATCGTGGGTTGAATCAATGGCAAACAAAGGTTCACAACAGACAATCATTAAACTCTTAATTTTTGGTTTACTAGTCATTCACACAAATATAATCAAGCTGTTAGCTAGTAGATTAATAGTCATCAATTCATAGCTAGCACTATGAACCAATGTTATTTGATGACTAGTGACTAGTAACTGACTATTAATGATATCAATGGTACTATTAATGATATCAATGATATTAATGCTACTATAACCAATGTTATTTGGTTCATAGTGCTGATATTAATGTGACCAAACTATATATCACTGATAATAACTCGTAACCTGGGCCTTGTGTTTCGCGAACGCCTCTGAGTACCCCGACACTCATGGGATGGCCGATGGTGCTCAGCTCCCAGTCCACCACGGCCTCGGTGGATCTAGGGGTTAGGGCATAGACACGGGGAATTATCAATGGCTATTGATAGCTATGATGGTCCTATGATAGTCGTATGATAGTCGTATGATAGTCCTAGGATAGTCCTATGATGGTCCTATGATTATCAATTTTCAAGGAATCAATTCGTATCAAGCAACGAATTACCATTTGCTGTCAATGAATCAATTAATCAACTAGTAAAATGATTATCTCCATAGCTCAAGTATCATGTGGGGCTCGTTGGAGGTCTGGAGCACATCTGTGTGACCTGGGTTGGACCCCTGCCGGCATCTCGCCCGGGGAAGCCCCGGAATGACTCCAAAGGATCATCCCACTTAGTAAGTGGTCATTTACCATGGTTATTAAGCCATCCAACTGTGGATATACCATTTAATAGTTGGTTTTAAACATGGTTACTAAGTGGGATGATCCACCAAGTAGGAACGGTTTATTAGGGTTTTATGTTGTTTACTATAGTGGCTAATAATCATTTTATATGCTAGGGAATGATAGCCAAGATCAGGCTATGGGTGCTTGATGATGGTTCATATAGTGGTGAGTGAAAACGAGTATGTTAACCATGGGGGTTAACCATTACAAACCTGTCGTGTTACCACTATCTTTGCTAATCATATCATAAACCGGCACAATAGATACAAAAGCTTATCTTTAAACAGGTGAATGATGGAAAACCAGTGAACCACGAACTTAACATGGCTTTGTCCATGAATATCCCTATCACATCCTGTCACCCCTGGCTGATTCATGTGCTTTCCCCTTGGGAAAATGACCATCCCACGTGGGGGGCCGCCAAGGCACAAGGACCCTTCGAGGCGTCTCCTGCGACAGGATCAGATTGTCGGGCTTCCAGTCGCCATGGATCACACAGGACCTGCACCGAGACGTGAAAACCGGTTCCGGTCGATGTTCATCACCAGGCAGAGAGATGTACGTAGTTCCATGCAGACATGTGCAGACATATTTATATTTATATAATAGATATATATATATATAATGAAACCTTAAACTGTAAATCTTGGGGGGGCGGGTAGTCTAATGTGTACATATAATATATATATATATATATATATGTTCGCGTGCTCAACTGTTTGTGATTGTTCATGTCTTTGCAGATGTACCTGCAAACACTATTCTCAAGCATGGTCGTACAACCAAACATGTACATGCATCTCCATAGGTGTTTGGTTGTGGAAGTGAAAATGAACATGTGACATGTACCATTCACCTGGTATCTACAAGTACATACATATGAATGTATTGTTCATAATGTTGATTTCTATTTAACCATCAATCATACTGAGCATCCCTTTTTGAGCATGAACCATAAGCCGCAGTTCCACCATGGTTCCACCACTAATTGATTGAAGTGTGTGGGACTGAAACGATGCCATCTTCATCAATCTCCACATTTAATTTGTTGGGCTGGTTGAATTTTCTCGTAGCCCTGTGTTATCAATCGAAGCCCTGTGAGGTCAGAAATTCGCCCCAGCTCAGCTGCGATCCCCGGCTGGGCAAACGCCCAAAATCATCACAGGGCCCCAATGTGGAAATCCCAACAAACCCAATTAGAGCTGTTGATGCTCAACACCCTTCAAAATCAACCTTTAGGCTGGAATCCCCATACTTGTAGATTTCTTGCTTTCTCACCACAGTCGTTTCTGCTACAAGTCTCAGCAGCCCTAGCGGCCCTAGCGTTACCCTACAGTTTGACAATTCCTAGTGCCACCGTCACAATCCTAGTGCCTTCATGCCTTTTTTATGAAAACCCCAAGTTGGTTTCCTCTCCCTGTGGGTACCCTATTGGAGCCACTGATTCAGCGTCGACACATGCGTAGTGATGGTCCAAAACCATCATCTGACCGGTAGTTCAACATGTAGATCCACAAGTTGCACCAGCCCTGGTACCATCTCAATAGCTTGTGATGGTGCATCAAAAATGGGGGGCTTCACCCGGGTGATCAGCAGATGTTCAGCGCATCGAAGCGCCTGTCTGGTGGCATGTTCTCTTTAAAGAACCTGCGCGACGAGGCTGCGAGGCTTGACCAAGGCGTCACCGCTGCGGGCTTGACCAAGGTCCCATGCTGTGGCATCGAGTTCGTTGTTGTGGATGCTCTTGTTGGTCTTCAAACTTTGTTGTTCTGGATGGTCCCATGCAATATCATATTCGAAGCTTCTGGATTTGTGGATGGTTTCCACTTTGTTCTTGTTGCTGTTGTTGCCAGCACCATGCAGCCATCAGGCTGTTGCTTAACACTCAAATAAACTGCTGTCGTGACTCACTCTGGGTACATACTTCAAGTCTGACTCACAGCATATATTTTTTCACTGTAAACAGCATTGTCACTTTCGGTTCAAGCATGTGAGCAATGATCATCATCATCATCATCATCATCACCTATTGTTGCTGTTGCTGACTATTCCCTATAGTTATCCCCTATAATCATCTATAATCTATAGTTAGTTCACCATCATATCACCGGACAAGATTTTCAGTTTGCTCTATTGGTGATTGCGATCGAGCTGGCAGGATCTGTCAAATTCTGACTCCGTCCTGCTATGGGTTCCTGCCACTGCCAGGTGGCATGCACTTGAATATGTATCAATAGTTCATCATTTGTTGTCTATTCATCTATTGCTGTACAAACCTAACTTCTATCTATTCATATGAACATAGACATGTATACATATAGAATACATAATCATATTTACATATATATTTATAAATTATTTATATATATACACACCATCCTCTATCTAAGCATGCTACATGGCGTCGCGATGCCTTGCCGCAAGCCATGTCTTGGACTGCGTGGCGGGCCTCAACAGCTCAGGCATAGCCTTCATGGACGGCACCTGGCCCTCAGAGTTGGAGACCTGGAAAATGTGGCACGATGCATTGGCCGAACAGGAACTGAAGCATTAGAAATACAACTGGACAATTTGTATTACTGATTATTGCAAAAATGGAAGTCATGATGATTAGTGGAACATGAAGCATTAGTAAGACAACTGGACAACTAGTAATCCAATATGGAAAATGTTACCGCGTGAATACAATATGGGAAACAGTTTGCAGTTTGCCTAATACAACTGGATAATTAGTATTGATAGCTAACATATCCAACACGGAAAATTATGAACTATCAGGATATTGGTACAACTGGATATGAATCATTGGCAAGACCATTAACCGGATAATTACTAATCCAATACGGAAAAATGTTACCAAGTGAATACAATATAGGAAACATAAGTTAATAGTAGTGATAAGAATGCAACTGAATAAGTTATACCTGATATACTACTGTAAACAATCATGGTTTGTATTCGTTAACAACCGGATAAATGATGAATGGAAAATGATAAGTGGTTGATGGATTAGTAATACAACTAATAGTAATCCAATATGGAAAATAGAAACCAATAATGGTAATAATACGCGCAAACCCCCGAGTTCGCCCACAGGGCGAACGGGGGGTTTGCGCGTGGGGTTTGTTTGGGTTTATGGTTTCAAGGTTTATCGTTTTTCTCAAAGGTATTTAGGTTTTTGGCTTTACGGTTTAGCTTTTTAGGGTTTATGTTTAGGGTTTTAGGCTTTATGGTTTTAGGGTTTTAGGTTGTATGTTTCCAGAATGCACGCAAAACACAGGTCAAGGACCTGCGCGCGCCGTCAAGATACACTTCATGTCACACATGTGCATTTTGTCCCGTAAAAAACAATGTTTTTTGACGTTCCAAGACGCTGACGACAGAGGCGCGGGCAAACTGGGGTGTTTGCCCGTAATAATACTAGTAAGCAATTGTGTGGCCAAATTGGCCGAAATGCAACTGAATAATTGGTAATCCAATATGGAAAATGTTACTGAAAAATGGTGTTCAATTATTGCCTGGTAGTCAAATTATAGCGTAATCGGCTTCTAGTTTCTGCCAAACCTACACACATATGATGATCAAATACAAACTGAATAAAGATCTCAAAAAAAATCGCTGCCATGGCCATTCTGATTTGTGAGATCACTAACCCTCACTGAATCACCAACCATTGAGAATTTCCATTCGAAAACGTGTCATCGGTTGATCATGGCACTCCCCACAGCGTTGCGCTGCGTGGCGAAGAGCGCGCCACTGCACCTGCGCTTCGCTGGTGCGCTGAAGGGTGCGGATCTGCCTCCTTAGACGACAAAGGTGTGGGGTCAATGGATGGTTCCTGGATGGTTGATCTATGGTTGGCTATGATGATGAATGGATGGTTAAGTGGTGAATGGATGCTTAATCGATGGTTAAGTATAATCGTGAACTGATGGTTGGCTATGATTAGTTGATGGTGAAATGATGGTTGGTCAGTGATGATTAACTGATGACTAATTGAAGGTTGCCAATGGCCATTTGATGTCTGGCTAATCATGGTCTGACCAACCAATACCAATTTGTTTTACTACCCAGTTCACAAGGTAAGGTAAAACCTTACTGATGGTTATTGAAGCTGACCCCGGCTAATTGGTAGTCAGTGATGGTTGCTAATGCCAATAGTTAATTTATGATTCATGGTAAATGATGGTATCTGACAAACCCCAATGATGGGTAATGCGTTAAATCAGTACCATTAGTTAATGAATAAACCAAGTGTGAATTGATGGTTGCTCGCAGCTAAGGAGGTTTAGTTTAGTGGTTGGTGACTACCGATAGCCAACAATGCAATGGACCTCCAAGTACCAAGCTGTCAAACCCAACGACCGTGGAGTGCTCCACGAGGATTGCTCCAAGCTTCAAGTCACCAACAACCATGGCAAGCATGGTTGCAGCTTGAGGTTGATTCATTTGAAATCATCGGATGGTTTCTCAAGCCAGTTTGGGAAGCCCAAAGTGATGGCTGGTTTATTACTATTTCAATGGTTCATATGATGATGACTGGGGGTACCCCGAGTCCTGTTTTGAGAAACCAACATCTGAGTGGCCGTGGAGGTCCGCACAGAGCGAATCAAAGCACGACACGAACCACAGAAGCCATGGCAGGTGACTGCAGCTGTTTCACCAGAAGGTGATTCCGATTCTTGTTATCCTCTACCCATTTGATTACCCATTAACCTTCGTTGACCACAATTCTTGGCTATCATGTGTTATGATCCCCTATTCTTAATCAGTATTGTTGGTTATTAGTCAATATTAACCCAATACGAACCACCAAAAATACGAACCACCAAAAACCCACGATGATTGGTTGGTTGTTGGTTGTTAGTCAATATCAACCCAATACTAACCACCAAAAACCCACGATGACTGACCACTCTAGACCGTGCAAATTCACCATCCATTTTCAACGACGCACCACGAATCTCTCCCAGGCACTCGTAAAAACCTCCCATTTTGCCGAAAGGTTTGCTTCCTGCGGGAGCAGGTGCCATGGTTGGTGATGGCTATCACCAATGTCAACCAATGGCTTTACAGGAAAAATGCCAGGAAACCATGGGCGGGATGATGGTGAATCAGCCACTTTCCTGGATATTTTCATGTAACTGCAGCACGATTGCGCCATGGCTGGTGATGATATTGGTTTACGATGGCTGATCCATGAATCATGAGGGAAACAATATGGCTGACGGCCTATTGCCATCAATAAAGTCAAGAAACTGGATTTGATGGCTGATAATGTTTGATTGGTTTTTCAAAAAAAGGTAGGGTTGCTAATGTGCTTGATGATCGTTTATACGGGTTGACTATTACTTTTTTACTGAGGATCAAGGTAGGGGTTGAAAATGGAAACAACATTGAATACATTGGACATTGGTGCTTCAAAGATCCAGAACATCAATGATAATGAGCAGCAAGAAGCAGAATGGCCCAAACGATGCTTGATTAATGTAAGCAATTCTCAACAGTGATGCTACCAACAGAACTTGCTCAACAGTCGTCACTGGGCTTGGGCTGATGGAGGGATTTGTACCAACAGCACCCCCACAATCGCCGGCGATAGGGAACTCCATGATCCATGGGTACTTCAGTTTCACCATTTGGCGTCATTGATCCTTTGCAATTCTTCAATAAATAGGCTCAACTAATGGTCACATATTGTTATGATATGTTATGATTATATCTACGGTCATATAAGCAAACCTCTGCAATCATGTAAGGATTCGTTGTTGAAACCATGGTCATATAATTCATGCATCCTGATTGACCATCCATAGTCGTTGTCCTTGATAGCAACAATAACAAATCATTGACCATCATTGACCATGATCATTCTCCAACCTGCGATCAATACTTACAAACCTTCACGAACCCTGATTATTCATGATTAAACATCAATCACCATCATCCACTATCATTAAGCACCATGTCTGCATGCCGATCAACCATCATTCACTGTCATCAACCATCATTAACAACCAGGTTCCCCTATAAATAACCATCATTCACAACCACAATCCACTATAAATAACCATCATTCACAACCATAATCCCCTATAAATAAGAATCAACAATGTCATTCACAAGCATAATCCCCCTATGGATAACCCTCATTCCTTAAGCATCACCGGTTCACCACCAAGTTCTCATGGCACCAGTGGCGCGGCCATCTCCTTCCAACAAACCCAGCTGCTTTGGGTCGTAGCCGTGGAGCCTAGGCCCAGCTACCGGCGCTTCGCGCCGTGGTGAAAATCGTGGAACCATGGCGGTGAGTTGAGTGGCTATCCATGGCTCAAGTTAGTTATGGTGAGTTATCCATGGTGATCAGGTCGGCGACTTGAAACTCTCTGACTCTATTGATGGTTGATTTTATTAGCTAAATTGCGGTGAATTCATCGAGAATTCACGATAAATCATGATTAATCAGTGGTAAAAATACATGAATCATGGTTGGTGGTTTAAAAAAAGCATGATCGTGATCAATCATGGGAACCACCCCTGGACGCCCACGTTCTGTTCAGATCACATGAGCTCATGCCGCACCTGGCGATGGCATCCACAGGTGGTGAGGCGCCTACCGTTGATGGTTGCCATCCCTGAATGGAAACCGACCATCAACCGCTGCTCAAGTGAGGTGATCCTAGGATTCCTGTGGCACAGTCGACCATCACCATAATTTGTAGAAATCTATATGTTGGTTGGGGGTAGAGTGCTTATGACAAGCTGCTGGTTGAGGGTTATACGTGAGAATAGTCTACCCAGCTATCATGCCAGCTGGGATTGGAACTTGCCATCCACGCACTTTCATCGGAGTACGTCATCCTCCAGCCACAGGAATGATTCGCACGTAGCCAACACAACATGGATCCCCGTGAAGCAACGTGGCGATACCTCCGTAACCAGCCAGGTATCATCTGTTTTGCTCCAGGGCAACCATACCAGTCTGTCGTGGGTTGACTCAAGAACAAGGAAAAGAAACATTTGGAGTCGTGAAAACAATAACCTGGATCAGGGGCGGCCATGATACTAGTGATGATGATAAGGAGGATTCGAAGGAGGAGGAGGAGGAGGAGGAGGAAGATGACAGCAGCAGCAGTAGTCACACTGATGACGACAATAGTTAGTGACAATAATTGCGATGATGACGATGATGATGACACAATTGTGATAAAGATGATGAGGTTTCTCAATATAGGGGTACCTCCACTTGTTTAACCATTTATCCTAACAAACCAACTAGTTTTTGGGCCCTCCTATGGCTTGAGAAACCGTCATATAGATTTCTATGCTGCTGATTGTTGTTGGTGCCAACCATGTTAGTAATCAACCAACCATGTTACTTACGTTATGAGTTCTGATACCTTTACCATCCTTTGCCAATCACCAAGTTTCCTGAGAATAACATGCCAGTGTTTGGTGATCAGCCATCCTTTACCAATCACAAAATCATTACAAAATTCAGTGAGAATAATGAGCAAATTCTCTTTACCCAGTCCTTGTGCTATGATACCATCCTTTACCATCCTTTACCCAATCACCACTCACCAAAATTTGTGCAATGCTGCCGCTGATGACTGCTGCTTTCGCAGTTGCCGAGAAACTTTGCCAGGCTTTGCACGATGGATTGCATCACCGCTGGTCGTTCCTCCTGCGAGACTTGACAAGCGGCGACTGTCACAAGCTGCTTGATGGTGAATGGATGGTTAAGAAGCTGGTGAATGATGACTAGCTGCTGGTTAATAAAGGTTAATGATTAATGATTGGTGACTAGCTGCAGAATGACCTCCTGAATGATTATTGATGGTTGCTGCTTGATAAATTCTGATGGTTGATTATTGGTCAACGCTGGGAGTTTGGTTGTGGTGTGGGTCTTTGTCAAACACGCGAAAAGAGTGGAAAGGGATGGACAAACCACCCATGCATGGTTGCAGCTGAATCACCAGTGATACAATCCCCAATAGCATGGCACCAAGTGTTGGTGTGTTGGTAGCCAACACACGACCTTCAACAAAGTAGCGGTTTGCAGTTTGGATTTTGTCGGTATTTTGACTGCTAGCTACCAAGTTGAGCAGCCTTCCTAGCCGGCGGATGATTTGACGGCTAGGAGTGCTGGTTCAATGTGCTCGACGTGTTGTTGGCCCAAGGCTGTTTCCCATGTCACGCTTGCTACAGCAACATGAAAACAAGTTGTGAGGAAGGCCCGAGCACAGAGATCAACATGACTTACAGGAGTTGACTGGCACAAACGTTCCATAGCATCATAGGGCCTTCCAGTTGCAATGGATCAGGTTCGCAAAGTTGCTGAGCATAACTAGGGCAACTGCCAGTTCAAAGTTCAAGGGTAGCTCTCCAACGAGCTCTTTCTGCCTATCCAACCATCCGAGGCCACAACTTGTGGTACTTCCAATGGCCGCTCCTTGGGGAGGTTCAACAGGCCGTTGTCCGCGATCTGCCCCTGGCAGCGAGGCCATGGGCGTGTTGCAATGGATGACCGCCAGGGGAGGACCCTGCACCAGCCTCCACAAAGGACATCACATAGAAAGGTGTTCCAATCACCTGCCGCAGCGTCGAAAAGTGTGTTGGATGAGCGAATGCTTCCGTGAGCTTCCCTGTAACCGATCAGCTCAAATGAAGTGAATAGATTAGAATGTAAGCTAATAGGCTGCAAATATGATGATTTACGCTGTAAAGTGAATATCCAGCATGTATTATCAATTATGTCAGTACTGCCAAATAACAAAAACAGCAACCACTATTCAGACCACGTTTTTGCACGAACGAGAGCGCCAACCAGCACATTCTTCTGCGTGAAGGAAAGCACGCAAAAATGTTCCGCAAAAACAATCGGTCATAACTGACTGGTACAGCTATTCAAATATGATGTGTATAACAGACAATAGTGTGTATGTGATCATGATGTATCAATCATCATATTATCAGTTAAACCCAACTATTTTCTTGCTGAAACACCCAACTTATCGACAGGTCAAAGGCTCGGATGGAATGAGTTTACAGACTGCGAATTTGGAACTCGTGGGACTTGCCTGTCGTTTTAGGGCACCAGAAGCCCCTTTGGGAAGCGTGGCTTCAGTAGCAGATCATAGATTTTCGACATCAAAATCCTCCTGGTGCTTGCTTCAAAGCCAGTTGGTGTAGGCAAATGAGCACTTCGTTAGATCCTTGCGATGCTCGGACATGAGTTTGACAGCACTGCCCGCAGACCGCAAAATGTGTCTGACCCCTGCATTTTGTTGGAGGAAAAATCTGGCTTCGCTTTAATGAGACAAAGCGAAGTCAAGCATCACTAACTTGGCGTTACACCAGTTTATGGCCACACCTGTGTGTATTTCTGTGGTTTTGTCACATTTTGTCACACTCGATTGGGAATTTCTGCAGAAAATGTGTTGTCCCTACAATGATTGTGTACTATCGCAGTCGTCAACACCAGAGGTGGCCTCAGAGGCGAACAGGCACCCTGCGGTAACGTTCCGCTTGCCAGGTTGGTTCCGGTTGAGATGAAGATATTGCCATGCTGGCTAGAGGATGATGGCTGGCAAATATTGATGGCTATCCAAAAATCAATCGCTATGTGCTCAAACATACTTGACATAGTCTTCATAATGAAGGTTGCGAGTGGTGATTGGTGCTCAATGATGGTTCGACATGATTAAAGAATGGTGAAAATGATTGTGGCCACAACCATTTGGTCAATAATTGTTGATGCTAATCGTTGATGCTCAATCATGATTAATTGTAGTTGATACCCATTGACCAACCGTGGCCACCAATCAGCCATTGATTTGGCCACAGACCATGACCCCGCTGTACGGCCTTCGAGTCTTCGCACAGGAGATGCACAGGTGGCACTTCAAAACCCACCTACGGCTGCGAATCTCAATCTCCTACAACAGCAACTACTGCACTCTTAACTACAAACTACCTACGGAACCTACTGACTTACGAAGCAACTACTAACTACCTACTAGCTGCAGCTTCTTCCTACATCTTCCTACCTACTTTACTTACCTAGCTGCCAGGAAAACCTATACCTCCCTACCTACCTCCTGCTACTCCTGCCCAAGAGCTGCAACCCACATCTGCCTGGCTCAAGGCCTTCATGACCCGAAACTCACGGTCCACGGCATGGGCTCCACGAATCAGCTTGCCTGGTGACCAGGGGAGGTGGTGCTTGCTTCAGGTTGGTTGAGGTGGGTTGGATAAGGGTGGTTGGGTTGTAGGGGTTGGTTAAATGGTTTGGCCAAATGGTTGATTGAGGTCAAGCAATCAGCACAACTCACCAAGAATGATGGACATGGCATCACTCATCAACAACAATTTCGATACAAAAGCAATTTTGGCTGGATAGAGATGATAGAGATAGCAAATCAATCGACACCAAGCACCCTTTGGGCAAACGAACCCAAATTTGTGGAGCCAACAAAGTCGAGGAACGACGAAAATGAACAACCGCTCTGCTCTCCACATCACGAAGCATGAGTGCAAAGACTGAAGTGCGAAGAAGAACTGCTGTGTGGTCTCAGCATGAAAGAATCACCACAACAACAGTTGGCAAATCCTGCTCTGCAAATCCATCCAGATTCGTAAACCATGACCCACTACGTGGTCCGAACCTCAACCTAAACCATTAGTCATCAACCCACCAGTCACAAACTACAAATCAACAAAAAATAACCATGAAACATATTGACATCAACTCAGATAAAAGTCTTGTGTGGATAGCAGCTTTAAACATCTTGTATTCATACAAGCTATATGTATACACCGTATATACCAGCCATATGGTGGTTTCTCAAAATAGGGGTCCCCCTAAATCGTCATAACCATTTACTACCTACATACTTACCATCTAAATCACATAAAAAATAACTACTCATTGTTTTTTACCATCTAAATAGTAATAAACCATGGATTTGGGGGGTCCACAACGCGAGCCACTGAGCTTACCTGGCGGTTGCTTCCGAAGCACGTACCTGAGCACGGCACCAGTTCCACATTTGATCATCGCAAACGATGGTGTAGCCACTGGTCTAAGCAAATGCCCAACTGAAACAAGTTGACATCAGTGAAACTGTGATCAACCAAACCTCTAAGAGAGCAAGTTGACACATCAAGTTGCTGATGGCATGAAGCAAAGATGCACCTGCTGTGTTTTTTTCTTCCGGAACTGGTCAGCTGGCAAATAGCACATGGCTGTTCTCACCCATTTCTCACGTGATGAAGATCATTAACATTGACCACCGTCCGAACCATTGTTAGCAATTCAGTACGCATCAATATGATTAATATTGACCAATGATAAGTTATGAATTATGAACAATATCACTATTAACCATCATCAACCACATAAATCATACAATAGTTATTCATACTAATCATCATCAACCCTTTGAATGAATCTGCGTGAATCATTCTTCGCCCAGTATCCCACAATTGGTTTTCAACTACAACCCCGCCTTCGGTCTGCAACCTGCAGGCAGTAGGTAGGATTCGACCTAAGGGTGGCTAAAGCTGCGTAAAAGAGCGTGGACAAAATAACATGTAGTGATGGTGAATAACCAACCAGTAAAGGAAAATACAGGTTAATATGTAGTGGTTACTAATGGGCGCTGACGTTTAATGATGGTTGATGATGGATAGTTGAGGGTCAATGATGGTCAACCTGGTCGAGCGAAATGGTGGTTCATAATTCATAATGGCGTGTAAATCACGTCAACGGCAATGATCATATAATGATTCAATGCTGGATGCAATTTATAGATGGCTGAGCTATCCAAGAATACATCATCTATAAATTGACCATTGACCATATAGTTATTTGCCAAATATCTGAGAATGGTAGATGATACTTTGCAGATCATTCAATTTTATACCATTATTTGGTTTGGCTATCTAAGACTATCGTTCAAAAACTCTTTTTGTTCACCAGCCACGCAAGCTCTAACCACAGCGTTCTCTGTTGCTGCGCTTTGGGTCGCTTCGTGTTTCTCCATCACGTTCATGTGAATGTGTGCATCTGATATTGACATGTATACCTACGTAGGCATTTAATGGCATTTATCATCCAAGTGGGTAAATCTCATATCATTGTAGCTTATCACATATGATTCAACATCACCAACTCGTTGACCCGTTACTAAGCATCATGGCACATATGCAACTAACTCCATCTATCCCCCATTATTGGTGGGTTAATATTGACCCATAGCCATATATCCATATCTATCTGCAAGGCTCTCGGCTTCGCGCTGCCCATAGCCGAACTTCTTCACCTTCAGCACTGCATCCTTCGCCATGCCAGGGAGGCCCTGGGGCTGCGGGGAGGTAGGGCACCCGTGGTGTCGTTCAGCAGTGGATCAGTTGGGCCTGCAGTCCCTACGTGAATCATAGTACTGGCGAGTGGTCGTGATTCACCTACACGAATGGCTCATACTGGCTCATCATTGTCGAGACTGGCTGATGAAGTCATTATTTATCATCAATGGCCATTAATCAAGTGAGTCATTAACGTCAATACTGGTGAGTCATTGCTTGAGAAAGCTTACCCATGGTCGTTCGCGAAATGGCGGTCAGGATCTAAGAAGTCGATGTTGCAAATTGGCCTGTCATGGTGGTGGGTCATTGTCATTTGGCTGTGGGTCAAAACACTGTACCTCTGGTTCCCTTGTCATTAACCATTGTTTTCCCTATAGTTTTGTTGGTTATTATCCCCATGATTGGTTGGTTAATATTGACCCATAGCCATGTGTTCATCATCGGAAACCTTTGCACATGGCCCCAGGGCTCCAACCAGCTGATGATGCTTTCAAGGTCACTGGTACACCAATTTCCAGGCCAAGGTGATTGTGAACCAGTGCAATTGAAGAGAATCATCAATTAACAGAATCATCAATTAATTCGGTTTAATTGTGCAATTGAACAGAATAATCAATTAACTAGGATCAGCCATTAATGAGCGATTAAGTCTTCATACGGGTACTACAATCAAAACTATCTATCATCTAAGAACTATCATCAACCATAACTCAAAAAATTGCCCGTACCATCCAGCACTACAAACATCCATGGTCCGCAATTCAACACCTGGTAAAACAAGTGAAAAAAGAGATAGGCAAGGCATGAAAAAGCATTGCCGATGAGCATGGTAGGAGGTAGTTCTCAAAAAAAAGCGCAGGTATGGTCTGACTACACCATCATGTCAGCTATCAACCATATGGCAGTGGGTCAAAACCCCGTACCCTTGGTTCCCCATCATTAAGCATTGTTTCCCTATTGTTGTTAGTAATTATCCCCCATAATTGGTTGGTGAACTGCTTGACCCAGCTCGCCATATATAGCTGGTATATCCCCTACTATTGTTGGTTGTTATCTCCTATTATTAACCAACCAGGCTATATCCATTAATAGTGGTATCATTATCAACCATTTTTATTACTACTATTAACCAACCAACCCTACTCTTGTTTGTATCACTATTAACCATTAACCCTTGGTGAGTAAACCTATTTTTAACCATTAACCAGCTTTTAATTATAGTTGGTATATATCCCCTATCATTATTGACCATTGGTTGGTTCATAACCCTTGGCTGGTTGATTAACTATTATCAGCTAAATCCCCTATTAAGAACCAACATTTAGCTGGACATATGTATCCCCTACTATTGAGAACCAGCTGATATAGCTGGTTATAGCTGTTATAACCCTTGGCTATATCCATTAATAATGGTATCATTATCAACCATTATTATTACTATTAACCAACCAACCCTACTCTTGTTTGTATCACTATTAACCATTAACCCTTGGTGAGTAAACCTATTTTTAACCATTAACCAGCTTTTAATTATAGTTGGTATATATCCCCTATCATTATTGACCATTGGTTGGTTCATAACCCTTGGCTGGTTGATTAACTATTATCAGCTAAATCCCCTATTAAGAACCAACATTTAGCTGGACATATGTATCCCCTACTATTGAGAACCAGCTGATATAGCTGGTTATAGCTGTTATAACCCTTGGCTATATCCATTAATAATGGTATCATTATCAACCATTATTATTACTATTAACCAACCAACCCTACTCTTGTTTGTATCACTATTAACCATTAACCCTTGGTGAGTAAACCTATTTTTAACCATTAACCAGCTTTTAATTATAGTTGGTATATATCCCCTATCATTATTGACCATTGGTTGGTTCATAACCCTTGGCTGGTTGATTAACTATTATCAGCTAAATCCCCTATTAAGAACCAACATTTAGCTGGACATATGTATCCCCTACTATTGAGAACCAGCTGATATAGCTGGTTATAGCTGTTATAACCCTTGGCTATATCCATTAATAATGGTATCATTATCAACCATTATTATTACTATTAACCAACCAACCCTACTCTTGTTTGTATCACTATTAACCATTAACCCTTGGTGAGTAAACCTATTTTTAACCATTAACCAGCTTTTAATTATAGTTGGTATATATCCCCTATCATTATTGACCATTGGTTGGTTCATAACCCTTGGCTGGTTGATTAACTATTATCAGCTAAATCCCCTATTAAGAACCAACATTTAGCTGGACATATGTATCCCCTACTATTGAGAACCAGCTGATATAGCTGGTTATAGCTGTTATAACCCTTGGCTATATCCATTAATAATGGTATCATTATCAACCATTATTATTACTATTAACCAACCAACCCTACTCTTGTTTGTATCACTATTAACCATTAACCCTTGGTGAGTAAACCTATTTTTAACCATTAACCAGCTTTTAATTATAGTTGGTATATATCCCTTGGTTGGTTGATTCATATTGACCATCATGAACCATCGCTCGCCATCACCAGGACCGTCTTCGGCCCGCCTGCTGTGCCAAGAAGCCTTGCAGCGATGCTTCATCGAAGCGCAGCCGCTCCTTTGGTTGGTTGATTCATATTGACCATCATGAACCATCGCTCGCCATCACCAGGACCGTCTTCGGCCCGCCTGCTGTGCCAAGAAGCCTTGCAGCGATGCTTCATCGAAGCGCAGCCGCTCCTGGCGGGGCCAGGGATAGCAACCGCATGGCCGCATGGTTATACTGGCGTTGGTGATGGTTGATAATGGCTGTTAAGACTGGTTGTTCATAATGGCTGTTTAATGATGGTTGATGACGATTGATGGTTGATGATGAATGATGGTTGATGATGGTTGATGGTTGATGATGGTTGATGGTTGATGATGGTTGATGCTTGATGGTTGATCATGGTTCTAAATGATGGTTGGTGATGTCGATGATGCTTGATGACGGTACATGATGGTCAATGGCTGACCGCATGGTTGAGGAAACTACAACCCTCTTGTTGGAACCTCGCTCCTATTGTAAAGAGCGGGGTCGCTCCACAGCACTCCCAACCCCAACCAGCAGCTATTGGAATTGATTATTGGCAATTGGCTATTATTCCAATAATCAATTTCCAATAATCACCTCCCTCCCAACCAAATAATTGATTATTGGGAATTGATAATCAATTATAATAAAATGCTGGTTGGGAGGGAGTGATTGATGGTTGATAATAAAATGATTATTGGGAATTGATTCTCAATTAATGGTTCATTCATGGTCCATTGAGAATTATTGATTATTCAAATTATAATCAGATTTTTGGGAATTGATTGACGGTTCGTTCATGGTCAATGGACGCTTGACGGTTGACTGACGATTAATTGATGGCAAAGTGATGGTGAATCTGAGGGTAATGATGATGAATTTCGCTGAATCTATGGTTAGCTAATGATTAGTTCATCACAAAGTCATGGCCAACGTGGCCAAATTGCATGTTTCCTCACAATAGTTGGACAATGGTCAAGTGTGAAATGTAATAATGCTTTGGTTGATGGTGGATATCGATGGCTCATTGATTTCTACTTGATGGCTTAACAAACATGGCATGCTACTTATACGGCTATTATGCTTAATTAAGGGTAACAACCAGCCATGCTAATGCCGGCTCCTTACGATAAGCTCCGATGATGATACTATGGCTAATGATGATCAACAATGGCCAATGGTTGATACTGGCATTGTCAAGTATTGTTGACCATCATCAACTACTATTGCGTGTGAATATCCATGGAATTACCATCAATGAACCTTTCTTGGCCACTACATGGAGGTGGATCTAGATTCTTTCCAACAATCCTCTAGATCAACTCTCACGTCTTCCATCTTCTTCAATGACCATCATGTAGATGGCTGTAGGATGCTGTGGGTCACTTCACCCTGTGCTTCTGGTGTACCATCATTTACCCTTGAATTCCAACTATCATTGTTGCTTGTTGTCCCATTATTCATGGTTAATATTGCCATCATGGTCACCTCACCATGGCATTCACCACAGCCCCCGCCTCAACCTCCACAGTCTTCTGACTCGGATCCCGCATGACAGCACTGGAACTGCTGATGGTTGAGAACTGATGGTTGATGATCGGACAGTGGTTTCGACCTAGTCAGTTTTTTGGCAACCCCAAAGCTGACATGGTTGGCTTATTAATATAAATGTTCAATAAACTGGATGATTTGGGGGGTCCCTTATTTTGAGAAACTCTTATTGATCATAGTTGATAATGGCTGAGACTAATGAACAACGACTAATAACGGTGTAGAACTGATGGTTGGTAGTAGTTGATAATGGAGGACAGCCGATGGTTGACAATGATTGAATCATGTCAAGTCATCAAAGGAGCGATCATGACCGCGTGCATCAACAACTGCAGAAGTCTAGCTCAAGCTCTTCAGCGTTTTCAGGGTACAAAACATCGGGATTGAGAATGTAGACTTTAGTTACTCATTCATCCCGTAGATCCACACGTGCGTGCGCCTGCTGGGATCTCTGGACTTTAACTCCTTCCAAGTCTTAGCATCGACATGCTTAACCATTGGCTTAATCCTCAGCTGATGATCGACCCTCATGTCAGCCAGATGGTGTATCCATCAAAGCTGGAGCCAGGTGCACAGAGACTGCCGTAACTCACGTGGCGGGATTGGGACCCACACTTTGCAGCGATTCACCAGCAGGCTGATTAAACCGGGTGGGTGTAGGGTTAAGCAGCATAGGCATAGAACTGGTTAGCATTTCAAATGGCTTTGTGCTGCTTAGCAGGTGTATGTTCGCAAACGCCCAAAGATCAAAGCAAATAATCGAGTAAACAATTGCCGATGGAATGAAAGGCTGCTGTGGATGGGTAAATCCAATCATCCACCATGCTTTCACATGGTTGTTTCTTACAATTGGGAACCCCCGCAATAGCTTGTTTCTTACGATATAATCATCATTGCTGTTGAATGATTTGGGGTTCCCCTCTTTTGAGAAACCACGAAATCAAGCTTTTGCAAATTCGTTGCATGTGGAGGATTGCAAGAGCAGCGTCCAAATGACACAACAAAGAGATGATAAGTGGCCGATACCCAAGTCAGCATCGATGACTGGCGTCACCCCGCTCACCGATGAGCGGTGTGACGCAGTTCACTTGAATTGATGACAAGAAATGGGTCCCCAAGTAAAACTACCGATGAGAATCCAAGCTTTTTGCAGGCAGAATCATGTACCGCTGAAGCCAAAGGTGTTGGACAATGCTCATGTTGGTTCAACCAATGCTTCCAAGCTGGTAGCCACCAGTGGTTGTTTGATTTATCACGTCTATGTATACGTGTCATTGCATGCATGTGCGGGCAAACATCTACGTACATAGAAATAATAGTAGAAATATGTATATATTCATAATATGTGTATATCATCTTGAACTATGTGCTACTATGTACATCTCCAAATCCACACATACCTGTTTATTTCACGGCCTTTCGGCTGGTTTCTTGAAAATGGAGATACTGCCAAATCATCCAATATTAATCAGTCATTGTTGGTGATTTTTTGGGGTGGCCAATTTTGAGAAATCCCCCATGTAGCAGTTGCTTAGTTAACCGTTATTGTTGATGATTATCTCTGTACTGCTGACCAATCCCCTATGAAACTATGAAGAACCCCCCATCACGCATGCCTCGTTGCCGGTTCCTCCAAGGTTTAAAAACTCATGTCCTGCCTCTTTGATCGGAACGGTTGCTCACACCTCAACACCAGGGAGTTTGGTGATCTGCATCCTGACTTAGAACGTGAATGACTCCAGGTGTGGGACATCCATATGGTGGTTTCTCAAAATGGGGGTACCCCCAAAAATGGCTGGTTATTACTGTAAATGACCACTAGTGGATGATTTGGTTGTACCCCTATTTTGAGAAACAGCCATATCATTCAAACCCAGTTAGTTGAATAAACCACTTAGAAAGTCAGAAACCCTTGGAACTCTGGTCAGTTCATGGTTCGTTCAGCTGCCTTATAGGCTATCCCTATCCCAGCTTTTTGCCGTTCAAGTCCTGGTTGTGATCATGTTGAAGAGATCGCTGAGATCATAGGTCGTGTGTTGATGGTTGAGAGTCATACCAGCTATGGGTCAAGCGGTTAATCAACCAACTAATTGGTTACAAGAACCAACAATAATAGTAATGGGAACCGTCTAACCATCTGTCCTGCAGCCAGTCAGCACGAGGGATGGGAACAGACTGCCTCAGATGTTCGTTTCTGTCCGTCGGCAAGTGCACATACACCATGAGAGTCGCAGCCGGCTGCTTCTGCAAATGAGCAAAAAAGTTGAGACTATAACCATGATGGCAACAACATCAACAAAACCGGCCGACCAACCGATCAACCGATCAACCAGCCAACAAACCAACCAATCAACCAACAACCATCAGTGACAAGGAATAGTTACTTCAAAATACTTCAAATCCCTAGCCACAGCCTTGCTGCGCTCCTTTTTTCAGAGTGGCGGTCAGCTCCGTGGCGCAACTTCGCTAGAGGCACTTTGCATACCACTTCGCCGTGTCAAACACGACGAACGCTTCCAGCGTCCGCTGCAGCAATCCATTCCCGGGTCACGGAAAGGTTTCTCGTTAGCTTTCTTGCTCCGGTCCGGCCGCTCATAAAAAGCATATTCACCGGACTTGATGCAGCAGAACGATTCACCATGCGGATTGGGATGGCTGCACATGAGATTTCCGCCCCCGTACTCATAGGAATAAGTCTCCAGGTTGGCGCATTCCGTCGCACCCCACTTCCGTTTACAACTCCAACCCAAGGCGGGCATGCAAGTCCAGGTTTTCTTGTCACACACCAAGCCTTCATCGCAGCAATTCGACTGCGCCCAGAAGGGCGTGTTGGGACAATGGCACTTGTCTCCCTTCTTTGGGAGGCCCGTTGAAGCATTCTGGTTGGATGCGGATGCCATGGATGTCTCCCCCGCATCTTGCACCCTGGTGGATGATGCTACCCCAAGGAGAAGCACGAACAATGGAAACATGGCAAAATCAAATGATTTGTCCAACAACGCGGATGACGTCGAAATTTGAGCCAAGAGCTTGCAGTGTTCACTGCCCGTGAAACGATTGCAACCGGAATGGAATCAGAAAAGGGAGAGGTGACAATGATAATAGGGGAACCAGGGGTACAAGGTTTTGACTCACCGCCATACCAGCCATCTATAGTCGAACATTGAAATTAATGCACCACTATGTAGAGGTAAATAAAGCAGAAAAAAGGTGTTGACATATAGCCTGGTACTGCGATACAACCAGCATGGTCAGCCAAGGCCACTAGCGTATTCAGTAAGTTCAGTTCGTTCAGCTGATTTTGCAGGGATTGGGAACAACCTTTGATCTATCACTACTCAACATGAATCAACCGTCAGTCAACTAGTACGATCATTTACCATCCATCAACTATTAAGTATGAATCGCTCATCAATTCACCGTCACCATGAAATACCTTTGACCAAGCTTTGGTTCACCACCAATGCGCCATCAACTAGTCAACTATGACTTAACCACTATTAATCTCTAGTTAATCATGTTGACCAGCGAATTTCATCAACAAACCAGCTATAGATGAAATCATTGATTAACATGATTCACTATATAGTGGTTGACAATGGTCAGTTAATGTGAATGAAACCATTGTCAACCACTAATGAATCATGTTAACCAATGTCAACCGTGACTTGACGAACTAATGGATCCACCAATGATTTCATGGTTAACCAATGGAACCAGCTAATCGTTCCATGAAATTCTGATTAGTTAAATTCGTTCACCGCTAATTTAACCACTAATTAATGAGTTAAAACTCATCAACCCTTCGTTCACCATGACTTCACCACTTGCGCTCAACCTTGGATCATTCCTCAGCTTCTGGCTGAGCCGAAACTCCTCAGGCACCGTGAGCTTCAGCGAATGATGTCCACGACCTCGGGGTCCGGCTGGGCGTTGCGCCAACGTTGGAACCGCATGGATGGGAGGTTTTTTGGAGTTCCTGAGATAATTAAATAGGTTTCTTACTACAAATGGTTACTTAGTCATGGTTCATTAGTCCCATGGGTTTCTTGCTCAGCGCTCGCTAGTTACACAGTTTCCTTGCTATCAAAGATGGTGAGTGAACTGGATGATTTGGGCACCCATTGGTTCACAAGCTGGGTAGCTGGTTCATGGTGTTTAGTAGCCAACAATGATCTGGTTCATGAGCTGGTTCATGAGCTGGTGAATAGTGTTAGGTAACCAACAATGATGGCTAGTACAATCGGATAATACACAATAATTATGGTGTATGATGGTTAATGAGCTGGTCAAGGATGGTTAGTCGTGGAAAATAATCGTTGATACCAAGGGTTTATATAGTAGTTAGTTCATAGCGATTCTTCAATGGTTGATGACTACCAGCTAATGTTGATTAAGCTTCATACGGAATAAGAATGGTGAATGGTGGTGAAGAAGGCTTTATTACTGATTTCAAGGTAATAGATGGATGATATGCTGCTTAATCACTGGCTGAAAACCAATAATTAGTGGTTATTAAGCTTGTTTAAATCATGCTCATTGAATGAAGTCAATCATTGTCAGCAATCAGTGACTAGCAATTGCTTCACCATGGCTAGTGATGGCCGATTTTCATGGCTAATCAGTGACGGCAGCAGTGGTCAGTCATTTTAACATTGTCCATAGTCAGCAGTGGTTAGTAATGTTGTTTAATTGTGGATAATGATTTTCCTGAATAATGGATAGTAATGACTCAACAACTAGATCTTATTGTCGCGATTAATAGTGGAAAAGGTACTAGGTACTACCGGTGGGAAGCATGACAATGTGCTGCAGACAGCATACTCCTATGTAATCCCTGCAGACAGCATACTCCTATGTAATCCCTGCAAATGTGACATCAGCAAAACACCGATGAAGGCACAACTTCCGATTCTCATCAAAGGTGGTTAGCTGTCGCTCGATTGTGTTGTTGGTGACTGGTGGCCGCCAGTCAACACTGATACGATGAACGTGGGGCTGTCCAAATGGTAGTCTGGTGATACTGCTACTATCCTGACGATTGGTTCTTATCAGTGCTACACTGTAAGGAGTTGAACCAAGTGGTTGTATCATGATCATTGATGATGAGTATATCAGATATCATTTGTATGTACATGCGTCCTCAGGTCAGGTCTTACATGCACAAGTCACATGCTATAGCATCGCTAAATATGCAAATTGAACTTGAACGGAACGAGCACAGGAACGTCATCATGTACCAGCACTAGCAAGGACTTGGATGTTCATCGCCCTGGTGCCCTCATCAGATGCCACGCCTTGCTAGCTGATCATCCCAACAAATGATGGTTGATGGTTGATATTCAACTGTTTATATCTGCATTTTGTCAAAGGCTTATGAAGGTTGATAGTAGTTGGCTTGGTAATGACGCTTAGTCAATGCTGAATTCGTGATGGTTGATAACTTCTGAGACTGATGATGAGTGCCAGGAAAACTGTCGAAGCCAAGACCTGGAACTAATTGATCAAGCCTTATTAAAACATGACTAAGCACTACATCACTACTATCAGAAATACCAATACCAATCATTATCATCCATGTTGTGTTCAAGCATCAACCTGTAATTGCCATTTTTGGTGCATGGCTGATCATCTTTCCATCTGAAGCCGTGGACTCAAAGGTGTTTCCGGACATGAGCTTCTGCCTATGGTCCCAAGATTAATGCACAAACCAAATTGAGGCGCGTTACCCTTTCAGAAATCGCGGCAAATGTTCTGTAAGAAGAGGGTCATGGGATGTCATTGGGGATCGAATTGTCCAAAGTGGACGAGGATCAGCCATGGCGGTCATTGCCGATCAAGGATTTGTCACTTCTGCTCCTTGTAATCAATCCAACTGGTTCCGTCACCCGCTAAGTTTGCAGCACATGGATCGTGCAAGTAATTGAACCTGTGGGATCCAGTAGGAACATTGCTTTCCTGTGGAGGTGTCCATGATCAGTGACGTAGACCATCTAAAGCTGAGACATCTTCAAAAAAGGGACTCCAAATCAAATTCGTATATCTGGTCGGTGGTTTCAACTCCTATGAAAAATATTAATCAACCAGCCATTCGTGAATTATTACAAGTGAGAAAACAAAAATTGATTAAAACCACCAACCAGATCTGGTTGATCAGGTTTTAAATAGTGAAAACCGCCCGCACCGAAGGTGCTGGGGTGTTGTATCTGTTCGCGTTATCCGCTGGGAATCGCTAGATCGCTCATAAGCTTTGGCTTCAGGGGTCCTGTTTTTATCGGTTTTTCTTGTGTTTTTTAAAACGTTTGGAAATGTTATCAAGTGTCAACGCATTCCAGTGCGGGCGGTCTTCGTCGCGAAGTAGAATAACAAGATATACGTATATATGGGCGTTTCTCAAAATGGTAGTACCATGTAGTACCCCCAAATCCTCCTTATTAGGAATAAACCAACCATTTTTTGGGTGCCCTATTTTGAGAAAACCACCATGTACATCATGTGCACATTCTTATTTTGCCCTTCGAAGATCTTTGTTCATCCGCATGGGAAGGACCGGTCGTGTGCAACCACCGACGACAGAGTCATCTCGGCGAATCGGTGCTGGCGAGTCACGCATGTCAGGGTTGTTGATCGCCTGGCGAACAGATCCAGTCGTCAAAAAGGCATGATCCTTCTTTGTAGATAAGAAAGCTCTAAGCACATCAGACCAGGTGTGCGTTCAGTCTTCTACGTCCCAATTCACAACTTGATATGCCCTCTATTTTGCCACAATCCTTATGGGACTTTCCAGCAGGCGACTGGCTTTGACATTGGGCGTGCTTAGAATGAGTATAAACCATCAGTGACACCATCAGTGACACCATCAGTCAGTATGCACAATCACCATCATAATCAACATGATGAACCCATTTGTGACCAGTACAAAGATTATGCAGTCTCAACATGGACATCCATGGACCATGTCTAACCATTGACATCCATGAATCATTGTTCGCCACCGAGCCGGTGCCGCGCCTTTTTGCTTAGCAACGAGTCGAGGACAAGATTTTTCATTTGGGGATCTGATCATCAGATGGATCAGATCCTATGGCTACATGGCTCTTGGAACGACACACGCGCCATTTGAACATTGGAACGCCGCCAGGATGGCGGTAGGCCGGCGATATCTTCGCCCAACCTTGGTCTGGGGGTATGGCAAGGTTTGGATCGCAGCGGGTCACCTGCCATCATTTTGAATTCATTTGTTCTTTTCAATTGAGCGTTGTAACTTGTTGTAACTTTGTTTAGGATATCATCTGCCATGCAATTCGCCCCCGCACTCTGGGTTGCCCCAAGTCACGACTGATCCATCTGCCAGGATGGCAGCAAATGCGGCATCGGTGGCCTGAATCTCTTGCACACTCCAGAGTTGATCTTTCACTAGTGAGCTGTCACCGCCGCACTCTGGATTGCCCCATGTGACTACAGACCCGTCATAAAGGACGGCAGCAAATGCAGATGCACTGGCCTGAATCTGATGCACATTCCGGAGCTGATGTTGGACTTGAGAGCTGTCACCACCAGACATCTCATTTCCCCAGGTAACAACTGACCTGTCTCCAAGGATGGCAGCGAAAGCCCCGTCCGTAGCCTGAATCTGCTGCACATTTTGGAGTTGATTTTTGACTTTGGAGCTGTCACCGCCCCAAGCTGCAAGCCCCCATGTAACAACCGATCCGTTTGCCAGGATGGCAGCAAATGCAGCACTCGTGCCCTGAATTTGATGCACACTTTGGAGCTGATCTTGTACTCGCGAGCTGTCACCCCCAAAATCAGGATATCCCCAGGTAACGACTGATCCGTTTGCACGGATGGCCGCAAACGCACAACTTGTGGCATGAATCTGGCGCACATCATGGAGCTTGTCCTGGATCTGAGAGCTGTCACCACCGCCATCTGGTGTGCCCCAGGTAACAACTGACCCGTCTGCAAGCACAGCAGCAAAAGCATACTTTGTTGGCTGAATTTGCTGCACACTGCGGAGCTGATCTTGTACTTGTGAGCTGTCACCGCCGAAATGAGGGTATCCCCAGGTAATGACTGATCCGTCTGCAAGGATGGCTGCAAATGCACGACTTGTGCCGTGAATCTGCTGCACATTGCTGAGCTGATCCCGGACTCGGGAGCTGTCACCACCGCCATCTGGCTTGCCCCAGCTAACAACTGACCCGTCTGCAAGCACAGCAGCAAATGCATCGTCTGTTGACTGAATCTGCTGCACACTTCGGAGCTGAACTTGCACTTGTGAGCTGTCACCACCATGCTGCAGGTTGCCCCATGTTGAGACTCCGTCGCCTCCATAGCACCACCATGCGAAAGCAGAGCTTGTTGCTGTTACCTTCGCTTGCAGGAAAACAGCAGTGACGTGGTCTCCATCTTGAAGCCCTGCAGCTTGCAGAGTCTCTTCAGGAGTGAACATATATCCATCTGCAGCGACAAGTTTCAGGAACCTTCCCATAGCCTTCTGGGCCTGAGTCCTCAAGTCATGTGCAGTAGAAGCCTTTGGCAGTGAAAAGATTTCACCCCGCCCACTTGGCAGAGTTACATTGATTTGAAGCATCTCTCCAAATTCCGACACCCAAAGAGTGCTGGCTCAGTCTTCACGTCTCCCGTCGTGGAGAATTTTGGAAGTGAAAAGGTTTCACTCCGACCACTTGCTAAGGGCAATGTATTTTGAATCTTTGATTGCCACTAAGCACGATGCAAGACATCTCAAACTAGGAACATTGTGGAACATGAGCCAAAATGGCTGCGGATGCCCCTGGAATTGTCAACGTTCTTTCAATGGCTGCCAAAGATTTATCTGGACAACTGCCAGGAAGTGTCATTTTAATTGCTCCTTGGCTGAAACATCCGAGCAAGCTCAGCATGTCGATCTTCGAATCTTCACCAAGGTTACGGTTGTCCGTCAAACACTGCGCCCGGAAAATCAGGAGGCTTCCCCATGACTGGTGGCATGTCCAAAAGCGGTGCCCTGTTGCTGGCTCGTCATCATCCAGTTGAAGCGCTGGTCCTTCGGTACCACTGCAGTTTCTAGGGCATTGACAGCCCAGCCCGGCGTTGGTGGAGTCACCCAACAGGTAGTTTCATAGGCTATGGATCACTCATGACTTATCAGTGAGGGTGTGTCAGGAGCAAGAATCATCAAGATTCAGCAGGTGGATATCAGACCATGCTTCATTGAAAAGATAACAACTGTTGATGACTGGATCGAGATACATGTATATAAAACTATACACAACAAACATCATCTAAGCATATGTCAGCAAATGTCACTAGTGTCAACAAAGAACTGAGCCAAGTTTAAAGAATAGCCACTAGTGAGAATGATTAACTGCCATCAACAACTATTGACAGTTGATGATTGACCATGATGAACCACTACTGTCAGGCTATCAACCAGCACTAACCATTGATCTGTTGGAAAGGGTCAACCAGGATGATCCAGCCACCTGACCAGGGCTCAAGTTTTGACACTGCAATCCTGGCGGCAGGTCTCCAGGTCTGCAAGTTGCTTCCTCTTGAGACCTTGGATATCCCTGGATCCCATTGGATCCCTAGGTGCTTCTATGATTCCTTGGACATCCCTGGATCCAGGTCTGCACTTTGCTTCGCTTCCAAATGTCGCTCCCCAAGTGCTCTCCAACCAAGCGCCCCACGGCACCCACGGCACCTGCTTATAGCTCTTGGCATTTCGTCTCAGCTGGGCTTTCAAGCGCCGTCGTCCTTCCTGCGCGCAACACATGTTCCACTACCGTTCAGTCGGCGCAGTGCGCTCGAAGTTGGAGAAACTTTTGTGGGGAAACAATTGGCTATGGGTCAAGCAGTTAACCAAGCAATCATGGTGAATAATAACCAACAAAACTATAGGGAAAACAATGGTTAATGATAGGGGAACCAGGGGCACAGGGTTTTCACCCACTGCAAATTGTGTAAAGATATGCATTTTGGAGTATATTGCGTGTACTTCAGCAGCAATCAGCATCTTATGGTTTGACCAATGTGTGTTAGCTACACTAAAGCAGAACTCTGATTACTTGCCATAAAAAACTTGCATATTCCTCCTTGGCCAGTCTCTTGTTGGGGCCAACAACAACCACCCAACCCTCCACCAACAAGAACAACAACAACGACGACGACAACAACAACAACAACAACAACAACAACAACAACAACGACGACGACGACGACGACGACGACGACGACCACAACAACAACA
>VSDK01027621.1:161951-221456 GCA_009767595.1 Symbiodinium kawagutii
AGCAGCAATGCAACAACGCAAAAAGGGCAACATCAATCCATTTGTGACGGCATTTGGTTGCCCATGACCATTGATAATGGCTATTCGTGGTTGATACTAGGAAATAGCCACCATTGGACCAATGACAACATTATGACAACAACCCCTTCAAAGAAAAAACAACGAACTCAACCGTCAAATCCAGGACTAGCTAGTGTCAGCCATTATCAAACGACGATTCGCCGCCACCACGATAAACCAATGATCAACCAACTATAGGCCATCACTAGCCATCAAGTACCCATCAATTACCTATCATGAATGATGACCATCAAGCATCATGTCAAGCATCCAAATATTCAATACATCACCATACCTGATATGTAATCATAACCTAATCATGTCGATCTTACAAGCCATAGGCCTCAGATCAACCACATCCATGACCCATGAATCGACCCTCAACTGGGCCACCTGGAGCCATGGGGCCCCTGCCACGCACAGCTCCACCTGGCCATGGCCGGCCCACCATGGCCCACCTCTGCTGCCATCTCCTCCAAGTCCAGGGAGCTCAATCGACTGCACCTGAGTGACCAAGCCGCTGTCTGGAAGGCCCTGCCGCCTCAACGAAGGATGGTGAGCTGGTGAATGAGTGGTTGGTTATCGATGTCTGTGAACGACTATGATTAATGGTGGTTCATGATGATTGATCATGATCAATGATGACTAATGATGGTGAATGATGGCAAATGATGATCAATGATGATTAATGGTGGCTAATGATGGCAAATGATGACTAACGATGTTTATTCGAACTGATCAGGTGTTTGATGGCCAATCATAGGCTTAATTACAACTAATGGATAACATTCATGCTTAATGATGTTGATTGAAATCAATCATGTTGGTTGGTCGCCTATGATGCTGGCTAATGATGTTGACCAATGATGACTAATGACGGTCGCCAATGATACCTCGACCATAAAAGCCCTCTGGCCGGTGTCCACACCTGGGCAGCCCGCGTCCTTACCATGAGATTACATGAGTGTGGAAGAAGAGATGGTTGCAGGCCCCTGTTTCGACACAACTGGTGGTTTCTCAAGTCATAGGAGTACCCCCAAATCATCCATTAATAGTCATTTGTAGTAATAAACCAGCTATTTTTGGGGCCCCCTATTTTGAGAAACCACCAACTTGTTTGCCATGGCCTGTGGACTACATTCGTCATCAATGTGAAAGCGGAGGAAATAGTTGCTGTCTTGTCTTGATGCTCACGGGCTCAATGTTTGACTTTGACCTATTGAATCAGTTGTTTAATTCACCGGACTGATCACATAGGTGTTTCTCAAAATAAGGGGACCCCCAAATCATCCTTAATTAGTTATTTTCAGTAATCAACCAACCATTTTGGGGGTACCGCTATTTTAAGAAACCAACACATAGTTGGTGATTGGCGGTTAGCAAACTCGACGATTTCCCTTCCGCTTACTGAGATGCCCTGCTGCGATGATGTGCGCGAGAGTTGAGAATCGACACTGAGATTGGAACCTCAGAGGCTACGGATAGAACAGACATGATGGCTTCATGGTCACCAAGAACCAAGAATTATGCATCTACAATGTTTCAAGCGGATTTGATGTAAGTCAAGAGTTAAGAATTTGCAGATTAGCGTTGTCCCAATCACCATTAACGATAGGTTCTATGCAAAAGTTCCAGTTAGCTTTTGGATTTTTTCCTGTCAGCCCAACAGCTGAATGATCAACCTCATTTGGCCCACAGAATTTTCAGGATATCAAGTGATACTATAGATACTGTAGGTGTGTCCAAAGAAATCATGACTGCTACACGCCTTCAGATTATTGGTGACTTGATTTTGTGCCAGGACAGTCTCAAATGAAGATATAGGTACAGGATTGTACTGGTGAGACGCTTAGGAAATCCAAGCCCAACAAGTGCAACTTCCATGCGATGCTGGTGCATCCACGGAACCAAGCGTGCTGCGCTAACTTCAACAACAAACATGCGAAAATTCTTCATGAGGAGCAATCTAATAGGATAGGAGCAATCGTCGTAGTAGATCCTAATCTGGGGATGGAATTATTTGGAGACAATTAGTAATATCATTGATCCACATTCGATGGATTACTATATGGAAAACCTTGGGATAGGGCAGCCTGGGGATGGATGATCATTTGCATATTACCGGAATTCTTTGAAGCTCAGACAGCTGAATGATTGATCTACCACCTTTGAACAGCAGACATAAAGCAGCTTGGAAGTCCTACCTGGCAATCAGCTCCCCGCTGGCGGCCCGAAGCCGTGGATCCAGTGGGAAAGCTGTGACCGATCACCACGGATACGTGATCTCAGATGGTCAACCGTTGGGCTCCACTGCAGCTGGTGATCACCAAATTGTGGGTGGCCATCCTGGAGTTCCCATTTGCGAAAATGCTTATGAATCATGACTGGCCATGCTTTTTAGCCGTGACCCACCCACGATTCCTGGTCATATCCTTTTAAGCGCTTGTTGTATCCATACTGTTCTTCACGAACCATAATCAACCACTACCAATGACTTGTCGTAGCCACTGTTAGCATCATCAACCATCATTCACCATCATCAACCATCCTTGAAAATCATCAACTATAATCAACCATCATTACCTACTCAACCATATAACTCCAACTAACCACTATTCCCTCCAACCTTCATCAACCATCAAATACCATCATCAACTCCTCCACAACCATTAACATATAACTCCTATTAACTATATAACTCCCATTAACTTAACTATTGAATTCTATATTAAACCATTGGTTAGTAGGTTCCCTCGTCAACCATTACCATCATCAACCATTACTCACCATCATCAACCATCATGAACTACTTAACCATATAACTCCCAATAATTTAACCATTATTCCCTCAAGCAATGCATCTTTCCCACCACCGTCACTGCCGGCCAGCGTCTGCGCAAGCTGCGCACGCTGCGATTGCTGCGACCGCTGCGGCCTGAACGCACTGACCTCGTTTTGGCGTCAACGACCGGCCAAGGGCAATGACCTTTCGGGGAGTCCTGGACGTTACCCTCTGGTGATCTAATCACCAATGGTTCATCATTAAGATTGATCCAAAGATGGTGATTTAATAACGAATTACTATTAGATAGATTATCATTGAGAATGATGAAACACCATTGAGAGAAATGGATAATCCACCAAAAAAACGATGTTTTCCCAGGGTTTCTCTCTCAACTATGGCGATTTTCAGTTGCTATGTTGGATCACTAGAGTGTGGGGAAATTCTTAGGGACCAACATGGGGACCACTTCATTGGTTTATCCAACTATTGGTTAGTTGAACTTTTTAGGAAACATCTGGGACCAATTAGGTTGGATGAGCCAGTTCAATCTTAGGGATAAACCACAGAAAACTGCTCTTAGTTTGATCTTAGGAACCATTTCACTGGTTGAAGGTTCAGGGTAAACGCCCCCAGATTCCGGAACGATGTATTGAGTTGATTCCAAGGGATGTGATCTCCGATTCAAGAGCTGGTTCAGTTTGCTTACCAAACTAGGAACCAAACATTTTTTGGGGAAACATGGCCTCTGCCGTTCCGAACATTGAACCAACGATAGAACCACTGTAGCGGCAAAGGTTTTTCTACGGTGGTGAAAGCAATGGTGTATACCTGCAATTCAATGGTTTGATCAAGTTGCACCTTAGGTTGACAAGGATTAGCATATGCAGATGGTGAACCAGGGCTCACAAGGGTTGATATGGCTGCTGATGGTTGAACATGCACAACTGGGGTCCCTTCCACTTGTTGATCTACAAAAACCCATAGGGGAACCAACAATGGTCGACCAACTTACCATCGATACGAGCCGAGAAAAAAGTGTGGTTAGTTGGAACGATCATGTGACTTATTACCATGGTAGGAATCGATAATGCTCCTAGAGTATAGAACCATTTGAGTGCGTTAACCATTGTGAGGTAAGAACACCTGAGTTTCTGGCTTTGCGGCATCACAGCATGGCTTTATATAGAAAAATATATAAGTTTACATTGGGTGTGTTCTTGATATCGAAGCGTATGTACTCTACGACCTGACGTGTTTGCATTGAGTGCAACCATTAAACACTCCAATTGGGAGTTTCCAGAACAAACATAGCATTGACATGGTTTCAGGTGTAGGAATAGTGTGCATCTACCAGGGAGTACTATGTACACAATCGTTACTATAGGGTTATTATCCATATATAATATTCTGGTTCGTGGTTTCAACCCCTATGAAAAATATAAGTCAACCAACTATTTGTTAACTATTCTCAGTGAAAATAAAAGATGTTTAAAACCACCAACCAAATAGGGCCACTATCCATGTATACCATTCATGGATTACTCCAGCAGCGCAGTACTAGCTCCCGCACTCAGGTGTCATGCTCAGATGGTGACCCATGCCTTACCAGCGGCATGGGCTGTTCAGTCTCGTCGATGATCAGTCAATCGTGAACCGCAAGAGAAGGACTGTAACGACAGCAAGAACGGCATCCAGCACAAGAACCTGGTGATGAAGAGATGTGACCATCAGAAACAAACCAGTAGACTTGCCACCTATGCTTCCCCAGTTGTAACCCCATGATGTTCTCGTGGTGAAACTGTGGTGTGGGCGAATCCATATGCCAGCGAGCCAAACAGATCCCGCGGACAACCAAACCACAGCCATAGCAACGGAAGATGATTAGTTCACAGCTGGCTGTTGGTACAGGGTATTGACCCCTATTTGAAACCACAAACCGTGTGTATCCTTCTGACCTCAATTACTCAAGGGATTGGGGCTCCGCTTACCCATCATCTTGAGGAACAGCGCTTACTAGCCTGCCAAAGCCCTTGGTTGATCATAGAATGCAACCTCCCATGTTCTGCAAGGCTTAGTGTTCTTTCTGTGTCCCTGGGAAAGTGCCACAGCCCTGCGTAGGATTTTTCAGCAAGCAGTACTTGCCAAAAAGTTTGTGTTTGGGCAACTCCATGGGCAGGACATAGAGATTGATCGTAAATCTACTGTCGATGCTGAGATATTGTGGGAGATCAGGTTGCTAGTGCAATATGATCATCGGGTCGCTGGACGGGATGCTTGGATGTTGTCTATTGTCTCCTTGATTTGGATGTTTCTCAAGCTCATGGACTTCCCCCCATCCAACATGAAGCGTTCATAGGAACAAACCATCCATGACTTGGGGCGTTCCAATGCTTGGAAACCCCATATATTACTCAGGAATCCTTGCAGCTTGTCCGTAAATGTCGCGCTCCAAACATCCGTCTACTCCTCCAGTGGATGCAATATGAGCCGCCAGTGATCATGGTTTACCAGCCCTCATGAAAATCACTGTCCACGTTCACTAGTCTCATCATCAATCATCATGATCTCTTCTTGAACATAACTATACACACGGTCAACCATTATGCTGCCCCTGTACCATCACTCACTTCTAAACATTGTCAACGGCTGGAGGTAGCCATACTTACATTGTCAACAGTGGGTAGCATTGGCCCGTGGGTATCCTGCACCTGTAGTCTTGGTTGGGATCGTCATCTACACATTTTGCGTTATGTAAAGATTAATAGTGGCTCATACTGGTGAATATAGGGGCCAGTGTTGGTTTCTAGTTGGTATCCCTAGCAAGAATCTGATCTACACCTCTTGGAATGGCAAGTACCAATTGGTCACTATTTGGAACACCACTAGGGCAACAAGCGGTTGGGTTTACAGTTTATATAATGGGCGTTATTGCCCTAGTGCTCCAGTGCTACCTTCTGAGAACGTGTTCGGGCCCGTAAAATCAGCACCCAGTACAGCCTGACAAAGTAGCATTTAAGAAAAAATACCACAACCAAAAAACACCATTGGTATCCCTAGCATTACTATTAAAAACTGGGTGATAAATGGGATACAGTCATAACCATATGGATGGTAATCATGACAAAAAATACGAATATTAATGGTTATGAGCTGGTTGGGACCCGTAGCTCCTTGAGACCACCCTGGCTTCACATCGCAGCCAAAGGGCCGGATCTTTGCGGGCTGCCCACCGATGCCTGTGACAGCGATTCGCGGTTGGTAGCTCAAGGGCTATTCAGATATTCATGGTTATAAAATTGATAATGGTTGGCATATTGCTTAATTATATTGGTTATAAATAGGGGTGGGGTGGGTTGGTTCAACTGGTGATTATTACTAGTAATGTTGGTTTCTGATGCTTGTGTAACCCCCCTAGTTAGTAATGAAAATAGGCATGAAACCAACAGGTAGATACGATCATCAGAAACCAACATTATAAAATTGATAATGGTCAATGATGGTTGCTGTAAGAATTGTGAGGAATGCTCAGTATTGGTTGATGTCGAAAGAACGAAAATGGTTCGCAATGGTTTATATTGATTGGCGACGACTAAGAACAATGAAGAATGATCGATAATTTTGGTTAATACCGTGATACTTATCAACAGTAGCCAGAGGTATGGACTGATGGTGAACGAGAGTGAATCATGGCCATGGCCAAAGATAGCGGATAGTGTCAAACCGAGGGTTGACAATGATGGTAGATGAACGGAGCAGAATTGTGAAGGATGCCAAATCATTGGTTCACAACGGTGAATCAAGTTCATTGTCATCGATAATTGTTGGCAATGGTGCTGTTCTTTCTTCAAGATCAATGGATAATAAGTATTGAGTATAATGGGTATATACCATGATAGTGATGGCTAAGAATCATAATTGTGAATGGTTGGTAATCGTCCGTCGTGTTTGATGACGATCAATGATACGTGAACAATAAAAAATAAGTGACAACTTTAGAATACTTGTCAGTTCGTAGCTGCTATTGACCTTTTTTAGATATCTATATAGTTCTTTAGAATCGCATGAATATTCCTGGCTGGCAAATCATTCGAGTCAACAATGCAGAACAATTACAGTAGTAGTATCACAGGCGCCGTAATAGCCAGCAACTGTGATAACGAGTCATCAATCACTTAGTGCTCGAGTGCTACCCTCGAAGGTGTACAAACTGATTGCGCTCCCCGAAAAATTGAGGATACGGCTGTGCACCAGCACCAGTGACAATCATCCTACCCAGCTGTTGACCATTCGTATTGACGATATATGACTATGGGTCAACATTAACCAACCAATAATGGGGAATAGAAACCAACAATAACAGTGGGAAAACAATGATTAATGATATGGGAACCAGGGGTACAGGGTTTTGACCCACTGCCATATGATTAATGTCCATGGTTGATAAACATAAAGCACACAAGCGGCAAACAATGATTAACATCATGTATCCAACAAGCTACCTAGCCATCAATTCGGATGCACCCACGTAGTCCTGGCTAAAAAACATAAGTAAGAAACTGGTCGCGTACCCTCATTGTCAAAAATGATGATGCTGCCATTTGGATGTTTCATGATTTCACTTCTCCTCACCACTCAAAACTGTCAAGAAAGCATGATGAATTGTTGGTATTTTGGGAGATTGGCTCTGATTCACCTTTATTCACCATGATTCATTACAATGCCTTTCTTGATGATGATAATGATCATCATCATCATCATCATCATCATCATCATCATCATCATCATTGTCATGCTCACCTTATTCGTTGTTCACCATGATTCATCACTATTCATCACAATCAACCAAAGATCATTCACCGTATCCATCATTCAAAATGGAGTTGAGTATGATAAATACTATCCTTACCTTACCACTATTAACCCAAAATGATAGCCATGATAGAAATCTATATAAACCATGCCATTAAACCACGTGATCTCCTTGTCATCCGTGGGGGATAGCCTCATTGGGTGCTCCCGAACCCCTAGCGTTTGAAGCCCAGGGTCGTCAACGGCCGGCGCCTCGAATCTGGGTGCATCCAAGCAGGGTCGACCGCGGGGAGTGCTGGGCACCTGAGAAATGAGAACCCGATGATGTGGCAGCCCTGATGGTTCATGGTTACTGCAATGATGAGTGGTTAATAATCATAATTGATAGTAGTTTACAATGATGATTCATGATTGAATAATGGTGATTAAATAGCTGTTAATGATGATTTGTAATGGAAATAATGGTTTAATGTTAGTAATGGTCTTCTAATGGTTTAGCTAATGGTTAATGATGAAGATTAATAGCTGTTGATGATGAGTTGTAATGGTTTATGATGGAGCAAATGGAAAAATGGTGTATAATGGCTTATCATGGCAAATAGCAGTTGATGATGATTGATAGCATTTAACGATGGTTTATAATGGCTGTTAATGATGACTTCATAATGGTTAATTAATGATGGTCAATGATGATTATTCTGGCATTGGTTAATGATAAGGAGTACAATCAATTGATTCATATGAATAATCACAATGAATCATCTGATTTAAGAATGGCTAGTGATGATGACTAACCATCAAATTGGTCAACTGATTGTTTCGCCAATGTTTTACCCTGATGATTGACTAATTTATGGTAAGCCTACTTATTTTACCATAGTGGTTTCTGATGGTCACTGCTATTCAAAATGCTCAACCAATAGTGGTGAGGGGTGATTGATGGGGTTGATCATATGATAACCATGATTGGTCATTGACACTGTGGCTAATGATGCTTAATGATTGTTACAATGATGGTGATTGATGAATCATGATGCTTCAATACTGTTGCTGGTGACAGTTAACCACATAATTCATGGGATCGTGGTTTCGTAAAAATGGGGATACACCCAAATCATCCTGTTTTGATCTTTGTGAATAATAGGCTACTGTAACCATTGTGAGAACTAACCATTCATTTTTGGGGTCCCCTATTTTAAGAAACCCCCATATGACCCATGATTGAAGGAAAAACACCGCGAAGAGCTGGGTCATCAACTGTCGACTGTGCTACAAATCCAGCTCTTCTGAATGCGATCTTCTCCATGCTAACACGATCTAAAGCGTGCAAAAGGGAGCGGGGAACGTGGTGGCCTTTGCATGAAAATGTTTGTCTGTAAATGTTTGTCTGTAGGTATACGTATGTACACCCCTTGTATGATAGTCTGTTTTTTATGTATACACCAATACCAAAATATGAAATCTGATACATACACCGGCTTGATATGACCAAGCCCCTTTGCATTGCCATGCATACTAATCATTCACTATACTAGTATGACGATTTGTGAAGTGTGATGTGTTGAAGTCACTGGCCTGTCCATCTATGAGAAAAAGGTGTAGGGGCGTCATGTCAGCAGTGTTGACGAGAGAGCAGTTGATAGTCCCTACGAATCAAACGTAGCTCGCTGGCTTCGAATAATCTACCACTTGCAAACAATTTACATATTGGGGATGACGATTTTCCATATGTGAATTAACGGAGTGTACTTTGTACTGAAATTGCAACTGTACAGTTGACCTCGGATTACGATTTTCCGTGAATTTCTTGATCCAGAAATATCGAACATTGGCGTTACACAACTGTAGCGTGTTGCCTTGGTGCCTCCTGAATAATGCTGCCTCTCAATCGCCAAAACAGAAGAACCAGCACTCAACTCCATGAGGAATTTGCGCCATTAATATCCAATAATTGTTCAATTTAAGCATATCAATATCCTGATAATATGGATAACCAGCCATTAATTGTCCAATTTTCAGCATATTATCCAGTATCCACCACCAACTTATCATGATTGATAGCTTGGATGACCATCACTATTGACCATATAATCCACCATAACTTACCATGAATCGATCTTACACTAATCATATATGCTTATACATAGGATCGATTAACCATCACACATCAAACATTTACCATGAAAACTATTTAAAGCCCACTGTCAATCATATGACAGTTGAATTATCAGCCATCGTCAACCACATCACTTCACTGTTGCCATATATGGGTATGTGCCAAAACATTACCTTGCGATATTAGCCCAAAAACAGTGGTACCCCAAAAAAACCAGTGGTTTCCTAGTAAAATGATCATTTTCTGGTGGCTTATTGGTTTCCCTATTTTGGCACATACCCATATGGCTATGGGTCAAAACCCTGTACCCCTGGTTCCCCCGTCACTTACCATTGTTTTCCCTATTGTTGCTGGTGACTATCCCCCATTGGTTGGCTGATTCATATTGACCCATAGCCATATCACTATAGCCAATAGCTGCTACCCTCTGGTAAACTAACATGGCAATGGAAAATCCACCATTTATTAGTGTTTTCCCTGGGTTTCACTATAAAATATGGTTGAAATCCATTGCCAGGTTAGTTTACCGGAGGGTAACCCCTGTACCATTCATGGTGACCATGTCACAACCTGAATCCATCCTTCACCACGGCCGCCCATGCGGCTCTCTCGAAGTCGCCCCCCAGGTCCCCCCGCCGAACGATCAGCACCTAAGTCGTTGCTGCGGCAGGCAGTAAGTTCGGTGGATGGCACGAGTAACTTGTGGATAATAAATAGCCATTTGTGCGGATTAATATACCTATTGACAGAACAAATAGGGATGATATACCAGTTTGTTTCTGTTTAAGAACACGTTTTGGTTGTTGGTATGGTCATTTGTATGGTTGCATGTGTGCATAAAGTCGTAATATCCATGTGAACATGGGTCATGGTTTTGCTGGCTGGTAATTTATGTGTTGTTGCAGGGGCGATACCGGGATGATGGTCTATGGCAACATACCAACGACCTATGGTGCTGTATTTGGTAGGTAGAATATGCTATACCAACCATACTGGGTTTGCATTCAACAGGTCAATTGACCCTATACTATTGTATACGTAAGTACCCAACCAACTATAAGGATCGTTGACGGCGGCTAGCTAATGATAATGGTGATGGTGAATTGATTGTGATCTTATGCTTTGACATGGGGAACAGTGACGGACACTAGTGGGTGTCAACACATTCCAACTATATTATTCCGTTGGCGACTGATACGAATTTTAAGAAGCTGCTCGACGTTTGGCTCACTAATGTCATTCATGGCGGTTTGCTGAATACCCAAGGACCATTGCTAGTGGTTGTTCATGGTTGTTGATCGGTTATTCATCTTTTAGATTGAGAAAACATGGGTGAAAATGCTTTACATCTTATGGATCAGGCATCTTTATCATGTATAAGTGTGTATTACTATTTCACTATCATGCATCTTGAAGAATCCTCTAGATAATGATGCATGTTGTCAGCAAACAACTCCTTCCATAGCAGAACTGCGCCCCACGGTCACCGCAACGGGCCGTACATGACCAACCACAACCAAGTGAAGATATTGCTGCTGGGTTTCCCAAGCGCAGGCCCTTAAGAATGATCATCCATTTCTTAAGCCTGAAACCTTCTGATTCATCAAATTGCCACCTCAAATGCTGTGATTCTTCCAGATTCTTCCAGGTGCACAATCGCACCTAGTTTGTTGAGAGAGGTGATCCCCAGCCATGGCCCATATCCAGCAACGGCCTCAATGAGATAAGCATAGATAGACCATGGTCGGTAGATGTCCAAAATTTCCACGCCATCATTCAACATGAGTCACCATTGTCAATTTGAATTATGGTTGCGATCCTCAGATTTTCCACGCATCTTGATCTGCCTTTCGCATCTCGCAGCTTCATGTCTGGCCCCCCACAAGTGGTGGTTTCTTAAAAGAGGGAACCCCCAAATATGGTTGGTTTAGTGCTAGACATGGTTCCCAAAAGGATGATAACTAGTGGTACGCCTATGAACTGAGAAACACTCATATAGCAGTTGTTTAACCATTCTTGTCGGTTGTTAGCCGTGTTAAACGGTTCTAACCCTCCAAATCCACAGAAATCCCACTATGGCGGCAGTCATCAACTGGCCATCACTTGACCAGCCATCACTTCACCATACAACTTCGCCTCACCTCGGGTACCATGGATGCTCGTCCCTGGTGTCTCGCCCCGCGCTGCGCAGCAGCCTTTTTTCATCGTAAAATCGGGCCCGGCTGCGCTCACAACCGGAAGCCATGGGCCTGTTGGCCTGGACTCAGTTCCGTGGCGCAGTCGTGAAGACTCAGAACACTCGGTTGAAGAGGTTTCATGTTTAACGTGCTTGAATAGTGGTGGATTGTAAGTGATGAATGGTTGATTATGGTTGGTTATAGGTGATGAATGGTTCCTGATCAGTGGTCAGTGGTCATGGCTCTGCCGCTTCTACTACGATAGTGGGGATCGATCCGCCTTGCCATCGCTGGGTTGCTCCAGACTTGCTAGGATGGCCAAGGTGGGCCTTTGTACACGGGCTTCTGCCACTCGCGGCTCATGCTTGAGGAAACCATGGAAATTCGATGTTTCTATGCCCTGGTGATGCGCTTAGTGTCCACGACTCGATGACAAGTGTCAAACACTTCCTGCAAGTGAATCATTGTGACAAGTGTCCCAGCGCAAGCGCGCTTTTGGGTGCACAGCTCCCATGACTCTTCCCATGCTGAAACCCTTGAAATCCAGTGGAGTAGAACCATTGATCCACCAGGGGCTCCCGCCATGAAACCATGAGACCTCTTCAATTGAGTCTCCAGAGATCTCCTGGAAGACGTCGTGAAAATGCGGCTCGCGGTGGGAGGTCCAAGATGGTGAAAGTTCGAATCCATCGACGCCGGTACAGAGTGAACCAAAAATCTCCCAGATGCCACCGGCAAACAGCTGTTTTTTCAAAATTGCAGGTGTGTTTTCATAGGTTTTGCCATGCCTTTGCCAGGATCGCCTTGGAAAAATTCCCCATTCCACCTGGTTGCCCCTTTAGCCATGGGATAGCGGGGTCATCACTACTGGGTCAAGGGGAGTCTCTCTCAAAAATGGGGGGTACCTCATGGGTCGAAACTCCACCATGTAAGCAGAATCAGCAGCTTTCTCCTCTGGGGATGGCCCAGGACCTGCTGGCCTGGTGAATTCTTCAATCTCGGTTGCCCTTCATAGTGGATGGTGATGCTTGATGGTTATGATGATTGACAGTCCAACAAATGATGGCTGATACATGCTGATACCATGGTTCCCATTGCCAACACTTTCGCGTAGGAAATGACGTCCATCGCATCGAATCGATCATCGGCAAACTGCGATCGCCAGATTCTGGCATCAAGAAATATCCCAAACACCATGGCAGCTGGTTCACAATTACGAATTCTGGCGGGCAACACGGGCAAACCATACCCCTTTGGGTAAGGGCTGGAACCTGTGACGGACCATTTTTTAGATAACAAACGCTGACACATGGGTCCACTCGCAAAACGCTCTCTAACAAATCACAAACCTGGATGTCAGCCAAAGGCGCCCCTCTAAAAGATGGTACTACATGGTTCCTCACCTTAGAGTGGTTGCTGTCTAAAAAATGGCTACTCATAGGTGCTATGTTGGGGATACATTTTCTAGCAGGTGCACATGTCAAGGTTTTGCCAACCCATGTTCCTGATTTTTTAGACACACTGACTTTGAATGATAGAACATGGGGGCCAACCATTTCTTAGAGAACAACACTTGAACCATGCTACGCATGTTGGGCTACCATTACTTAGAGAACAACGTGTGACAACATGTGAACCACGGCCGCGCGTACCCTTTTTGCCTTAGAATCATTTTTCTTTGGGAAAAATATCGAGATTTTATTTCTTTAGTGCGCTAATTTCCACTCATTTAAAATAGAATTTACTCAGTCATGTCTGGAATCTTGCATTTTAGTCTGGCACTTTTGGTTTGTGCAAGTCATCTTGCATTGTTATTGTCACACTTGTAGTTTGTGTGTGTGTGTCATCTTGCATTGTTGGTTGGTGGCACTTTTGATTTCTGTTCCGCATCTGGCATTGGTTCACATGTTGTGCACCCAAATCGTACTTCATCACAGGTTAGGCCTCTAACAATTGATAAATCATAGGTGAAGATGTTCATAACAACCTCCTCTAAACAATGATGATGCATGGGTCAAAAATATGTGTCATATACCTTGTAATTTCCTAAACAATGGTAATACATGGGTTGTTTCTAAATAATAGTAAACATGGCTTACCCTCTCCAAACCTGCATAATGCACACACAAGGCACCAAATCTATAACAAAAAATGGTCTTCGCAGCACATGTGTATGGCCATTTGGGAGGGTTTATTCAAAGGGGGATGGCAAACCACTGTTCCTCGAAGGTTATTTGTTAAAAATGACACCAACGAGAATAGATCATGGTTTCCTGTGAAATTCCCTGTGCGCTCGCGTGTGAAGTCATGACTCAACTTTCATCACGCTTTGACCTCCGCACGACACAGCTTAACTGAGAAAAAGCGAGCTTGAACCGCCAGGTGTTTCCGCGATCAAAAGAGGAGCTGCGAAATGCGCACGCTTTCCCCCTGCACTGCAAAATGCCCACTAGGTGGACGCAGAATTCTGCTGTTTTATGCATTAGTGTTGGAAAAAGTAAGGCATAGTGATCATAACAGTAAACCACTTCCATCCTATAGGAGATGAAAACAAACACAAATATTCACCCTTTTTCAACTGAGTAGTATCGCCCAAACTCATGAGCCACGCATTTTGAGCTAGTCAACAAGGCAAAACAAATGTGTGTGAATATGTAGGGTTCCTCCTGTCAAAATCTCTGCGGTTTATCCGTGTTGTACTATCCTTGGAAAAATCCATGATTTCAGAGATGCAGCATGGGCAGGCATTCCTCTACCAACTTCAACAAGATGTTCCAAGCATAAAATTCACAACTACCCACTGTTCCCACCCACATCAACTAACAACTTGTTTAGATCACATGATCAAATGTGTACACCACCTTCAATCCATGGTACCATCCACCTCTTCGTGGGTACCAGCACAGCATGGCAAATCCTTCATCCCCTTCTCTTGGAAACACCCGAACTGCGACGTGTGGAATTGGGAGCGCCGCTTACGCGGTGCATGCGCGACGTGCGACGTGACGAAGGACAACCAACAGCTGGAGATGGATCAGGATCCAACAGCTTCTGAGCGGTTTGGAGTGCCACGGCCAGAATTCCGATCCGGGAAACCCTGGAGGTGCCCCACATGGTTGACAAACGGATATCCCATTCTGAAAAAATACTTACTTCAGGGCTTCAATTTTCAGTTGCGTGGCTTTTGAGTGAGTTATCTGAACGTAGAGAAGCTGCCATCCTTATCACCAAGAGGCCACGCAGCTGTTCGTAGCATCGCCAGGATTGGTTCTATGGGACCAGTTGAGCCTTTGAAGCCTAGCCACTGTCGCTGGAAGGAAGGCACCCGTTAATGTTGACGCCGGATGAAGCTAAACCCCAGGTTGATTAATTGGGGGGGTTACCATTGTAATGGGAAACCAAGGCTTTTAAGGGATACCCCCTATTCATCAACCAGGGGTTCATGAATTCCATGGGTTAACATTATTCTCATTTCATCCAAAAATGTTGGACAGCAAATTTTCCATCAGCAAGAAAGCAAAGCACACTTTGATCACTTTGCAGCGCGCGCCCTTGCTATAATTACTGGATGATACTGGATGATGTACAATAACACAAAGTGACCCATCACCATGGGAGATGGTTCAAACCATAGTAATGACATACATACTCGCTGTCCAGCTACGCTGAAGTTGAAAGGTTGCGGCCGACAATCTGAGTTTTCTATGGTTTTCTGAATACCATTCCATCAGAATCCAGTTGTGCTAAACCCTAACGGCTGGGATTCGGTGTAGCTATAGAATCGTAGTTGTCGTACCAGGCACTCAGCGCGCATGGGATGAACCACTGGATGTGCTTCGCCACTTCGCACCGCGGTGACGTCCAGAGTGTGGACACGCCAGCTCTAGCTCGAGGGCGGCTTGGCAACTGCATTTCTAAATTGAGTTGCAAAACTGTTCGTCCACAGACCGTGTCCCCAAGGCAACACTGTACTGACTCACATGTGTTTTGATATGATATGTACAAATGTGTCTATTATATATATTGCATATATCTGTTTTTTAGGTAAAGTCACAAAGTATACGCGTACATTCCGTGCGCAACATGGGATCAATAAATATCCCCCGACTAGACCAATACCCTTCGATTTCTAAATCTGGAGTTGTCAGTATACACATATCACCTATGTCTCAATATACATGTGTATGCATAAATATATATATATAGATATATAGATATATATATATATTTATTTATTTATCGATATTTAAATATATATATATGTATATACAAATATATTATATATATACATATATATCTACATATGTATATAAACCCTCGAGGACCCAGGGCATTCAACTGCAGGGATTCGCTCTTTTTTGACCCCAATTTGGCCAAGGGATTGGATATCAACCAGTACACAACCATACCCGTACTAAGCGCATCATCGTTCACCCTGATCTTTCATGATATGATATCACCATCCCCACGAATCACCTTCAAGGTGGCACCGGTCCTTGACAAGGTTGGCATCGAAACGATGCAACGACTACCTTGTCCCTAGGCAGCTGAGTTGTGAGATTTGCACGGAGCGTTTTTGAGGCAGAGCTTCGACGCGAGCGGAGAGTGGTCGAAACCTGGAAAAATCAGGAAAAAATGGTTTTGAGTTGATGTTGTTGATGGATCAGAACGCCAGTTTCAGATTTGGGTTCTTCTGGATCATCTTCATGTCTTCTATACGTTCAAAAAATTCCTTTATAGTGTTCTCTACATGCCAATGTAGAAACAAATAGTGTATATTGTGCGAGGCGAATGTCTCTGCTATTCAGGTTTATTATGGTATATTCGCACAATATAGTGTACGAAACATTTATGTTACACATTATGAAAAGCACTACGTGTATACATATGTTTACATTTGGATATTTGAAAATAATACAATATACACATACATCTATTCATATATTTCGGCATGGACATACAACATCAAAATCAGGGAGCCCCAAATCGTCTCCAGTCATAGTCTGTTATCATCAATCGGTGACTTCACAGGGCGCGAAATTGAGAAACACCCAGAGCTCGGTCGCTCGATCCGTAAATATCTATGGATCAGCAGAGCTTAACAATCATCGAGTATTGCATCTCGAAAAGAGGCAGGGTGTTTAGCCATGGTACGTTCCGACGGGATAACAACCATCCATAACTAAGAACAATAAAACTAATATTTTGATGTATCTATTCTTAAAAGAGCTGTTGTACCATCATGGTTCAATCTTTTTGCCTATGACCGAGTGGCATGATGATTGTTGGCGGGTTCTACCTATGATTTGCTACCTCGCAGATTGAAAGACCATTCCTAAGGTGATTTCCGAATTCCACCACTGGAAATCTTTGCCAAGTTAACATTTTACAGGTGAAAATGATCAAACTCAAGCTACGTAAAAGTTGATCACTCTGATATTGTAGGTGAGTGAGAATGATCAAGCTCTGATAATAGCAAGTTGTGATCAAGCCGATATGATGGTGCACACTATAAAGGTGAGTAACAATAGCTATAGTGAATTAGTTTGGCAAAAATAGTTCAAAATTAGCTCTAGGGTGGCTGACGCAAGTGGTCTCAGCAACGGCAACGATAGCTGCTTTTGTGGCCAAGACAAACACCAGGCCGTTTCTTGCCAGTGATTCGTGAGTGTTCCTCGACTATCAGCATCAACCCATGTTAACCATTGGCCATTGCTAAACACTATTGGCCTTACCAATCAACTATATTAATCAGCCATATCAACCAGAAACAACCATATCAACCAGAAAAATCACATCGATTGCTCAAGTTTTTTCTTGTTCAGCCATTGTTGTTGCAACCTGTGATGGTGGCCCTGACGATACTCGCAATGGTTGTTCCTTGACCCTTGGTTGCTCTACTGTCATCACAAAACTTGGTGCTGTGATAACCAGAAATGTTACATCGATGATGTTTTTTGCCTGTTGTCATTGTTGTCCCTATGACTCTCCTGCGTCTACTTGTTTGTATTCATGGTTCTTTTGATTATGATTGTTACATTTTTTGGTTTGTGTAGTTATTGTTGTGACATCATCATGGTTCTAGCAGTCATTGTTATACCTGTGCTGATTATCGTACCTTTTTGTACGTTTGATTGTCGAAGCTTTGATTGCCATACCTATGAATGGTATATCAGTCATTCTCGTATCTATTGCTGTTGTACAGTCTTGTACCCAATGACTATCATGCCACAGGCTAATTCTTGTCCCTACATAATATGTGTGTTTTACCTATGATTCTTATATTATCTCCCTGGCCACGCAAATGATTTAGCAACACCATGGATATCCATGACACAATTCTACCCATGATAGACATATACACACGTAAATGAATGGTTGTTGTCAATACATATATATATATATATATGTAGATATGTATGTATGCATATGCAACCAAAATATTGTATGTACGAAACTGTTTACTTCATTCCTAGTATTCACAAATATATCATGAGATTCGTATATTGTTGAACATTGTTGACTACTGTTGAATTCTATTCTGGTTGGTGGTTTCAAACCCTATGAAAAATATCAGTCAAGCCAACCATTTGCTAATGATTACTAGAAAAATAGAAAATGTTCAAAACCACACGCCAGCTCCATGGTTGATGTCAACCCAGGATTAACAAACCCCTGATTGATGAATAGAGGCTAAAAGCCAAGTGGTTTCCTAAGCTAACCATATGGCTGTGGGTCAGTTCACCCTTAGTCCCCCTGGTTCCCCACCATTGAACCATTCTTTTCCCTATAGAATTGTTGGTGAACTTATGGCAGTGGGTCAAAACCCTGTACCCCTGGTTCCCCCATCATTGGCCATTGTGTCCCTTATTATTGGTGGTCATTATCCCCCATAATTGGTTGGTTCATATTGACCCATAGCCTTATCCCCTATGAAATTGCTTGGTTGATATCGACCCAGCTCGCCATATAGCGCTCGATCTTTCCTCAGCGCGTCGAAGCCATGGGCCCCGCGCGGACAGACATTTCCTTCTGCCAGGGCCCGTCTCAAAGTTGCTGGGCCGGCTGAAACGGCAGCTCACCATCCTGACTTTTGGGCCATAAACAGTCGAGAAAGTAGGCTTAACTGTATGGTTGCCTATATTAACCAACCAACAACAATGGTTAGCTGGTGGAACCTGATAGTAGGTTTAACTCTGTGGTGGTTTCTCAAGCCAAAGGGGAGACAAAAATGGTTGGCTTATTGCTATAGATGATGAGTCTTGGATGATTTGGGGGTACCCCTGTTTTGAGAAACAGCCATATGGTAATATGGTTAACACTGTAGGTGATTAAAGGTAATTGTAGGCAGTAAACATAGTTGATGGTTTGGACCTGCTAACTATGACAGGATAGCGACCACTATAGGTTAACTATGTCAGTTCTTATGATATGATGGTTTACTGTAACTTTAGGTAATAATAGCCATGACCGCCATAAACCACCTTCATAGTGCTAAGAGTGTCATAGTTTCAGAAAATTAGTTAAGGTTAAATATACCTATATTTACTAAAAGGTAGTTGTCTTAACCAGAACAATAGTTGAGCTTTAGTAGTTAGCTTCATAGTTAAGTATGAAGCTCAACCATAGTATAGCCAGGTGAATCATACTAATAGTTACTAATCTGATCATTATCCAAGAGTCATTGGTGATAGTTGCTAAAGGCTGGGTGAATAATAGTTACAATGAAAACAGTAGTTCATAATAGTAGTACTTAATCATAAACCATCAGTATCTAGCCTCCGGTAAACCAGCCTGGCAATGGAAATTCCACCATTTATAGCGGGTCCCCGGGGGGGGTCCGCAAAATCTTGTGACAATCCATTCCCAGGTTAGTTTGTCAAAGGGTAAAGGTGATGACAAGCGGATTGGAAGATGTGGTACTCATGGCTAGGTGAAAGGTGCAAGAAGCGAATAGTGATTGATAGTTAAAGGTCACAAGAGTCCAAGCTGATCAAAAATTAAGTGATAACAAAGGTGATAATTGAACACATGTTGATGGTTCAATTCCAGGAGAAAGATCGTTGAGTGTATTTGATTCTCTAAGGTTGATGACTATTAACTATTCTAATACCATTGTTTATAAATCGTTTATGATTGATCATCCAGGAATAATCTTATCTAATCTCGACCATATGGTAATGAAGAATGAAGGATGATGGTAATAATGGTTCATGGTTCAGTAACGATTTTACTGGATAATAGTGGCTAATGGTCATGGTGGTTCGTTGCGTTGGTTTACTTGAACGCTGATAATGATGAAGAATCATTGTGAATGGTCAATGTTAAGCGTGTTTAGGCATTGTTCACGATTAAACACTTTATGGTTGATCGTCCAGAATCCTTGTGTTCCATTATTCCTTGTGTGAATACTCGATCATGCGGCGTGCTCTGCCCTAGCCACTCAGAATCATGGTCCTTGTAGACGTCAAGGCTCAACGGATTAATCACCCCCTGTTTGCGTATTACTCAAGAGCTTATCATTAATCATGTTTATCAACCATCAGTGGCGATTAAAACCAGGATGAACCAATGATAGCTATTAATTTTCATTGATGTTGTGATGAGTATTGGTATCGATACTTGGTTCTGAGGTGCGGGTGGATTGATCGTCGGCCTACAGCGAAAAATACAATAGTAAATGCCTATGACAGCTTGTTTTGAAGCTCATTCCCCCTTGGTCAATAAGTCAATAAGCGGATGTTTAAAGAAATGATGGTGCTTTTAGCCCCTCTTCCCTAGTTGGTTAGTAAGCTTAACTGATGGGGCTTAACAATGGAAGCTAAAGCTATTGATTACGCGACTGTCCCAGTGCCCGCTACTGATGATTAGTTGAATCCTTGTTCCCTAATTACTTTGAATGGAATCAAGCATCCCTATTCATTATTTTTGGTGACTGTCGCACATCATGAAGCGAAGCGACTCATTCTGCCTATACATAGCAAACCCACAAACAGCTTGTGTGACTTATCATCACATCTTGCGGAGTCGACACGGATCTCCCATGAATGGTTGCTTTGATCCTTCCCGAAAAGGATGACTATCCAGGCCGCTTCAGAACCAACGGCTCACCCACCGATCATGATCATTGTGGATCCGTGGCATCTGGGGCCCCTTCGCTTGCAAGACCGGGCTACCTGCTGCATTGCATGCTGGCTTACTGATGGTCAATGGTCAATACTAAGCGCGAAGGGTCACCATCTGTCAGGATGACCCCATGCGATTCCCAGCAAAAATATGATGATTCTGACTGAATGGTGCTTTGACACACGCATCATCTGCTTCCAAGCTGATGCTTCATCAGTTCCGACATTTCAGCTGCATCTCAGCGCCCCACTCCGAGCACTTCTGCATGTCGAGTCGCAACGGCTGGGAGCATGGAAGGATCAAAATCTGCGTGACCATCTGTGCTCTGTTGGTGTTACTTGGAGCAGCTGTTGATCTAAAGACCAATTGATGTAAGAGTGGCAATCGATGATTGACCATGCCATATATTGATAATTGTCCGGCTTTTTTGCTGGTGGTTGTGTTCGGCAGCTGTGAAGAATCACTGGGCCACTCAGGGGTTGCAACTGTGATAAAGCATCTGGCACAGGTTGACGTCCCTGGGTGATGGAGTCATTTTGGTAGAGCTGAGGGATAACTGGTGGGTGGTTGCACCATCCAAGAAATATGCTAATCAACCATCCCAAACGCATTAGGGAAAGTATTGGAAAATACTATCAAACATGTTTAAAAGCACCAATGGGATGGTGGTTTCTCAAAATAGAGGACCCCTACAAAAAGTTGGTTTCTTACTAGAAATGGTTGATAAACTGGATGATTTGGGGGCACTCCCAACTCTTCAGGAACCCCCAAATGAAACTAGAGCCATCAGGGTCGGCGAAAAGTCCCACTCAGACCCACTAGTCATCAGACCCACTAGTCATCAGACCCACCAGTCATCAGACATCAGAAAAGCCATCAGACCCACGGAAGGTCGACCTCCGCCGGAAGGTCGCGAACGATCGGAACGGACCTCCCAGCAGGGCGCCCGGAAGGCCAGTCCTCACTGGCGCCAATCCGGTCAACATCAACCTCTATTTTCACCATGTCATAGATTACAACTTCTATATTTATTTATACATATAAACAAAAATAAGAATATAAATATATACATAATATATAAATAGGCATATTAATACAACTATAGACCTAAAATGATACCTTCATGACTGAATGATCTCACGACTGCCACATACTGCCACTGGTTTACCCAATCGTTTCTGATGCTTTTCCCTGCTCAGCCAGGGTATTCCACGGTCCGGCTTCCATGATCCCAGCAAAAACCAGCTTTCGCTGTTCATGACCGCTTATGCGCTTAACAGCTGACCGCGACTCTGCGCGTAACTGTGGAAAATCGCCACTCGCAAATCCACGGCTTCTGTAGCTAGTCTCCAAGTCGTTGGCGTTCAACATCACAACTTGTTACTGGCTGCGCCATCCCAAATATATGAGTCACCCAACCATCCCAAAGTCACTGGGGGAAAAAATTGCTCAAATCCACACGCTAGTAGTTGTTCAACCATCATGGTTGGTGATTCTCCCCTATCATTCACCACTATAATCCCCTATAAAAACCCACCAACCCCCCCAAAAAAAAAACGATGCTGAGTATCAATGGCTGCCGACGGCCCAGCTGCTTCCATCCACCGTGAGTACCAAGGCCTGCCGACGGCCGAGCTGCTTCGATCAGCCACCTCCAAGCATCTTAGCCATCAACTAGGCTGCCAACCCTGCTCAACAATCAGTGATAAGATGCTTGGAGGTCCAGGGCTGGTAATGGTTGGTAATCAGCAATGGTTAAGATCTTGGTAATCTGGTTGGTTGGAGGTCCAGGTCTTAACATGAACCAACAATCAGTAGTAAGATGTTTAAGATGCTTGGAGGTTAAAATGCTCAAAACCAACCATTGGTTATTACCCTTAACAATCTTATCTTAACCATTACCACCAACAATTGATAAGATAGTGGTTGGTAATGGTTAAGATGGTTGGCAATCAGTCAGTAATTAGTGATATCACTGATGGTACTGGTTAAGATGGTTATCGTTACCAACAATTATCCCTGATCAACAATAATCAACAATAATCAACAATAGTCAACAATAACCATCAGTGATAGATAGTGGTTGGTAATGGTTGGTTAGTAAGGCTTGTTGTTACCGACAACCTGGAACCATCAGTATGGATCGTGACCAAATGTTCTCAACCACTCTGTAGCATTGGTATCAGCCATTACCAATCATTATCAACCACGACCGTCCTCCTAAACCATCATCAAGCATTATCAACCACTACTTAATCGAGGATTCACCAATACTCACCCATCATCAATTGGCATTGTTCATCCGAAATGGTGAACATCAACCATGATCAACCATCATTGAACATTATCAGAAGTATTCGTTGATAGATGCGGATAAAGGCCAAGAATTGTAGATGTTGTTGTAATATGAGTTGATCGTGTTTAACAAAGGTGAATTAAGATTCATCCTGGTTAGTAATGGTTTGTACTGCTTGATAACCGTCAATGGTGTATGATAATGCTTTACGATGTTTGATCAAGGGTAAATAGTGACAAACACTCTCAATAAGGGTAAATCACCATTGACAGTTCATGGTGAGTGCTGAGTCTTCATGAAGGGATATAAGGTCCAAACTGGTCAATAATGGTCTGTACCCTGGGTTCTTCCCCGGTCTATACCAATTGGATCCAATTAAAATTCCAAAATCCCAAGTGAAATCCATCTCTGTGAGCTGGCAGTGGGTCAAAATCCTGTACCCCTGGTTCTCATCGCTAACCGTTGTTTTCCTCATGACATCGTTGCTTAATATTGATGGTTAACTGCTTGACCCATAGCCAGCTGATCAATTTCTTTGCAATAGAAGTTGCCAGCAGTGCGCTCCACCATCGAACTGGACGACCAGTGAAGGGCTCCACAGTGACCGTTGAACTATCCGATTGGTATCATGGACTGTCAAAGCTAGTAGGAAATCTGAGCAAGTTGCGGCCTATAGCAACTAAGTGCGGTAAGTTGCCTCTAAGTTTGTGGTAGCAAGTTGCTACCTATGGTAGCTGTCATGTATAAAAATCCATAGGTAACTCTTTGACATCATGCCCTCAGCAATGTTCCCTGCACTTGTGGTTGATACTTCCCCATCGAGCCTACTGGCCGCCAGTTTCTGTCGCAGGTTCATTCATTTATAACCTACCAAATCTACCAACAGCTCCTGTTCAATGTGTTCCCAGCATGACTGTCGGCAGGATCAGACATGGTCAGTCCGCAATACGATGAGTCAATTCTTATTAACCAACCCCTTCACCAACAAACATTCGTTGTCCCAAGGAATCCTTGTGTTCAGCGCCATGAACCAAGTGCTGTTGATTGGCCAAATATACGTGGATTTGCGAACGAAGCAACATTGGTGCTTGGTGTCTGAGCCACAGCAAAACCCGTAGTTGATAAATTCCTTCCAACAACAGGGTGCTGACCACATCAGTGTGGGGGGGAGCGGACTTTTGGGGGCAACAGGTGCGGTGATTTGACATTATGATCACAAAAAGAGATCATGATCATTGAAACTCATTCTTAATATCATTGTGATGGTGATGATGATGATGATGATGATGATGATGATGATGATGATGATGGTGATGTTGATGGTGATGGTGATGGTGATGGTGATGGTGATGGTGATGGTGATGATGATGATGGTGATGGTGATGGTGATGGTGATGGTGATGGTGATGATGATGATGATGATGATGATGATGATGATGATGATGATGCCGGTGATGATGATGATGATGATGATGATGATGATGATGATGATGGTGATGTTGATGGTGATGGTGATGGTGATGGTGATGTTGATGCTGATGCTGATGGTGATGATGATGATGATGATGATGGTGATGGTGATGATGATGATGATGATGATGATGATGATGAGAAAAATGATAATCTTAATTACTTGATGCTGGTGACGGTGATGATGGTGCTCTTATGGATTGCAATCATTTGATCGCCATCACCATTATCTCATGAGCAGTCCGTGGGCTCAATGCTCCCCCTAGATCCTTGGATTCCCCAATGGTTCGATGAAATTCTGCAGGTTTCATGTTGTGGCTCAGCTGAAATGTATCCATGTGACTGGCAGTTCACAATGGATACCAAGCAGGGGCGCTGCAAGTTCTGGGGGTCGCATCCACAAGTCAAGTCGCATTGGTTAACGCGAGGAGTGGTGACTTTTACCCCAGCTCTGGACATGCCAGCGATTAGAGCCGTGACTGTTCCAGCCATGAAGAATCGTGAAAGCGCAACGTCTCCGTTCACTACATTTGACAGCGGAGAGGACTTGGAAATATGACCAATTCATGCTGGATACTGGCTGGTACTGTTCGGGAAATATCGGTTCAAAAGAGATTTAATAAAAGTGTTCAATGAACATCAAAAACTCAAAAAAGAAACATCTGCTTGTTGGTGGTTCAACCCTCTGAAAAATCTCAAACATTGGGTTCTGGAAGATGCTTCAAACCACCAACTAGTCTTTTAAATTCTCAAAAAAAACTCATAGCATGTTTTTATTGCATGTCATTTGTCCCGGTGCTAGGCCACAGAACGCCAAGGTCGGCCTACCGTGAAGCCTGTTGATATGGTTGTGTTTCATCATGGTTGGTGAACCATTATCATTGTCATGAAATGGGCGTTAAAACAGAAAAGATGAGAAGTGATCATGTCATATCATGTGGTTGTTGACGGTGGCTGATGGTTGACAATGATTAGTTTAGTTGTACTTATGATAGTAGTGAAATAAACACACAGTGACTTGGCGAGCAAAGAATGCTCTTCTCAATGGTAGAGCACAAAAATATTCAATAATCATTCAGGATCAACACATTTGCAGCCGATTATGGTCAGTCCTGGTATTGTCACTGCGAATTCTCCATGATCAGTTGGTCACTTGATATCTGACGATGCGACTGGCTAAAAAAATCCTGCGATCAGTCTCATCGCCAGAAACTCACCATGTACGCTCCGTCAATAGTACTGTTGGAAGTGTTGTTGGCTCCATTCAAGTTGGCATCATTCAGTTCATCATTCTATTTGTATCAGTTCCTTGTCTTTTTGGTATACATAGCCGTTATTAACCATCAATATGTCGCCACCATTAAGCTTTGCAAATTCTGATTGACCACTGCGATATAATCATCATCAATCATTCGCAACCATGAACCGTTAAACATCAACAAACATTCTCAAAATGTAGTGAAACCTATGGCCCACGTATCAGTCACTAGGAGTACTTCCTGAGCTCCCTAGCTCCGCGATCAAAGTCAGTGTCTGAGACGTGACTCCCGGCGGAGTGACTTCCAAGAAGGAGAGTAGGGTTATTGAACCCTCATCCTTCCAAACTGCCACCCGTCCAAGGGATGGGGTCAATGCCAGGATGAATATTCCGTCCGCGCAGTCATTGACACAAAAGGAAGGAAAAAGATGTCAGTTGATGATGGGGAATCCAGGATCCTTGAAGAGGAAAACAGGCGTTTGCCTCCATATTTCTAGTGAGCAAAACTCATGAGCTACTAATCTGGGCCACAATGACCCAATTCGTATGATCTTCCTGGTTTATTCTTGGCCCGCCATGTTCCTGACTCCTGAGCCATAAATCAGCCGTGCGGCTCAATCTGAACCACAACCACCGGAATACTTTCCATACTTTCCTGTATGTCCCTAGTCGATTTTCCGATGAACCCAGCTGAGCTAATCCTGGCGTTGACCACCGCTTCGGTCGAGTTGGTCATGTCAGGAGACGGAGCCGGGATCCCTCCGAGGCGCTCAGTTGATGCGTCTCATCGTGACTGGACGACCACTTTTCTTCTGAGGATGCCCCCTCTGGAAGCCTGGGGCCCCGCGGTGGACAAGGAGCCAATGCCCACGTGAGGGGCTGCCAGATCTTCCAGTATTGATTTTATTTGTTAACAATGGCCAGCCATGACCTGGTGTTTTCTGATTCTGATGGTTGATGATGGTTACAAATGGTAAATGAGAATTAGGTATTGATTGATGATGGTTCTGGTTAAAAGTGTTTGACAATAATTGAATGATGGTTGGTGAATGTTGAAAGTGCTTGACAATAATTGAATGATGGTTGGTCATGGCTTAAAATGGTAAATGATGATGGTTGAGTAGACATCATCAACAATGATTGGCCATCATTACAGCAACGCCATCATTCAGCACCGCAAAAACCTATCATCGATTATCAACCATCATCAACCATCAACCATCAACCATAACCAAGCTTTATTGACAAACAACAACCATAATCAAACACTCTTGACTCTCATCATCAATAATCTCCAGAATGAACCATCATTGACCGTTATTCACCATCACCCACCATCATCAAGCATCATCAACCACGATCAAGAATTATCGACCACTAGGAACTAATGATCAGGAATGGACCACTACCCGTCAACCAGTATCTATTTGCTACTGTTAGCCACTATCAAGCATCACTCATTTGGACGTTTCTCAAAATAAGGCTACCCCCAAATCATCCCCATGATTCACCAAGTACAAGAATCAACCAACCATAAGAGCTTGGGGGTCCCCATTCCCTGGCTAGTTCAACCAGACCCATGCGCGCCCTCGATCTGCCGGTGCCTCTCTAGTTCCAAGGGGTAATTTTCCTGGATGATGGCTGGTCGCGCTTCACAACCGCTCGCCTGGCAATGGTGATGTGCTGGTTGACCGATACGTCAAGATGGGCGGCCATGAAACGGTTGGTGAAAGGCTGCTTGAGAAGGTTTGGGGTAATGATTCGGATGGTGCTTTGTGGTTGATACAGTGGTGAATGTGGTGAATGTTGTGAACATGCTTGTTATGCATACTGATGAATTCTAGGGACTGGGATGGCACGAATAACTGTCAACAACAAGCCATTAGCCAGCGAAAGCCAGCTTTAGATTTGGAGGGAATGGAATAACAAGGCATGCAGCCTGGTTCCAGAATTTTCCAGATGGTACACCAGGGGCACAGGCGATCATCATCACCACAATTCGCACCAGAGAGTGGCTCACAGAATAAATCAGTTACGCCCGCAACTTCGCTTCCAATCGTTGCTCACTGTCATCAAGTAGCAATGGTAGTTTCTCAATTCATAGGGCTACCCCCAGGTCATGCTTTCTATTCATCATTTGTACCAATGAACCAACTATGACAATTGGGATATCCTCTATGCCAATGATTGCTTCCTATCCCCTTGTTAATTACAATTGTTAACCATTACAGCAATTAATAAACCAACCATATCTTTGGGGGTTACCGTTACCCATAACTTTGGGTGCCCATCTTAAGAAACCATCATTCAGCACTGATCATTCATCCGTAAGGGATCCTTGATCATGAACCATCATCAGTGCGCATCCCGCATCACCATTGTTAGCGATTGCAAACCATCAATGCAGTGATTAACTATTGTAAAGTTCATCCGTTTTTACATGAACCTTAATCGCAAAAAATTGCTGAACAAAGATTTTGTCAGTGTTCAAATTATCAACCCCATCATTCAACAAACAAGTTTATATGGGCTATCTCAATAGCTGCAGATACCCTCAGTTATCATCCAAGAAATCTATCATTGGGCTCCCCAATCCATCATTGGTTACTATCAACTGATTATTACCATTAATTGATTATTACTGGTTAATGGTTACTATTAATGGTAGTAATTAACCAGTAATAATCAATGAATGGTAATCATCATAAATCCATCGGCTCTTCAATGGCTATCCATGACCACGAACCAGTACCCAGACTGTTCACCATTAGTCACCCAGTATCTGGTATTGCTTAAATAGCCATTACATAGCCATTGATCAACCAGTGTATTGACATTCATGCAGGATACCGCCATTAGTGACCATGAACTCCGCATTGTTGACCATGAATATCCCATGACAATCACTGTTTTACTCATTAACCACTACTTAAGCATTAGTGGATGATCACCACTAGTCATCACCCATTATTAATGGCAGTTATATAGCCAGTATTGGAATTCCCTGTGATTGACCATGAATTACTGTACCCATGTTTGATCATGAACCATTGCTTCATTAGTTAGTTAACCATTAGTTGACCATTAGTAAACCACTAGTTAGTCCTTAACCATTACTCAACCAATGCCATTGTCAATAGCTATTCGGCCATTATAAAGCCGTTATAAAGCCGTATTATTGACCGTGAATTACCCAGCAATGGCTATATAATGGCTATAAAATGGCTATAAAATGGCTATATTGCTTGATCATTAACCATTTTATAGCCATTAAATGGAGCAATGGCTAATAATGGATCATTAAATAGCAATTATATATCCATATAACCATTAACCAATGGTCATTAACCATTAACCATTGCTCCACCAGATCCAGCCACAGCTCACCGTTACCAGGCGTCCACGCCTCAGAGTCTTGCCCTAGGCTGCGGGTGGTGCCGCTGCTGGTGGCTCGGGTGAAAGTGGACTCTTCAAGCTCGTCCTGGATCTCCGCGGTGGGTTCATGGTTGGTTGAGTGGTGAGTTGATGGTAAACCTGGTGGTGAGTTGTGATGGTTGGTGATGGCTCATTGAATGATGAATATGTATATCTATGTACATATGTATATATATATATATATGTATATACATATATATATATATATGTCGATAGATATAGATATATATATATATATATCAACTCGAGGCTTATTATGGCTGATGATAGGTTGGTCAGTGATGGCATCTATGAAAGCTAACGATAAGCTGATTGATGGTCAAACGCTAGTTGATGGTCAGTTGATGGTTGGAGATGGCGATGGCGAACTATCAACTTACCATCAACTAATGGTAGCTAATGATAGCAAATAATGGCTAATCGAATGAGTAATGAATCAAACTCACGATCAATTATGAATCCTGAACTAATAATGATGGCTAGTAAAATGATTGTTTGTGGTATGGCATGGTGAGGTTATGAAATGAATAAGTTCTGGTTAGTAGTATGCTTAGGCTTGATCAAATGGGTGCATAGCAAGCATCACCACACAAGGGAGCATCCTAGAAAAGACGATTTTCTGCTCATCTTTGGGAAGGGAAGGAGCACAGGGTATTGACCCATCCCCATGTGATCGAGCAACAATCACTACATACCATCATTGACTGGTTGGTGGTTGAACCACCCCTGTATTTGTCAACCAACCAACCAACCAACCAATCAACCAACCATACCCATTTGGTAGTACATTTGGAAAAAAAAAAAGGTTTGAAACCACCAACCAGTTGATTATTAGCCATCACTCAGGGCTACTTGGTCATGGCGCACAATCCCGAAGGGGTTTCAGCTGCAACCGACACCATGGGGGTCATGGAACCCGACCCATGACCCTTTTGCAACCAGATATCATTCTTGCGTCAAGTTCTCCAATCATGTGAGTAAATGAAGGCCACCGCAAGAATCGCCAGCATTCAAACCATCAACCATCGATTTTTGACCTGGACCCATGGTATTCAACATGGCTGAAATTCCTTGGGGCACTTCCGAGCTGGAGGGCTGCCCATGATTCTGATAATCAACCATGATTCTGATGGCCCATCTTCAATCGTTGACAAGTAGTGATAATGATGAACCACGAAAGTTCCTGGCTGACAATCATTCATGCTTGACAATTCTCGACATTCATCTTGCAGTAATCAAGAACCATCATGAACCCAAAGATACAAGAGACGCACCAACCAACAAACACCACTAGCACCAGCCCAGTTCGACTGGCGCCTTGTCAAGGAGTCCCATGTTCAACATACTCTGCCGCACGCCATCCTTGTCCACCTACAGCGGGGGGGTGTGGCGTCTCTCCTACGGTGATTCCTTCCACTCTGAGGTCATCCAAGTTTGAGCTCTGGCAAATTGGCAGCGATTGGAGACTAGTCACAAGCTAACCATGGATACCATGGGCATTTTCACCGCTGAAGTTGCTGGAAACTTCACCTCAACAGGTCCTCTGGAAGCTATGGCCATTACTGAAAACCCACCAGTTTTGTGAGACACGATACAGAGCGCAGGTGTGACTCAGAAACGCTGGGACCGCCGTGCCAGGACTCACCGGAACTTTCGAGCAATGCACAACATGAGGGTTTATCAAAATAGGGAACCCCAAAGATGGATGTTTTATTTCCATTGATGGTTCATATTGGATGATTTGGGGGTCCCCTATTTTGAGATTTGGATACGACCTCCGTAGCAACTCGTACGGCAAGTGGAAAGGAAACTTCCTACCTTGGATACAAATGCGATAGTACAGTACTGCTTTGCAACCGTCGCACGAAATAAAGAGCAGTGATTCATGGTGGCGGCTTGCTGACCAATGTCCCAGTACCAGTCATCCCTTCCCCCCTTCACCCGGCGTCGCCCCTTGCCACATCCCCTTGCCACATCCCCGAACCCCTGCCCCGCGCACGTCGAGATCAAGGGCGGCTGCTAGAGCACCACCGTCCCAACAAATGACCTCGTTCTGAGCGGCTCAGCGGTGCCCAAGGTGTCAAAATGACGATGCAATGGCTATAGCAATGGTTACCAGAGTGGCTATACACTAGTTATAGTGTAAACAATGGTTTAAAGGCTATACACTAGTTATAGTGTAAACAATGGTTTAAAGGCTATACACTAGTTATAGTGTAAACAATGGTTCAAAAGGCTATACACTAGCTATAGTGTAAACAATGGTTTAAAGGCTATACAGTAGTTATAGTGTAAACAATGGTTCAAAAGGCTATACACTAGCTATAGTGTAAACAATGGTTTAAAGGCGATACACTAGTTATAGTGTAAACAGTGGTTTAAAGGCTATACAGTAGTTATAGTGTAAACAATGGTTCAAAAGGCTATACACTAGCTATAGTGTAAACAATGGTTTAAAGGCGATACACTAGTTATAGTGTAAACAGTGGTTTAAAGGCTATACAGTAGTTATAGTGTAAACAATGGTTCAAAAGGCTATACACTAGCTATAGTGTAAACAATGGTTTAAAGGCGATACACTAGTTATAGTGTAAACAGTGGTTTAAAGGCTATACAGTAGTTATAGTGTAAACAATGGTTCAAAAGGCTATACACTAGCTATAGTGTAAACAATGGTTTAAAGGCGATACACTAGTTATAGTGTAAACAGTGGTTTAAAGGCTATACAGTAGTTATAGTGTAAACAATGGTTCAAAAGGCTATACACTAGCTATAGTGTAAACAATGGTTTAAAGGCGATACACTAGTTATAGTGTAAACAGTGGTTTAAAGGCTATACAGTAGTTATAGTGTAAACAATGGTTCAAAAGGCTATACACTAGCTATAGTGTAAACAATGGTTTAAAGGCGATACACTAGTTATAGTGTAAACAGTGGTTTAAAGGCTATACAGTAGTTATAGTGTAAACAATGGTTCAAAAGGCTATACACTAGCTATAGTGTAAACAATGGTTTAAAGGCGATACACTAGTTATAGTGTAAACAGTGGTTTAAAGGCTATACAGTAGTTATAGTGTAAACAATGGTTCAAAAGGCTATACACTAGCTATAGTGTAAACAATGGTTTAAAGGCGATACACTAGTTATAGTGTAAACAGTGGTTTAAAGGCTATACAGTAGTTATAGTGTAAACAATGGTTCAAAAGGCTATACACTAGCTATAGTGTAAACAATGGTTTAAAGGCGATACACTAGTTATAGTGTAAACAGTGGTTTAAAGGCTATACAGTAGTTATAGTGTAAACAATGGTTCAAAAGGCTATACACTAGCTATAGTGTAAACAATGGTTTAAAGGCGATACACTAGTTATAGTGTAAACAGTGGTTTAAAGGCTATACAGTAGTTATAGTGTAAACAATGGTTCAAAAGGCTATACACTAGCTATAGTGTAAACAATGGTTTAAAGGCGATACACTAGTTATAGTGTAAACAGTGGTTTAAAGGCTATACAGTAGTTATAGTGTAAACAATGGTTCAAAAGGCTATACACTAGCTATAGTGTAAACAATGGTTTAAAGGCGATACACTAGTTATAGTGTAAACAGTGGTTTAAAGGCTATACAGTAGTTATAGTGTAAACAATGGTTCAAAAGGCTATACACTAGCTATAGTGTAAACAATGGTTTAAAGGCGATACACTAGTTATAGTGTAAACAGTGGTTTAAAGGCTATACAGTAGTTATAGTGTAAACAATGGTTCAAAAGGCTATACACTAGCTATAGTGTAAACAATGGTTTAAAGGCGATACACTAGTTATAGTGTAAACAGTGGTTTAAAGGCTATACACTAGTTATAGTGTAAACAATGGTTTAAAGGCTACACACTAGTTATAGTGTACACAATGGTTTCAAGGCTATACACTAGTTATAGTGTAAACAATGGTTTAAAGGCTATACACTAGTTATAGTGTAAACAATGGTTTAAAGGCTATACACTAGTTATAAGTGTGAACAATGGTTTAAACAATGGTTATAGCATTGGTTGTATAATGGTTGTACAATGGTTTCTAATTGCTATATCATAGCTATAGAGTGACTAGATGCCATCAAAACGTACGTCTTGCCATCATTTGGGGCTTGCACTCGCTTGCAGCAAATCATCCTCCTCCAGAAGCTTATTGAGGGCACTGACAAGAAACAGCTCCGCCAAAGAAGGCCATCCTATGCTTCCATGCCCCAAGAAACTCCACAGGATGTTCAGCCCAACCAGCTCCGCAGCGTAACAGAGCCAGAGCCACATCTGCGGCCTTCTTCTTGTTGTTCTTTTTGGGCGGCGGCCTTACCTGTGACAACCACAAGCCTTTGAGGGCCCCGAAATGGACAAGTTTCCCACCTTTTGAAATGACAATCATTGGTTTCTCATTCCACTGCAAAGTTATACCTACAAAATCGGTGCCCATGCTATCTGTTCATGAATTCCCAAAAAAAGTAAGAATGATCATATCCATACAGTAGAAATGGTTCTATTCATACATTAAATTCATCCCATATGAATTCCCAAGAGAATCAGAATGGTGATATCCATACATCTCATTTTTTGGGGAAATCATACAACCAAGGAATGAACCATGACTTCGGGGAATGAACCATGCTTGTTTGTGGTTCATCTCCAAAAACACAGCAGCGCCTATAAGTAAATACTAATGCTGATCTCATTGAGCCATATGGTGGTTTCTCGAAATAGGGAACCCCCAAAGTAGCTGGTTTATTACTATAAATGATCAATAGTGGATGATTTGGGGGTCCCCTATTTTGAGAAACACCCATATCACCAAGATATCCTTCACGCTGGAACTTCATCCCGCAGCAGTGAACTTGGAACTGCGTTTCAGAGAACCTGTCATCGCTGAAGCTGTCATCGTGACCGAAGCCGTCATCATTTCACAAGCCCCCGAATACCGTTGGTGTTCGGCCAAAGAAATGGGGGGCGACGAAACAGCTTCTTCCAAAAGCAAATTTTTACTCAGGGTACATTCTGTATACATGAGTGTTTCTCATAATAGGGGACCCCCCAATCATCCTTTACATGAATTGTTTATAAAATTAAGCCAGCCATTTTTGGGCACCCCAATATTGAGAAACCACCACATAGTAATCCATTGTAAAGCCACAATTTCTTCGAAACTGCCATGGCACTGCTATCTCGGAGGCGCTGGGCGACACGTCGGCAAAGGCGCTGTTGGCGCTGTCGTGCACGCGCGCGCTCACGCTACCACCACAACCCATGGGCTCCACCCCTGGGGCCACAGGAGAAGCAGCGTGGCAGTGATGAGAAGCAGCGAAGCTGGTTGAGTGAAGCTGGTGGTTCAAATGGGCGAAGTTTGAATCAATTTGAGTTGTGATTCCTCTGAATCAGTGGGCCTTGAAAAAAAAACTGAAATTTGGCTGTACCTTGCACTTGGTGCCCAACCCGATGCCCTCTTGAGCCACGGAACGCCCAGCTTTGAGTGCAGCGCAGGGGAAGGTGCGACTCGAAAAATTGGCGGCTTGGCATGGGGGGTGTCACCTCGAACTCCATAGTTGGGGCCGACCCATTGACCAAATAACATTACCCAGCACGAAGATTGCTGCTCAATCTCTGCAGGCTCAACTACTTGAAATATCAAGCATTGATTTCTCATTGTTCCCATGAACCAAGTGACTAATCAAAGTTAATCTCAAGCAAGTGGCCAATCAAACCACGTGGCTAAGCAAAGCCAACCAACCACTATTAACCAACTACCATTTGATTAGCAAGCTAATCAACCAACTGTTGGCATTTGGTGAACGAACCCTCCTCCTGGCCTCGCTCTCCCTTTAATACGGCTTTTAGAAGGCGGCCCGCACTGGGTAGCCCTGGTTTATCTGGTGTTTTCTCCAATAGCGGTATCCCCAAATCATCTAGTTTATGAACCCATTTGGGCTACCCCAAACTGGCTTGAGAGACAGCCAAATTCACCAAATAGTGGTTGGTTCAACCATTGTGGTTGCCTACTATCCCTATGATTAACCATTCTCAATGGCTATACCCACTTGTTCGTTTGTTTCTTTGTTTCCCTGCGCTTAGGAACGAGTGCCCCCAAGCCTAGCCACTGTAACCTTTAGAAAATCAATTGCTATCAAGTCTAACTCCAATAGGTGTTTGAAAAATCATGGTAATAGTCTAACCTCTATGACTCTATGAATAATATGAATGATGAACCAACCATGGTTTTTCAAAAGCCCTCATTATTGATGAACTATCATAATAGGGATGAACTATTCTAATATTATAATAGGGATTAATGACGAACTATAGTCTAACCCCTATTAATCCCTACCAACCAATCTCAAGTGAACCACCTCACCCAGCTCTGCTTGCCGTGCGACGTAGGTTCTGGCTCCACTCCTCAGCCACGGAGCTTCCGCCACCGCCGCCGCCCCGTTCCGTGGAGCGTGGACGCCATGACGTGTGGAGCACGGGACCTGGCGACTGGGAAGGAATTGACCAAGGAACTGTTCATAGGATAAATGGTTGCCATGACTAACATAATGGTCAATTGACCTACTGTACATTATCTAACCATGACCAACATAATGGTTACCAACAATAGTAATCATTACCATTAATTATCAGTTACTATTTCTCATTGATCCATTGATTCACTATTACCAACATTGATAATGAATGTTACCATTACAGTCTTGGTAATCATAGGATTAATATTAATCATGGTAATCATGGCAATCATATGATATTACATGAATGTAGTGACCATTGACTATTAATGGGAACTGTTCATAGATAATGGTGATAATAGTTACTATAATTGACTATGAATGGTAATACTGGTAATAATGGTGACAGCTTGTTCATAGATACCTCAACAGATAACTAGTATCATTTCATTGATAATGTAATAGACCGTTGACTATTATATTACATTCTATGATTGTTCATAGATAATGGTGATAATTGACTATCAATGGTAATCATAGGATTAATCATAAACGTAATTGACTATTAATAGTAATAAATGCTAATAAATAAAAGTAAATGGCAATAAATGACTATTAATGGTAATAATGGTAATGATGGTACTATAATCATGGTAGTACTATAATCATAGGAATAATGGTAACCATAGGATTGGCCAACTGAGAATGGTGGTAATTATCGGAATTAAAAACTCAATAGTGGTACAATTGTTAGTCAATTACTTCTATCGATATCTTTGGTTTGATGTCAACTATACTTACGATAGGTCGATTCCTATGAGTCAGATGAATTGTGGTGGTTTACCTGTTATCTGTTATGAATTATCATGGTCGAAGATTACCATAAGATACCGTTCTTATTTCCTATGAATTCAACTGGTAATCTTCAAGCATAAGAATTCATAGGAAGTAATGATGGTATCTTGTGATAAAACTGGTGGGTCAACTGACGCTAATAAAGGTAATCAATATTCGGAGTTGGTAATAAATACAGCAATTAATGGTATCTTATGGTATCTTGTGATCAACTAATCTTGAAACTTGTCGAAAGATTGTGATAAATATATAGATTAGGAATTCATCATGAATGGTACTGAATGATTTGGTCAACTAACCATGGTTAGAAATATACACAATGATGGCAATAAATAATGGTACTTGTTAATAAATGGTGATACATTATCGGGATCAACTGATGATTTTCAACCATAAGAATTCATAAGGAATGACAGAAAACATGAATATATACAAGCGTCCGACAAAGCATTGCATTGCATATACAACTATGATATATTACTACATAAATCAAAGTATCTGTAGCATTTGCACGTGGTAAACCTTTGAACCAACCGTCACAGTGTAAGGAATCCTATAGGTTGCTATGGCTTCTATACTTCGTTGCCGTCTTGAGATCCTAATGGTCAACTTCTTAACTGATGCTGTCGATGCAATTACTAATTTCACTGGCAGTTGTTTACTTAGACAAAGTTTATTGGAGCATATAGGATTCAAACCGATCACTTAGACAATGCAACAGTTGTAATTACAGAGTAACAGCACATTCAGTTGGACCATTCAAAAGTTGTTTCATACCATAGGTTTGAACAACTTTTGGATTATCCAACTGAATGCCTGTATGAGTTTTATACTCTTCAACTGCAGCAAAAGTGTAGTTGTTTCACCATTATCAGCTGGTTATTCTCCCCGATCAAGCCTTATAGATCCTTACAAATCCCTCCTGGTGTAGGATTTTTGGACTGGTTATAAGCCCAATAATCCCAAACCAGGAGGCCTCAAACTATAGGTCTACCCTATTAAACCCTATAGATTAATAGAATGGCAAGCCTAATAACCCAAAACGTATAAATAGAAATGGTTACAAACCCATCAATACCCCTAAAAAAATATCAATAGAAATGCTTATAACCCTACATGGTTATAAATAGAAATAGCCATAAGCTTATTAATATAATACCCCTATAAGTCAAGAGAAAGGTGATCACCCTATGGTTACAAGGTGGGCCCCCCTTAGTTATAACTTCGTTTATAAAGCCATTTCACTGTAGTTACATCTACCATCAGTGGTACCCTAGTTATAACCCAACGACTAAAGCTGATTAGAAACTTATAGCCCAACGACTATAGCTGATTAGAAACTTATAGCTGATTAGATCTAACTATAGTCAACCACAACTACCCTATTATAGTTACCATTAATAGTAGGTATATAGCTATGAACTATTATACTTACCCTATTATAGTTACCCTATTAATTATTACTACCTTTATTAACTATAATCGCTGATGAACGGGGCCCACTTTCGTAGAAACCTCTGGTGATAACCAGCGCCTCGTGGAACCGTGAGCTCCTTGCGCGCCAAGGGCCGACCGCGGCTCCGGCGCCTGGCAGCTGCGGCGCCCGTGCCCTTCTGCTTGGTCCAATCATGAGTTGAATTGCCGACTCGGCGTTGGGTCGAAAATGAGTTGAATTGGTTGAATTTTTGCCGACTGTTATTCAAATTGATGGTTGAATTGGTGAAATTGGTTGGATTAATAGTGAATTCATAGTTGAATCGGTTGAAGATAGCGGTTGATTCGTGGTAAATTGATGGTTAAATTGATGGTCAAGAGTTGTGAATGATGGCAAATTCATGGTAATTGATTGGCTGCTTAATGATAGTTGGCAATGGCTGCTAATAATCGTTCATAACAGCTGATAATGATGGTTCATGATGGCTGTTAAATTGATGATTAATTGACCGTTAGCGGGTCATATCGGCTGGTTAATGATGGCTGAAGATGGGTCACAATGGATATACCTTGGTTGTTGATGTGGTTGTTGTCTTTCGGGAAAGGTGCCCGCAGTCCATTGGCTTTTCCCTGGAAGGAGCTTGCAAAAGTAGTCATAATGGTTGTTTGGCAATGATTAGGAATGGTTGGTACTGCTGGATATTAGTGGAATACGGCTAATGAATGGTTGGTAAAGATGGCTGATGAATTGCTGTTTGGTATATGATGAGTAAGAACGGTTGCTACTGCTGATTAATGGCTGATGAATGACGGCGAACATTAGTGGAATACGTCGTTGGGATTCGTTTGAACTGATGGCACCAGAGTGATGAACGGGTTAAAAAGATGGTAATAATGGTTGATACCATTGTGAATGGTGGCTACTCAGCATTCAAAATGTAGATGGTGATTATCACTGGCTAAAATGCTGAATAATGAATGATGTTTCATAATATTGTTTGGTAATGCTACCACTGATGATCCATAGACTAAGTAATGGTTTTGACTGATGATTGACCAGAGGGTATAACAAACAACTGTACTGGTTGGTATTGGTTGATAATGGAAATTGCACAATTATGGCTTGCCATGGGTGATCCGTGGGTTAGCTGATCGTTCGAAACAGTTTGGCATGGTCGATGAGGGCGCTATAAAGTGAACGGGAGATCTAGCTCTCAGCAACCAGATTTGGTGGTAAATCATGGTGGAGCAATTGGGGGTCGGGCATTGCCGGATCTGCCACTACTAAAGTATCACTGACCCCATCAATAGTCGCTGGCAATCAGTCCGAACTGTTAGCCATTACCAATGAACCACCACATTTAATGACTCAATGACTCTTTGCATATCAGGACGACACTGGTTACTAAGAATTCAAAGCAATTTATGGCGCATCATTAATCCAACATGCTGTCTTGAACACTTCCAAAGTGTCCATTGTCAGGCGTAACCATCATGCACAACGCTTAAAGTCATCTTGAACCATCCATTAACCCATCAGTTAACCACATTTTGTCTTCATTAACCACACTACTAATCATCCGAATCCATCCAAATAGTCTGTTATCACCCAGCTTCTTAACCAGCCTATTGACAAGCTTTGTTATCATTAACCAGTTTCCGAACCAGTTTTTTAATCCATCTAATAACCAGTAATCATCCACCCATCCAAAAGACCATCAGTTCACCATCGAAATGACCAGCTAACCATCCAACTAACCATCTCATCCACCCATCTAAGCATCACATCTTGGTTCAGCATCCACATCCACCCAGGCCCAGCTGACGAAAAAAAACCACTGAACCTGCCCCTCGGCGGGCGCTCGCCTCGGAGCGCCTGGCCCGGAATCTTCGGAACCTGCGAGATGGCGAGCGCAAAAGCACGAGCTATTCAGGTGGCTTAAGATGGTAAGCAGGGTTATATAGCGATTAGGGATACTTTGGGATAGTTGGGGATAGTGAGGGATAGTTTGGGATTATGACAAGCAGTAGCTATTAATATTGTTGCTCAAAACAAGGGTACCCCTAAATCATCCAAGTAACCATCTATAGAAATGAACTATTTGCGTGGGTTCCCATATTGGAGAAATACCCACATGGTGGTTAGGGATAGTCAGGGATACCCCTTTGGCAAATTAACCTGGAAGCCAAAAATCACCATCGTTTAAAGGTAAAACCCGTTTAAATGGTCGATGTTCAACTTCCAGTTTCATTTACCAGAGTGTATTTGGGGAAGGATGATTATGACAGTTAGTAGCTAGTATGGTAAGGGAAGTAGCTATCTAGTACCTACCTTCATTACGAAAGATGGTTAGCTGATGCTTGTGGCATCAGTAGGATGATTAGGAATGGTATGGCCAAAGATTAACTGTGTCGTGGTGACAATGATGGTGCGGGGTAATTCAGGGTGGAGGTTTAATTCTGGTTACTGGTGGCTAAGGTTTGGTGAATCATGGCTATCAATGATGGGCCATGTAGTCAATGCTGGTTGATTGATGGTTTATGGATGGCGAATGGTGGCTATGGATGAAGATTTATCATGGTTAGCGACAAGGAATCGTGATCAATTTGTTATGATGTTTGACGCTGGCCGATGACGGTTCTACCAGGGGATAAATAATCACCAATAATTTATGGTTGATGATGATTTGTTGATCATTCATTCATGATGGCAAATAATGTTTGATGTTAAGACATCATTGAAATATTGATATGCTTGCCAGGCGCTAATGAGGCTGCACCTATGGTTGAACAAGGTTGCTGCAGTTGACCAGCGCGGATCACCACAGTCTACCAGAATCGACAGCAATGGATGGTTTATTGTTATTAATGTTACTATTGGATGATTTGGGGGTCTGCTATTTTGAAAAACTCCCGGTTGTTGTCAGACAATGTCTTAACTTAACTCATGACACTGCCAACTGCAGGACCAGCGGCTACGTTGGAGAGGGTGATAAGGGGGGAGGGGGGAGTACGCACAAATAAGGGAGAACAAGAATGATAGATCAATTGCCACAATATGGGCAACCAAAAGTCAGCTGTGTCAGGGTGACGATGGCGATAGAAGGAACCAAACAATGAGTAAGAACATTGTCTGCATGACTCTGATTCTGATGATCACTATGCGTTTCTAGGCAAGCCTCAAGCCGGCAACTACCATACCCACCCAGCAGTGGCCCCCAACAAACAATAACGTGAATTGTTCATGTTAGCAATTTACCACTCACTAGCCATTGTTGATAATTCATGTCTATTGATAGTTAACAATGTGTCATGATGGTTTATTGTTAACAACACACAACAGTCAATGACAACAACAATCAACAAGAACAATAACCCACCATATGACAACAACGCCAACACCATTTTTTTCTGCGAACAACTGACGCTGCCACAACCACCACCACCACCACCACCACCACCACCACCAAAACCAACACCAACCAGAACAACAAGAACTGCAGCAACAACAACAGCAACAACAACAACAAGAATGTCACCATCCAGGGTCGCAGGTAAGGATGAGAACAGAAAGCAAACCCCGTGATACTATGGTTTTTTCATGTGTTGACTATGGTTGGCAGTTGAAACAAGCAAAAGGCATGGCAGCGACTGTGTTGACTCGCGCGCCATGGCTCAAAGCCAGAAAATTAGAGTCAGTATCTTGAGTTGCAACAAATGAACAAAACAAAAACAGTATTGGTTCATTCACTACATGTAGTGATCACCCAATCAAATTATTGTCGTAGTGTATCAAAACAGGATTGGTTCACCCATGGGTGTTTAGTAGTTGCCTTACCCAACAAGAACGCCTCATTGGTTCATTTAAATATGAGCTAAACATAGCAATCTGAAGTTGATCTTTGCTTGCTATTTGCATGACATATACATTCAATATATACATAAATACAAAGAATTCTGTTTATACATAGAATTTGATGCTAAAATTTCTATAGCATTTATATAAGTCGAGAGCTGTACATATTCATATCATATATACATAAATTCTAGGCAATAATATATCGCTATACGTACGCAATATTTCAAGCATAAACAACTATGTCCATGGTATGTAACGTACAGACATGTTGACTTCCCCAACAATAGTGGTCATTTTCCAGCCATCCAGGTGAATCCGCAGGATTGACATCAGGGTTGTAAATGGTTGCTCCTTTGGATTGGGTGCCCGGGCTCGTTTCGCTCGCCTGAAATGCAAGGCTGCCAGAGAAAAAAATGTCATCTGTGAAATTTATGGAGATTGATGGCTGAAGGAAAATCTATACATGAACTTAATGGTTCTTGGATGGTGAATTGCTCGATGACTCAGAATTCATGGTTAGTACCGGTTCGTAGTGACTAATGATGCTTGATGGATGGTTAACCATAGTCTATGATGGTTTAACGGTTAGTCATGGTGAGTGATCGCAGGGGTGGCAAGCTCTAGGTTAAATGATAGCTGGCTATTGGTGATTAGATGATGATGGTCAGTGATGGTTCATGATGTTTGATAGTGCTGGGTAAAAGAATTTGTTAATAATGGCAAATGAACACAAACCATTCAGACGTTTGGTGGACTTTTATCAAGGCGGACTTCTGATATGAAGACACTGTGCGCCTGCAAACCTTCTCAACTATGGTTGCAATATCGTTTAAACAATACTTTGGTTTGGAACTCCAGTCAAGGCTGTTCAATGCCCAGGCTCAAAAAAAGCGCCCAGACCCCCAACATTTGGCGACTTTCGACGCTGTGAATCGCTATGGTATATCCTCAATGTGGTCGGATGTAGTGTCATCTTAGTTTGATTGTCCGATGGATGTGGTGTCATCATCTTCTGGGTGATGCCTCAAAATAGGGGTCCCGCACAGCAATAAACCAACCATTTTTGAGATACCTTAAGCAGCCACCATATGTCTTCGTTCAGTCCCAAACTGGTTGTATCATTTGTGGATCAATGGCTGGCACGCATGTGGCTTCATTAGGGTAGCAAACCATTAATCCAATGAGAACTATTCATAATTGAGTATACTCATCCAAATTAGTCTCATGACATGATTATACATCCACTTGGATGGCCCTGTTGGATGGATGCAAACCGTACTGACCAAACAGCTTCTGGGTGAAGACCAAAGTTCTGATTTGGTCAAGCTGGTGTTGGCCTCGTTGTTATCCAGGAGAACTTGGAAAATTTTGAGTCGCATTTCGCTCATATATGGAACAGTTTCAAGCAGATATATAATGCCTTCCTCTTATGTCTAAACACAAGAATCCCTCCTATGATTGAGATTTCATCCCTTCTTCCTAGCCCTCCCCAAACAATAAAGACCCTGTGTCCCTGGGTTTCTTATAACGGATGGAATCTCTAGATGCTGGTGCTCGCCGGATGGCTTTGGACCATGACAGCATGGCAGAGATGTACAGCCCTGGGCGGCCCTGACATGTTTTTTTTCGACAAACGCTGGTGACGTTGGGATGCAACTGGGTTCATGTCTGTATATCTGTTTGTAGCACGCATATGAATGCTTATGAATTCATGTGTGTTGATAGAACTATGCAAGGAAGCGTGTATGTAAATATAAACGTAGGTGTCCTTATATATATATATATAGTCACATGTGTATATATATATAATATATATGTATGTGTGTGTAAATAAATACATAAATAAATATATATATATACACTATATTGCTTTATATGTGTATATGCATGCAAATATAAACATATGTAAGTATATAGATTTCTAGATCATTTAGATATATATATATATAGCTATGACAATAAATATGCAAATATATACATTTACTTACTTCTATGTCTATCTACATAAACAAAATTTGTATCTGAATGTATGCATTCGCATGAGCTCGTTTGTCCGTCGCCAATGTATCCCAAGAATGGTGAGCGTCTCACGTCCCCATCTTGACTGCTTCTTGCTGGTTGAATCTTCGCATCCTAGAAGTCTTCATCCTTAGGATTTCTGGGTTTCCCACACCGTTGCTAGCTTACCGAACAAAACATTTCAAGATCGATATCCCAACAGATCCCACAAATGGAATCCCAACACATCTCCACCGAAAAAAAAGAACGAAGGTGTCCACGATCTTCAGTTTGAGAAGATGCAAGGGCTACCAAAAAAGATCCAAACCCCCAGAGAAAGAAACGAACACACTTTTTCATATGGTTTAAACTCCCAAAAAAAACTATTAACCACAAAAACCTTTCACAAAACACACATAAACCTTGCATTCGAAACTTTCTAAACACCCAACAGCAAAACCATACATCCAAACCCACTTGCGGGCAGAACCACTCGCTGGGCCATCGCACGAGGACTTTTCCTGCCTCCAGAGTGGCCAAGGTGGAGAATGATGGGGTGACGCAGTGCCAACACGGCACAACAAAAAAGGTATAGCTGGCTATGGGTCAAGCAGTTAACCAACCAATAATGGTAGTTATTACCCAACCAACTATAGGGAAAACAATGGTTAATGATAGGGGAAACAGGGGTACAGGGTTTTGACCCACTGCCAGCTAACAAAACTGCTAATGTACATCAACAATAGCAGTAACAATGAATAAGTACAATGGGTGCTATTGCAATGTAATACACCAAATAACAATAGCAGTAAAGCAAAATTCAACTGCTAATGTAAATAAACAATACCAACAATAGCAGTAACAATATACAATACTGTAGCTAATACACAAGTAAATAACAGTGATAGTTTACAACTATAACTAAACAATGGTCAAAACAATAGGGTTGTTTCATGATATGGTTCAACAATAGCCAACATGGTAAATAAACAACGGTACATGATGAACAATAGCAGTAACAATCGTTGGTATTGATATATAGTTGGGATGTGATGGTTAAAAACCTAGCAGTTACCAATAGGGTATCACAACCCCAAGAATTGTGCTTGATGATAAGAAATCATACTGATGGGTGTCTGATGGTTTATTGTGAAGTGATGCTTCATTGATGGCTAATGGTCGTGATGATTGCTCGTGATGAGAATCGCCCAGCGCCGGTGGATCTCCTTCGCCGACCAAAACATGGCTGCGAGCCAATGCTCTGCTGCGACAGCGAATCCATGACGCACCACTCATGTTTCTGGTGACCCACCAAGACTTGACGACCTTAATAGTGAACAACTACAAGACTCAATTGGTGATAGTCATTTCTACAGTGGTCATTGTGTTGTAAAATCTATGTACTGTTTTCTCCTGATTCCTACAGCAATGACTATCAACAGCAACATGACCCGAGCAAAATGCACTGCTTTCTCATGTGACTATCAACCACTATACTCAGTCTGCTCAGTCCGCCCCCCATCTGGATGACCGTAACGAAGTGAAAGGCAGGAGATCTATGGAGGAATCCAGTTCTGGGCACTAACTGTGGCAAGCGAACGACTGGTTGGTTGATCTGTACTGCTTGTAACGAAGTCATGGCACTAGGACTTGCTCAGTTCAAGATGTTGTATCGAATTAAATCATATGTCATGTTATATGTTGTAATTATATGTTTTATAAATATTCAACAATGCATATAATATATGAAGATAGACACGTATGTATACTTATATACTTCTATCTTACTGACATCACCTGGCTTAGACCTTCCCTGAAAGGTGACGATTAAAAAATGATGATTAATTAATCATCCAACCTAGGAGGAACATTACCAGAAAATGTTGCTTGAAAGGATCTGAAAGGTTTTTTGTCTTACATTGAATTGATGTTATGTTATCTCGAAAGGATCTGTTGTGTTACATGATGTTGTACAATAAACAAGTGATTTTTCCTCCAGTACCATCCAACAGAAACCTCATCTGTGTGTGATCTACAAGTTTGGTAGATATCATCCAACTCATGCTACCAAAAGCCAGCTCAAAGAAAACATGTGGGCCAAGTTGATTGGTACAAAACGGAAAGCCCCTGCCCACGTTGATCGTAGGTATCTTAAAAAAACAAAATCCAAAGAAAATCCAGAAACCTGTAGAATTTTGCCCATAAAATTGTCAAAAACCAGTTAAAATCCAGAAACCGCTGTTGGAGGTGCAAAAAAACTTGGCGCACCCAGCTGAAAAGACACCGCCAGGCTTCCACAAGGCTGGCCTTTGGACAACGCTCGTTGTACCTGTGACCGCAGACGGTCACGAAGGAGAAAGCACCACAAGATATGCGGAGATATAGCACCTATATACGCACCTATGTGCGTATGTATGTAGATATACTTTATATATATATATATATGTGTTTATATTATGCATTTAGGTTTTTGTAGTACATATGCATGTATGTATGTATGCATTCATGCATGTACGCATTTGTGTATGCATGCATGTACGCATTTGTGTATGTATGCATTCATGCATGCATGCATGCATGCATGCATGTATGTATGTATGATATGTTATGTTATATTATGTTCTTTTATGTTATGCATGTATATATGCATACATGCATGTATGCACGTACCTTCATACGTTGCTTCTGCGTACATCAACATGTATTAAATCAATAGGTCCGTCAGCCCGCCTGTTTGCCAGTACATGCAGAACATCCAAGCGATTTTGAGATTCTTGAATCACCTTGAGATTCAGATTGGTAGTCGTTGGTTGTCACCTCCCCATTATCAGCCATCCTCAAGGATCATGAACCATTCTTAAGCTGTAGCATCGTGGTTGAACCGTTCTCCTCTTGATCACCATACCTTATTGTTAACCATTCCATTACTACGGTATCTGTTCTTGTCAGCTGTTTCAAACTGTTTCCAATCATGGCTGAAGATTACCAAAAATACTTAATCATTGCTACCTGTCACAATGGAACCATGCATAGCCATCATCAACCCACCAGAAAATCACATCATTGGTTCAACCATTGCTAAGGATCATGAGTCAGTTTGGTTTTCACACACTACCCACTTTTCGACCTGTGTATTAGTCCCAGGAATAGTTGATGAGAAAATCTACAGGAAAACCTCATCATTGGTGCTTAAAACAAAGGCTTCCTGCAAATGCTCCAATCAACCAAGTCGGTGATATGTGGATTCCTTCACAAGCGGCTATATCATATCCGTGCTGGTGCCATTTGTTCCCCCCTGTGTTTAATCATTATTGTGCAAAATTGACCGTTTTCGTAATCAGAATTTACCAACATAAACCATTATCAACCAGAATAGATTCCATTTCATAGCCCCTATTCCCCATAATATACCAACTTGTATCCTTTGAAACCACTTAACCATGTCTCAGCATCTGCTGTTAGCCCCAATTGTTTGACCAGTCAACTTCACCATCATTGCCTGATGCTAACTTCACCATTCTCCACGTGGCTCCAGTCCCAAACGATGCCTCTTTTCCAGCTCAGCACTGCTTGGCATCAACTGCAGCGGTACAGGAACGCACGGTGACGACTATGAAGCAGAAATAGGTGTTGCTTTGTACACTGCATTCATATCTAAAAAGAAATGTATGTATATCCATACTTAATGCATATTTAAACCCGTGCGCGTATACAATATTTGTACATCTAGATATGTATATATATATATGCGAAACACACACATGTATATATGGCATGCAAATGTGGTCCAAAATGGACACATTACACTTGTTTGTACACGGTGTAGCTCTAAACCAATCCTGTCCACTGTCCACTAAGTCAAATTGAAGAACCCCAAAGTCTAGAAGTTCAGAACAGAATTACTTCAGCCTGGGCCTGCTGTTGCTGGTGTACTGTCGATATCTTTCGATCTGATCAGCTCTTGCTGCTCATTGTGGTCTGGCTACCTGGTCATGATCAATCATCATGATAGTGCTGGCTGACGGTAATGATTCGCCCATGATTCTTCGCCACGATTTGCTATCGCCATCATTGACCATCATCCACAATCACTGTCCATCGACCACCCCGCAGCATCACCGATAGGTTCCCACGATTCAACGATCATTCATAGCCACCAACAACCATCACAGATTTGAACCAACACGAGTTTTCCACAATAAAAGCTGCCGTCGACTAGTGGATTCTTGCATCCCTGTGAGCAAAAGCTAAATAATGAAAGAAAAGATCGAAAGAAGGATTAGAAACCCTAGATGTTCCATGCAAAACAAACCTCGAACTTTTCGCCCAGGCAGTTTCCCTTTCCACACTGAGTTCCACCTCTGAGTTCCAGTGCCGCTGTCCCGTGAGTTCCGACCCCTTAACGCACCTTGGCGGAGATGCGATTGCTGGCATCCTGCAATGGCTTCGCGGCAATGGACTGCGGGCTTGCAGCCTCCTTCGCGGCCGAGCAGCCAGAAGCAGCGAGGAATGGCGAAATGATAAGGGTCAATGATGTTTAATGATGTTTGTTTAGAAGGATTACTACGTGGTCAATGGTGTTTAATTCATTCATAGGGTTTAATGGTTAATGAATGGTTAACGGTGATAATTGATGATTGAGTGGTAATGGTATCAATGGTCAATGGTGGTTTGTAAGGGTTAATGGTTAATGGTTAGTGGCTAAGCAATGAGGATAAAAATGGGAATGGGTTAGAGTAAAATAGGTTAAGAATGGCAATGGTCAAAGTTGTTTTGGGGATGACAAGCAACAATCATGGCTAAAACTGCCTACAGATGTAGTCAGTAGCGGTCAGTATGATTAATGGTCGCATGTGAGTGCGGAGATGATGAACTCCAAAATTCGATGGGAATCATGAAAGTGACATGAGGCCTTGAAACCAAAACGAGATTCGCGGTCAAACATGGCAGACCACAGCTACCGCTTATCAAGGTTTGTATTTGCTAGTACTGGTTAATAATCGATGAAGTCAAGGACAATCATTGATGATTAAAACTTACCATGAGTTGGTGATTTACTATCACTGCTAGAGGATTTGTCATTCACAGTTGATGATTAGTAGAACAGTTCATATGGCGGTGAAGTGACCAAGTCAATGCTTAACAGTTCATGATGATCGCACGGGACGTCACTTGGGCCATGCTGTTGCTTCTCCACAGTTCCAGTCAAAGTGAACCCTAAGAAAATTTCGAATTGGTTGTCAACACTGCCCTCAAACCGGTGGAGAAAATCTCACACATGGCCAAAAGCCTGTGGAAAACCGAGCAACCCAAGCAACAAGAGGTGTTTGCCAACAGCTTTTTGTGAATGAACGCCCAGCATCACCCAGCATTTAGCAGCTGGACATCGATGGGTTTCTGGGAGTCGCTGGAACCAGTTGTCAAGGCTTTAATAACTCCAGAGGCACTGTAAATTACAAGCGCACGTGCCGGCTGAGTGCAAGTGGTTGGTGAAGCACTAATGGTTCACTGAAAGAACGTACCGGCATAGTCGTAATCATTTCCTGATAGAACTTGTGGTTCATGAATGATTACGTTGTGATCAGGGGAATTGTTTGGTTTAAGAATATTTGAAATAGGGATTAACCAGCAAGTGAAAAGGAAAATTGTTCACTCAGCAACCGGTCAGGCGGCTAAACATTGGATTTGGAGAATGCAATCACCGAAACATCCCTCAAGCAACAAATCAATCCATGACCGCTTGCAAAATATCTTCGCGGGGAACTGCCAAAAGACGGCCCTACCTCTTGCGTATTCCCGTCTGCCCCCAAGACGGAAACAAGGTATACAGCATTACATAGCTGTCCTGCGCAATCTGGCCGGTTTGCTAGTTGGAATCGCGTATACCTAAAACAGGCCGATATCCAGCATGCTGCAAACTGTACTGTCACAAACTATATGCGTATGATCCTAAGCGTACATCTACCCTGGGGGAAAAAAAAGGCTAAAAACTATCAGTATCTATAAGTATACTTTAACAAATTGCCCAGCCACCGATGCCATGCTGCCCAACTGAGTTGCTTGCCTTCACTACGGCGGAAGAGTTCTCGTCCATGGCGGTCGAGTCGTGGGCCGTCGGCTTCGTGGCAAGCGGGGTCGTGCTGAAGCTGCGCAGTGGTGACCCCATCTTTCCTGCTGGGAAGGCCTGCAGCTATTGCTGCTACCATGTAGATCCATGCAGTGCCAAAACATGAATGACATAGATCAAATACCATGGAATTCGGTACACTACTGAGCATCAACAGTTTCTGTAAATGGTGTTTTCGTCGCACGAAAATGCAATGTGTTCGTCGTTACATGCACGTTGCATCTACAGTGTGATTACAACTACCATTCTCTGACATTCAATGCGTACGCACCTTCAGGATATTCCATGCACTGCTATCCTTCTATGCGTGGTTCAGCAATGTCATTGATTATTGATGATCTAGTTCCTCTGAGTCACCATGAGAAAATCAGTCACCCGTCGCGCAAGAAAACTGTTGAATCAAAACCTGGTCTTTCATGGTCTTCCTACCTCCCAAATTCTCAACTGAGTACCCAACATGTCTGGCCCATACTTTTGATAGTTGCTTGCTTTTTATTAACTGATGCCAATTGTTAAAACACCAGCATGGTCATATCCTTGGTTGGTACTCATGGTACGAGTACCGAGACAATAATGCTACTGAGATACAAATTTACTGAATGATCTCTCCTGTAATCTATAACATAAACAAGATGTACAGAAATACACCACTGCATGCACACTGCCTGTCATTGGAAACCAAACGCTAATTATTGTCTATAGTCTACAGTCGATAACAAGTACCCCATGTAATCGATCAAATATACTCAAGAACAGCTGAATAGCCTTTGCCACCATTAACCATGATTAACCACTACAACTTACCCACTATTCACCACTGTTAATTCATCATTGTTGGCTGGCTATTGGATCCATCCACCAAGCCAAAATTGACGCTGCCCCGCTTTTCCACAACCCGATTGGGTCTCGGTAGCACGTTGAAGACGTGAAGCAGAAGCCACGTTGCTCGACGTGGTCGCTTCAGGGCGCTTGGCTATCCCTTGGTCCCTCGCCCCGTCGACAAAATATGGACGTTCGCCCCTCGAGAGTGGCAGTTGAAGTTGCACACACGTCATGGGAAGTCCCTGAGATTGACAAGTGATTGTGATAGTGATGATGGTGGTGGTGGTGATCGTGGTGATGGTAGTGCTGGTGATAGGAAGTACACTACATGGAGACCGTCTACTTGAAACGGCGGTCAATCTGGGGTCAATACCCTGGTACCCATTTAAGTGAACATCCCATCAGTGACCAAACTCATCGAACTGTTGGGATGTTCATCTATCCATGGCTGTTGTCTGGTTGATTGACCCACAGCCATCTCACCATGGATATAGATGAACTATCAACTCAACCATGATGAACTAAACACCGGCTGTTGGAATCTTGTTACAGCTGTTACCTCTTACTATTAATGATATAATTGATCACTACTATAATAATTGATTAGTACTACTAGTGCTTGGGAACTAAACAGCTAACCACTATAGTTAACCATGGCTACTGGTGGGTGAACTTATTGACCCACGGCCGCCATCTTTCCTCATGATCAACTCAACCGCCACTCGATTCGATTCTTCCCGGCGCTCAGGTGGCATACTTGGACACCCATTCGCGCGCCGTTTGGTCGTGCTTCGCCCGATCCTTGAGGTAGACCTGCACCCCGTTTTGTGGCGACGGATCAAGTGAGAAGAAGATGGCTGGGTGCGCAACTCAAGTCATGTTGGGGGTACCCCCAGTTCTAATAACCATTAATAATAAGAGGAGATTAACTGGATGAACCATAAGCTAATAGTAACAATAACAGGAGATACCCCCATTTATAACTGGATTCATCAAGCCCCTATAAATAATCGGAGATACCTTCCAGTTTATTAACCATTTATAGTAAGAAGCATTTTGGGGCGTCCCCTATTTGAAGAAACCCCCATTTGAAACGGATCAACAACAATGAGTTCGCATACATTTCTCCCCTTTTTCCTGGGTTCCTGCTTCCTTCCTTCCTTGCTTCCATGCTTGCTTTACTTTTTACCTAGGTATTTGCTTATTTTGCTGCTTAGCAATTTTGTGATGCCTCTCCCTGTGCAGCTGGAATCATGGTAGCTGGAAGGAACACGTCTGCATGCTCATAATCAACCGTAGTCACTGATGGATCATTGCTGCCTATAGAAAATAGATGAAAAGAGCATCTTCGACTATATAAGCCCGACACCTAGTATACTGCTGTGTCATGAAGGAAACAGCAAAGTTTGATGTTTTGCCCCTACGGTAATTCTTCGGTGACGTGCGACTTTGCACAGCCTCAGACAGCGAACTGAGAGGTAGCACTGGGTTGTATGCAACCTTCAGCAAGGTAGACGAAGCTGGTTCTAATCGATTGCACCGGTCCAAAACTCTATCGTTTGTAGCCCGAATCATTCCCAGGCTGGATCATTCACGAGCTAGCTGCCGTCCCAGGAGGAGTTGATGATGTATCTGTGGAAGTTTCGGTGGAGTCACATCCAACAGGTCGCTGATTTACCCTGAAAATCCTCCGATTCTTGACCCAGGATGGATCCTCCGAAAACTCCCAAGTTTTCTCTAAAATCGCTGGGTTTTTTGCAGAGCTCCATGGATAACTGAATCCGCAGATGGCTTGGTGCCAGCTTCCCAGTGAAATGGAAACCATCGAATCTGTGTGGTTGCTGGGTGTCACCGAGAAATTGCCAAATGGCAAGCCTTGATATCACACCTCATGCATGTCTATCTACAACTATATGTTGCACACATCTGTTTAGATTTTGATCAACACATCGGCTATCTAGTGGTTGATGCGAATCACATTTCGCAGGCCAAGGAGAACCCGTGTGTGGGAACCACTTACTGGCAGTTCACCGCTGCTATGGCTTAGTTCACAAGGGCAAAGAGATGATCTTGCGATCATCACTACACTCTCTCCGTGAAGCGTTTGCTTCTCACCTTGAGATGCCATCCCCGGCCCAACCCGGCCTAACCCGGCCCAACCCTGCGGGAGCCACCTGAGCGATCTCCGGCACCAGTGGATCGTTGGGGTTTGGATCCGTCAGCAAACTGGAGATCGACAAGAGCACCTTCGAAATCGTCAGCGCTGGACTCCACTGATCCTGCGCTGGCCACCATCGCCTTTTTGGTCGTTATGACCTTCATTCACCACGAATTAACCACACCATTGACCAACGTGGTGAACCATGAAAAACCAAATGAATTCTATGAGCAACAATAATGGTGCCGGTTATTGCAATATAATTATAGTGCAATATGAGATTACCGGGCAGGGTTTGTTTCATTGTACCATTCGAACCATTGCCTTTGCTGCAACTGCGGCATAACCATGCGGTTCCTAAGCCTGGACGGGCAAAACACTTGCGCGTGAATAGAACTATATGTTAGATATACATACATACAAGTCCGTATATCATATCATGTACAGAGAGAGAGAGAGAATGATTTCAATGTATTCAATCAGGTATTGTTGCATTTATTGTGCCAGGGATGTAACACATGTGAGTCGTCCGAATCATGTTGGGCATCTCATGTTTCAAAAGGAAGGCTTCGATCTCATGATCAGTGCGCAATTCCTTGGCGAACAAACCGTGAAACCCCGTTGCAAACCAAGCAGCAGAAGCTGAAAGGCGTCACTGCATTTCATATGTCATCCAAACATGTCCTGCTGGCAACTTCAAGGCTTAGATCAGCTTCGTTTCACCATGAATCTGCTGCTGTCAACCTCAGGTGCCCAAAACCATGGGGAGATGCCCTGCCCAGCCCCAGGTGTCGCCTTCAGAATATCTAAGCAGATGGCGCCATTGGAATTGACATTGCAATGGTAGATCTTCGTAGTGAAGTGCACCTGATGTGGCTTCAGCGCCGACGTGCAAAGGAGTTGCGGGGTTCACAAGCCATAGGGAACCCCTCAAAATGGGCAGTTGATTGCTATAAGTAGTTGATATAAAGGATTCTGATTGGGGGGGTTACCCACAGTGAATTGAGAAACAGCCACTTGTCTTGGGCATTTCGCAAGGGATCAACATCAACCATTGCCTGGAGGCCCCGCATCTGTTACCTTCACAAACGCCCGCCAAACCCGTCGCACCTTGGGCGGCTTGAAGGGATAGTCTGATGGGAAGTTGATGTTCAGGAAGAAGACACCACCGGTATATGCACTGTCTGGCGGACCCATGATCGTCGCCTCCAGCAACGCGCTCACTGAACAAGCCCAGCGGTTTGGCAGCTGGGGGAACACCGTCGCCCCGAGCAGCTGGGTCGAAATGGGGCGTAACGATTAATGGTGGCTCATGATGGTGGATCCATATGAATCAACCATCCACAGGTGGAACAAATCCGCAGCTATTTAGCCGGTAAACTGGAGGTGGCTTATTAAATGAATCTACCAGTGTAATGGCACTGGCTCTTCTATCCAATTAGGTTCCCATTAAATAACAATGGCTAAACCTACTGCCATGGATAAAGATCATCCATTATCATGGTTGGTCGAAGATTCTCAGAATGGATGCTGGAAATGACCTAAGAGGTACAACAACAACCTCCTCCCAAACAAGAAAATGAACCAACAACAACAACAACAACAACAACAACAACAACAACAACAACAACAACAACAACAACAACAACAACCACAACCACAACCACAACCACAACCACAACCACAACCACAACCACAACCACAACCACAACCACAACCACAACCACAACCACAACCACAAAACCAACCACAACCAATACCCCATGAACGCAATCTCGTTTCGCCACAACTTCGCGGCCCAACTTCGCTTCCTCGCAAAAACCCCAACTTCGGAACTCTTGACACTTTCATGGCAATCAGTTGAGTGGTGGTTGAGTGGTGGTTGAGCCGTTGAGTGTGCCGTTGAGAAAGTGCCGTGGTTTCTCCGGTGGAGTGCGGACGGTGCTCCCAAGTGGTCGTCCCCCTTCGGTGCGCTGGCGCCTGCCAGTTGAACATGTCGTCTCCCACAGGCCCCGCGGAGCAGTTGGCCGGTGGATCATTGCCCAGGTCCTGGCGCCGCGGGATCCCCACAGGGGTTCCCAGGGGTTCCCAGGGTGGGCGACCCGGGGTGGCAACCCGGGGTGGTGCGGCTTGGTGCCTGTTGATGATGCAGTTTCTATGGGAAGTCTTGGGACTGCACACATCAATCGTGGGATATTGGCAAGTTGTTGATCGTTTCTGGAATGACGATCACTTGCAAGGCTTCACGTTGAGGGTATATGACCAAGCCTGCTTCATCATGACGAAACCAGCTTCGTCAACTCAATGAGTTTGGTACAAACAAGGCGTTGCCGATGAGATTCAACAACTAAACAACATTAATTGTTGGTCAACATTAATTATTATTGTCAACATGGCTATTGGTCAACATTAATCAACCATGTTGGTAATCACCAATAATAGCCTATGTTGATTAATTGTTGGTCCCGATGTTGATTAATATGGCTATTGGTCAACATTAATCAACCAACAATGGGGGATAATCACCAACAACAAACCAAAACTAGGTCTTCCCACCTCCCAAATTCTCAACTGAGTACCCAACATCTCTGGTCCATACGTTTGATAGTTGCTTGCCCATTGCTCTTTGTTGACTGATGCTACCAGAACACCCAGCATGGTGATATCCCTGGCTGGTACTCCTGGTACCGCAAGAATGCTACCGGAATACGCATGTACTGAATGATCTCTCCTATCTATGATCATCGACAAGATGTACTCAAAATACACGACCACATACACACCGCCTGTGGCTGGAAAAAGGGTCGCTGAACGATTCGTTTGAGCTGCCCAACCTGTTCTTGCTTGTTAAAGCTTCAGTCGTTGTGTTTTCCCCCCATCGGCCAATATGAACCAGAGTGCAAGGTATGAACCGCCCTGAACCATCAACCACTATGAGCCGTTACAAATATCAAGGGCTATGAAAACCACGAAATTGACCATGATGTCCGTTGGCCATTGATCTACCAGCCATTGGCAACCAGTACCAACCACTGGTAGCCAATACCAACCACTACCAACCATTACAAACTATTTACTAATCATTATATCATCTATCAGAAAGCACCCATTCAACAACCACTAATTAATCGTCACTAACTGCAAGGGTGCCAAGTCTTCCTTTCTCAAGCCCAACTGTTGCATAGCGAATACGCCGCTCCTGCAACTCTTTCTGGATACGTTTCAGGGCCATGACGCGGAAACTTGGCCACTGCTCTTCACCGCTTTTCGCGTAGCAGGAAGCGGTGTGGTAACCCGGGAGTGGTTGGGCACCCCCAAGCTTGAAGCAAAATGGCGACGGAAAGCGCTGCCGGGGATCCCGCTACCGAAGTGTATCAACAGGATCTCCCATGAGAAATTCTGGCTCAGTGACCATGGTTCATGGTAGATCCATATTCACAAAACCACCCATTTTGCTGGTCTATCATGGCTAATCACCAAGTCACCATGTATTCAAGGTAAACCAGGGGTGGTTTATCAATCCACCGGTTCGTCCATGTGGATCTACCATTGACTATCAGGTGACTAAGCATCAACCACTAATGAGCAACCACGAAATTTCATCGTTATCAAACCTTGATTGCCAATAAATCACCCCATACTTAAACATCACTGCTTGGTGGTTGAACCACCCCTCTGAAAAACATGCTTATCAATCAACCAACCATTTGTGAATACCAGGGAAAATTGAAAAAATGTCAATCAATCCACCAACCAGTATTATAGTTGTGTAACCACTTGCTTGTTGCTTGTTAAACCCTATGATTTGAACGATGGTTAATGGTTGTAAGAACAATAGTAGTAACTATTATGAACCAGTAGTTGTTTAACCATGGTCTGATCTAACCAGTAGTTATCATTATGGTTGTAACCACCATTATTGGTTTAATCTAACCAGTAGTTATCATTATGAACCATTCGTAATGGTTGCAACCCCTATAAAACCACCAACCAAACGAAGGACTGCAGATCTTCCACCGGTCCGTGCGAGCCCTGAAGCCCCAAAGTTTCGACCTTTGCCGCCACGAGCCCATGGGGATGGCAGGTGATCTTACCAAGGAAATCTGCTTGGTGGTTGAACCACCCCTTTGAACAATATGAGTCAACCAACCGTTTGTTAATGATTACTAGGGAAAATAATCAAAATGTTTGAAATCGCCAATCAGAAACAGGTGCTTGATAAACGCGACGATGAAGCTGTCTGACAGATGTTGATGGTGCCGCAAAGCCCATACACCATATGGTGGTTTCTCAAGTCATCGGGGGAAGCCAGTGATCATTCTTCATTAACCATTTGTAGTAATAGACCAAGCACAACTTTGGGGTTTCCAATTTTGAGAAACCACGTGGAACCTCTGACACCCTTCTTTTTCTCACAGAAAGTGCGTCGGATGAACGCCTTTCTCCTGCTACACCGTGCCCAGCCCAGCTGGCTCAGGCTCGCCATTTCCAGTGCTTGTTGGTGAAAGGACGCGGCTAAATGGTTAATTGATCAATGGTTAAATAGATATAACGGCATATTGTTTAAGGTTGTTTGATGGTCAATGGTTAACGACCTGTGATGATTTATCACAATTTAACCTTGTTTGACAATGGTTTAATCACATTTAATTAGTCCTGTTCGAAAACGGTTCCATTCTGTTATGCAAAAGTTTTGATTTAATCAATGATGCTGAGCAATGCTTCATCGTGGTCGAATCACATGTGATATCGCGTGATTTGGCAATTGTTGATGACGGCTCGAGAATGCTTGGCAATGCTTAGTAGAAGTCCATCATGGTTAATGCCAGCTAAAACTTTCATTATGCTATTTGACTGATGATGGTGATACGATGAGTTTCAGAAATCGCGTTTGTATACATCACAATTATCACTCATGGTTGACAACCCTCCCTTAGTTTTTGGCGTTCAGGCTTCTAACGATGACTTCACCACAAGGGATACGCCAGAATATGGTTGTCATGATAACGGCTTCTTGTTGATAGTAACGCTAGGGTCTAACCAAAAGGGATGTGATCCATTTCACCAATTTTTAATACCCCATTTTTTGGGGTTCATGATACCCCATTGAACCACAAGGCTAATAAGATTTAACCATTCCAGGCCGTTTCTTGTACGCCTTTTTTGGGTACCGCCAGCGTAGCAGTGGGCGGCTGGCAGGTTGTGGGGCTAATAGCTTGATCAGTGGAGGATCTTTTACCAAACATGTTTGGAGTGCATGCATAACCAACGAACCAATGGCTAGTTAGCTAGTTAATGGTAGCGATATACTATCAACCAACGAATTGGGTAGAATAGGTATCCAATGGTTTTATATAACGGTCGATAACTAGTGATTAGTTAGCTGGTTTCTAGTTGATCATAGGGGATAATAACCAACAAAAGTTGGGGAGATACCAAGCATCTGGGTGATTCTTAACTTTGGGGACCCCCAAAGCGGATGGAGATTATTGCTATAAATGGCTCTGATTTAAAGTTCTCTCTTAATTGAGGGGCCCGCAGTGCCCTTAGTTTCCAGCAGGGTACCCATCGTCCAGCTGATAATCAATCTTGATTGAAGAAGTAATGGAAACAATGGCAATCTGTTGGATACTCGAATGGATGATGCCAAATGATGACTTCGGGAATCTCTGATTTGGATTCTCCGTGATGATGGTGGTGATGGTGGTGGTGATGATGATGATGGTGATGATGATGATGATGGTGATGATGATGATGATGATGATGATGATGATGATGACGATGACGATGACGAGGACGATGACGAGGACGATGACGATGATGATGACGATGATGATGATGATGATGATGATGATAATCATGATGATGATGATGATGATGATCATGATGATGATGATGATTATTATTTTTCTGACAATGATGATGATGATCATGATGATGATGATTATTATTATTATTATTCTGACGATGATGATGATGATGATGATGATGATGATGATGATGATGATGATAATCATGATGATGATGATTATTATTATTCTGACAATGATGACGATGATGATGATGATGATAATCATGATGATGATGATGATCATGATGATCATGATGATGATGATGATGATTATTTTTATTCTGACAATGATGACGATGATGATGATGATGATGATGATGATGATGATGATAATCATGATGATGATTATTATTATTATTCTGACAATGATGACGATGATGATGATGATGAT
>VSDK01027621.1:221473-256539 GCA_009767595.1 Symbiodinium kawagutii
ATGATGATGATGATGATGATGATGATGATGATGATGATGATGATGATGATGATGATGATGATGATGATGATGATGATGATGATAATCATGATGATGATGATGGTTATTATTATTCTGGCAATGACGATGATGATGATGATGATGATGATGATGATGATGATGATGACGATGATGATTCCAATGATCAATCGCACATGATTTACCCGTTGGTTGTGGCCACCCATGATCATCGTGGTGGCTCGATAATTAATCATGGTTTGGCTGTGGCTTATCAGCCTTTTAAACCAGGCTTGGGAGTATCATTGAATGAGTAACAGAGATCGCAGCCCAGCTATACACAATCGCTCGAAAAACCCCGGCTCAAAACCAAGTGTTACCCAGCCATCAACGAAACCAGAAACCACTCAGCCATCAACTGGTGATTAATCAGAGGTCAAGCAAAAACAACATCAGTAAGTCCTCTGCTTGTTAGCATTCAACAAGTCCTGGCTGACCAATGACCAAAACAACCAAGGACTAATCAATCAGCAAGTCATAGCAAGTCCATGCACCGCCTCGTAGCTGCGCCCCAACCCTTCACCAACGTCGCGACTTCTGGATCGCGTGGCTTCAACGTCGCCCCAGAGCTCGTTGGTGGAGTGCCGAGTAATCCGAAGATGATTTAGTGGTTTGTTGGTGCATGTTTGACATGGGTTGTTTAGTGGCTTCATCTGGCAAACGTGCTTCATATGGTGTTTCTGAATGTTTGTTTGAATGGTTTCTTTAAGTGGATGTTTTGGTAGTCTGTCAGTGTTTAAGTGGATGTTTCAGTAGTCAATCAGTGTTGAAGTGGATGTTTCAGTAGTCAATCAGTGTTTTCGTTTATAGTTAAGTGATCTATCCAAGGGAGCTACAACCAAATCCTGGGTTTCACTGCATGACGAGTCGCTAGTCCAGTGGTTCTACAAGGAGTGGGGGATCATTATGATTCATTCTGCGTATTCCCACTAACTAATACAACCTATCAGCAATAGAATGATGGTTTCATTAGTGGCTAGTAGTGGTCAATAGATGGCTAGCATTGGCTAGTAGTGTTTAGTAAAATGTTGACCATTGTTGAGTTTCCCTCCCTATCTACCACTCTTACCCATCATGCTAGCGTTTTCGCTCCATGATTGATGTGGGGCTCTTGGTCAACAATGATTTTGTGCGTGTTTAGCTGTACCCTTGCATCTATTGATATAAGGGGAGTCCACATCTTGCGTGCCTCCCAGCTCATCCTCTCGAAATATGTTTGGGTTGTAAGACTGGAACTGACGTTGAAGTATCACTAAGTTCCACGTACAGTCAAACAGAGAAGGAGTTTTCAGTGCAAGTAGCTGGTTCGGGAGCCTAGAAATCGGCCATTTTTGGATTTTCCCTGCCTTAGTATCCCCCCCCCCGCCAATATACCTCACAGTCATTAGAAATTGTTCCAGCATGGTTCCACATACATTTGGCAGCCCGAAAATCCAACGAAATCAATGAACCAGCTGATCAACCAGGACTTGCAGCGCTTGCGTGGCATCTGCTCTTTATCACATGACGACGGGTCACAGTTGTGTCAGGGGGATTCAGGTCCCATTAAAACTGCTTTGTAGCCTTGCGGATGTTGATTCATGTTGTGAGGCACAACCACCATTCCTGGGATTTCTTGAGTATCTGGTAAACTGCGACTATATAAATTAGGGTGGTTTGCTCTCTGGTGCGACTTATTTCATACCAATCCTGGTTCATCAGCAACAACATACCATTTTAGTTGTGAAGCAAACAAATGCACTCAACTGCCGTATCCAAATCGATCATCTCAGGGCTGCCACCAACTTCGAACTCGTGTGCGGTTCGCCAATGGGCATCCAAAATGCGCCGGTCCAATCGTAGGGACCATGGCATGAATTCCGCGGTAAGAACCGCGGGTGCGGTGAAAAGTCACAGATGAAGTCCATCGGTGATTTCAGGGAAATCAGTTGGGTTCTGCGCTTCCAAAACCTGAAAACCTCAGAATAATAAACCACTGTTTCACCACTGACCAATCATAATGATCCAATCATCTTATCCTATGACCAACTACAAAGCATGTCAGTTTTCTCACACTTGTGTCTGTCAGCGCCTGTGGGGGGTGATGCTGACGCCGCTTGGGGGTTGCGGCTTTGACCTGTTACCCGGGAATTTTCTCAACCACATTCTGCAGTGGAGGATACAGTTCATACAAAGCTTTCTCCAAGAAAATGATGGTGTGTTTTCGCGGTGTTTCTTGCCAGATGTATCCAGCAAATCCAGACAGTATTCTAAGTGGCTGTCCTGGCGATGCGGATGCATGATGCAGGAGGTTGCAGCTGTGACGCTCCTCCCAAGTCATCACAAGTTTGGCGGCGATGGTGTCATGGTCCCAACAACCGGGGAGGAAATAATCGTAAACCGTATGTACAACCTCGATGCTTTCCATGATTTGGGTGTTTCTTAGAATAGGGGTACCCCCTAATCATCCATTCATAGTCATTTCTAATAGTAAACCAACCATTTTTAGGGGTCCCCTATTTTGAGAAACACCCATTTTTCGTGAAGATGCTTCGTATCCCCAAACTGTTGGGGGAGAGTCGTGCGTGAATCACGGCTCCGAAAAGGTGTAGCCGTGTAGCCCATGTCCCTCTGAGAATCTCGTTGGTGGCTACCGTGGCATCAGTGCCATGATGGCAACGCAAAGTCAGAGCCCCTTTTGGCCTCATTCCGTGAATGATTTTTTAAAGATCATAGGGATTTCAACTAAGTTGAAGCAGCCAATATCTGCAGCTTTTGGTAACAAAACTTCCAGCTAGTTTGGATACCAAAACGCGAGGAGAGAACCCTATCTATCTCTGCTTTTTTCTGTAACATTTCTCAAAGCTTTACAAAGAAATGGCCACACTTGCATTGGTTTTTGTTTGGGATGGTGAAGCAGTACTGCCACTTGCTCCCCTGTGGTTGTGGGTAATTCTGCGCCCGTAGCCCGGCATCCCATGAGTGAAGAAACTGTTCGTCCAAATGCTGGGATATGAGACCTACCCATTTCAGGGGTAAAGTCGGTATGGCTCACTCAAGTCTTTGACTTCATCCAAAATCGTGAAACGAAACCGCAGCTGAACGCAGAGAAATGGAAGCTTCAATGAGCAGAGTTTGAAAAGGATTAAAGGCAAGTGTTGAGTGCGATCAAGATTTTCTGCAACAGATGGTGAAGGACGATGATGACATCCACACTCCACAAACTAGCTGCCAAAAAGGGTATAAACCAGAGATAGTGCACAATTGTCACCATGTGCTACTACTTGCACTAGTTGTAAACAGTCGATGGTAATGTGTTCACGACGCTCAAGAAACGATTCATGCATGTGTTGATAAATGTGCGTAGTAAGGAACGTTTGGAGGAATAAACAACAATGGTATGAACATTGACATTACAAAGCAATGTTGTTGAATAACCATTGTTGATCATGTTTATTGATTAAAAACCAATAGCCACCATATGGCGTACAATGTCATTGAACAACCATATGCTGAGTATTGAATAAGCATCAATACCATCAACCTAGGCGAGCATTGAAACTGATGGTGCAAACGAATCACCAGCAAACGATGACGTAAGCACCACTGATGTAGGAGGTACTGTAAAATCATCAGCTGTGATCCTGCCATTGTCGAACCTCTCTTTTTCATCATGGATCTTATTTTTGTAGTGGTGTTTGGTTGTACCCAACTGTCCTGAAAAATGGATTGACACCATCACTGAACTATCATGCTTGGTCAGGCAGCAAGCTTGTCAACAATCACCAGTCCTTGACTACAGGTTCAGCCAACCAGTTTCATAGTTGGCATGTCATTTGAAGTGGCTTCAACCAACCGTGTTGTATTTGGGTGTTTCTCAAGTCATAGGGGACCCCCAGTTATCATCCAGCTTATTAAGCATTTATTGTCATAAACCAACCATAACTTTGGGTACTCCTGTGCCTCGAGAACCCCCAATTTGTCAGAATTGATCGCGCGAACGATGTTCGCATTCGGTCCATAGAGTCGGTCACCAACAATCTGAGCAACCAATCGTTGGTGATGAACATCTTTGTGCATATTGCGAAGCATGAAACAGCATCAATGACCTGACTATGTAGGTTTCTCAAGCCATAGGGTACCCCCAAATCATCTAGTATGAACCGTTTCTAGAAATGAACCGTCCATTCTGTGGGTCCCAAGTTTGAGAAACTCCCATCTATTCGGTTCTTCCCAACCACTACCATTACCTAACCACTACCTCTGGTTCAACTTTTATCATGTTTTCAACAATACTACCCATCAGATAGCACTACCCAACTATCTGTTCGTCACTACCTGCAACCTACCTGCAACCTTTTCAATCAGCAATCAGTACCTGCTCAGGGGCGAAACTTCACAGGGCGCTGGCTATGGACAGAACAGAAACGCACGTCACGAACCACGCCGTTTCCATTGCGAAGGGCGTTCCCGGAACGGAAGCCGAGCCACAGTGTGAGGATTGATATTCTACGCCCGGAACTGGCTGATGGGAAAAGCTACAAGAAACCATCATAATTTCTGGTGAAAACAAGGCTTTCCCAATTGGATGTTCCCATCAACCCAGTGATCTACTGCAAATACCGCGTACGGCCCTATGGATGGTTCATGACCGGGAGACCCAGCTCTGAATAGAATAAATCCTCAAATTTTGAATGGTAAAGCACCATCTATGGTGAGCAACTGGCAGTATCGAGAGTTGGATCTCCCATGAGTTCATAAGCCTGTGAATAAGCTGGTTTAGACGTTAAGATGTCAAAAAGTGGTGAAATTTAAATGGTGATCCGCGGTACCCACATCAAGGGAAATTGCAAGGACTTCACCAGGTGGCCAAAACCTGCGGAAAACTCCAACCAGATCTTCACTTTTGAGAGATCCCCGAACTAAAATCAAAAAAGTCTGATGGCATTGCGTCACTTCACTCATATCAGACCCATGATAAAGTAAACCACCAGTTTACCCACATAAAGCCAGTGATTTAAAATGCAATAAGGGTCAATTATCAATGTGGATCTACCATTCTCGGCTTTACAGACATGTTTACAATCTGTAGATGGACCGTTCCGGTGCTCTTGCAGTGCCTTGTTTCACCGGTGAGACGAGCCATGGTCGAGCTGAACCAACGGATGGTTCGGTGAATGGATGCTTTATGGTTGATGGTCGGCGAATGCCAAAGGAAGGTTCATAAGAGTTTGTGGTTCATGATAAAGTTATTGATGATTCACTGACAACAGTAGTGGATTACAGATTGATCATGGTGGGTAATGAAATAAGAAAGAATTGTCCATCAATGGCCAAGAATGGCTCATATCTGATAATCATTAGGAAGAATTCTCAACCATCACTAACCAATAGATGGTTAGTGATCCATTGACAATGGTCTACATCCGAGTTCTGTAATGGTTTGTACTATAATCTGCCAACCATCCATGCCATCCCTATAGTCATGAAAGTCACAAAAGTCTCTCGACCATTTGGCTCAAGTGATTGTTCTCCAGAGTCGAAGGAATGCTGCGCTTTACACAGACTCTTATGGAGATCTACGTTCCGATGCCCGCGTTGCTGTTGGCTGTTGGGTGGTCTGGGTGCTTCGATGATTTCTGGGATTTATGGAGCTAAGTTCTTGATCAAGCATAGTCGTTTGCGCTTGACCCTTTATAATTTTGTCGGTCAAGGGTGCTGCACCCAAAGAGTTGACACAACATTCAAATGCTACTGACCAGTTTACAACTCGAACAACTGAATGGTTGAAATGAAAAAAAAATCAAAAAAACATTAAAAAATAGTTGAAATAAAAACCAAAAAAAATCGAACCACAATTCTGAGTGCACTTCGCCACCCCTCATCTCACAGGGGTTTCCCAACACGCATGTGGCATCGGTGACGCAACGCCTGGGGAATCCCAGCCCCGCGGCGAGATGTGTCCGGCTTCCAGGAGCTGAGTTCATGTTGGGGATGCGCAAGTGCAAAGCTCGAAACCAACCCATGAAGCCTTCACCAATATGGCTATTAACATTCCATATGGGTTGCTTAATGGATGTTAATGAAATATGGCTCTAAACATTCCATTAACATTCCATTAACATTCCATTAACACTCCATTCACATTCCATTAACATTCCATTCACATTCCATTCACATTCCATTCACATTCCATTAACTCCTATTAGTTAAAATGGATTGACCCAAAAACCAGGAATGGTCTCCACTGGTTCGTGTCCAACACTTTTCCTGCCTGTGAGCGCCGAAGATTTAAGTGTCAACAGCTGAATTGGCAGCGCAGATACAGTGGACTCTGCTAACCGCAGGGGTATGACAAGCCACGTTTTCGCGTTGAATTTCCTTATTGACAAATGGTGGGTCCTGACATTTCACACCTTGACTTCGCCTCGCAACTCGACTCCTGAAAACGATGAGCCATTGGATTTCCAGCCTGTACAGTTTCAGTTGGAGTCTGGCATTTCGCAGTCCTTCGCGGCATTTCATTTCTTTTTATCAGGTGTGGGAGGTATGATCTTCATGTTTTTGAATGAGAAATGTGCTTTTTTACACAGGTGCACAATCGGATACTGTACTGTATTCATCCCACCGTTTTATCTAGACCCTAAACACCCAAACACAAGAAGTGTGGCTGCTCGGTTGTTCGCCCTGTCATGCACAAGTTAGGACGAAGAAAATGCACGTAAACACCACAAGAATCCGCTGAAAGGAGACTCTCCTGATCAAACGCTGGAAGCCCAAATGAAGGGCGCAAAGTGGGTCCAGCAGCGCCCAACGGAAAGGACGGTACAAAACAGTTGCCTAAAGCTCTGAAGAGGCCAAAGCTTATCAAAGCTTGCTATGTCACAAGAGCATGAGTTACTTTTTCTGCCAAGCACAACATAGATGCCTGTTGGCCAAATATCAATCACTCCAAAATGGACAAGTGATGATAGATGAACAGCGCAACACTGGCAATGCATTGAATTTTACTGATGTTTACCAGGAGAACCGGGGTTTGAACTATCCCTAGATGAGTAGCTTCTTATTGGGCTCAAGGAAGCTCGCCCATTTTCAAAAATCCACTGGTGAATCCATCAGTCAGAGAAAGCTGGCACGTTTTGTCTGGAAGGAGAGGTCATACCCGGAAAGGGTTGCCCTACTAGATAGTCATCGCACCCCCAATACACTGGTGGTGGGAAATGCATCCATTGGAAACCTAGTGCCAACGACTTTAAAAGGGTATAGCGACACCCCTGGCGAAGCTCATCGCTCCTAACCACCAGTCAGGATCAGCGATCAACAATTGTGGTTTAGTTGTAGCATGTTGTAGCGATAACCGCTATGGCTTTCGGACATGGGGACGACTGCCTTGGCCTCTGGCCTTGGCCTCGAGCTCGCAACAGCAGCTGGAAGGCTGCATGGTCGGATTTTCAACGCTGGGTTTCCAAGAAATTCGGCGCCAAAATCTGTGCTCAAACCTTTCTGCTCAGTAAGCGGCTTTTGTTGGAACCCGACTTTGATCCTGATAGAAACCACCCAAGTGAAAAATTAGCATGAAAGATATATCAACTACTCGGTCATGTCAAACATGATGCATGAACATCATCGGTAGAACTTAACCCCTTTTGCTTGCTTGCAGCAAAAACAATGCACCGGAAACCCAGCAGCTCAAAAACCCAACTGGTGGCACTGAATGGTCTCCTGGGTATGGCCCCTTCACCATGGCACTCCATGAGCCCTTCACCATGGCCACAACTCACAACTGGTGGGGCCCTGCAACTGAAAATCATGAGTGACAGCCGCCTTGGTCCCCAAAGATTCTTCGGCGCGGAGCCAACGACCTATGGCAGCTATGAATCCAAAGATCCAAATCGAAGTAATGATGTCCATGGAGTTTATTCATGAACACTTAACCCTAGTAGTATCTTGAGCTGTTGATTCATGATGATTCCTGTGGTTGCGAAATCACCGAAAGAATGCGTGCCATGATTGACCATTGATCATTATCAAGTGGCCACTATGATCACGATCAGTCACATTTTATGACCAGTAACCACCATTTTTTCGAGCCATACCCTGGACAAACCTCGTGACATAGCTGGTGCAGCACCAGCATCGCACAGAAACGTGGTCAGAGTTGCGGCTGTGGTTGACCAGCAACTGGGGCTAGAATGGTCAAGAATCAACAGGAAATCGACGAAGAAAACAAGAAAAACATGCACCAAATTTGATTGTTTCAAGAAAATCTCACCAGAAACTCCTGAGCCACGCTTTTCGGCTTCCTGGAAGGTCTGATTGGTGGCTCTGATTCCCGCTGGCACCGCTCGACGTCAATCTCGATTCACCCGAACCACCTGTAGCACTGGTGGACGCGGCAAACTTCTGGGGCGCTGAATGTTACCATCATGAGCATTGGAAAATCCTTAAATGAACTTGTCAGCACGTGTGAAGCATGAAGAACTTGGAAGGGAAACGTGACCCACCACTTCCCTGAAAAACTCCAGCAGTGGTGTCGTGAAACTTCATCCTGCTGCTGCTTGGTGAATCTTGAAATCTGCATGGTCTATTTCCTTCAGAGGTGCAAAAGAGGTGCAAAAAATACGCACATGGTACTTGTACAGCACTGTGGATCAGTTCACCCTGTGATCCCAGTTTGTCACCAATCTGGACGTTGGGATGCTCAACCCTTGAGGAACTGTTGCTACGTAACGAATGGTTAATCAGATGTTCCTTAAGGGTTAATGATGACCTTGATCATAGCAAACAATAGGTGTTAAACTTAAAGTCATTGTTGACCATCAACAATGGTCATTGATTTATGATTAATGATGGTTAATTACTCAACCATTCACAATGGCTGATCGCTGGCATTGAGTCATAAAGTACCGGAACCAAGGACATTAAACATGAAGCAACCTATGTCTGGAGGAGAAACTTAAGACACAAATACCTTGCAATGAGAGTTGTAATGGAAGTGTCCATGTCTTGTCGCTTACTGAAAACATGTAAAAGAACTGCTGTGCAACTTCTGGAGATATGAAACCAACACAGGACGGTCCATGACCGGCGCCCTGAAACACTGTTTCTATCACAAGCAGCTCCACGCGCTTCAGCTTGGGTTGGTTGATCTTGGTTGAAGCATCCCGATGGGTTGATATGGGGGTTTCTCAAAATAGGGAACGCAAAAAATGGATGGTTCAATACTTCAAATGGCGAATAAACTGCAATGATTTGGGGTGTCCCCTCTTTTGAGAAACAACCATATAGCTTGATGTATGTTGATATCCAGAAAGCTTGATTTTCTCAGCCTCAGCTTTCACTGCAGCTACTGTGTTGGTCAGACTGAAAACAACATATCATAGCATCAGCAAAATCATCGCGCTCAACACTTGGGATCCCGACTTTGAGTCATTCGGCTTGCCCACGTACAGTACCCCTCAAGAAATCAAAAGAAAAACACCCGTCATTTTCCATAGGAAATGAACAAAAAGTCCGTATCAATACGGTCCTTTCCCTCATTTTCCATAGGAAATCAAGGAAAACCCGTATAAATGCGGTCATTTTTGATAGGTAAACCCATGGATACACTATGGTCCCAACCTTTCAGCGTAGCCTCATTCACCTGCCCCGCTTGGCTTCCTGGCGGTTTGCGACTCCTGGCGGACGCTGCAAATCGACCGTTCGATGGACGGTTGGATCCAAGCGAGTCAGTGGGGGCCATGGTTGAACCGATGGTACATGGTTGAACCCATATAATCTTTGTAGATGGCATATCATATGGGTGTATATGGACCGATTATATGGATGTATATGGTGTATTGATTGGATTTGGATCTTACTGATTCGTATTGCTGATTCAGTATCTTGGTGTGTGGTGTTTAAGTATATTTCCATTCTTGCATGACTCCGACTGTGATTGCAATCCCGACAAGCTTACAAATAATGTTGGCTGTTTCAACTGTTCATAGAGATGATTACAACAATCAACTGGTTTTTGATTAGTTTCACCTTGATGGATTGGTTCTTGATTAGCTTCAGCATGATGGAGAAAAAACATTTTGCAAAAGTCATCAGCGTGTCGCGCCAGCTTCGGGGACCCGAAAATCATCGACTTTTCTCAGGTTTTCGGCGTGGGTTTTCTGTGTGCAACCTGATCAGATTGGGAATGCGAATCTGCCTGGTGAACGAAAATACGATACTAAGTGGTAGCATCTTTGATCTTGGTATCAAAAACTGCTTAGTATCATCGGTTTGAACTTCATGACCGTGGATAAATCCCATTTTACGACGGATCAAGGCCCTTTGCACCCAAGGACAAACAGAATCATCACAAATGATATACATAAAGGATTATCCAATTGACACAAAGCAGAATCAGAAATGATATCAGGCCATGCCCAAGAGGTTGGATCTAGTGACACATCACCACGTCCTCCAGCTTAACGCAAGGCCGTTACCGCGCCTCCAATCTCCGTCGTTCAGCCATGACCTGGGCGAAGTCCTTCTTCCTGGCCGGCCGCTGTCCATGGGGAGTGCCGAGCCATCATTTGCCTTGGGAAAGGTAGAGCCACTGTGCCAACATGTCATGATGACTTTCCGTGCTTGAAATTTCAGTTGAACTTCGGAAGTTTGTTGATTCATGGTTCTACCACCAGATCGTTAGCTGCCTTCCAAATCATTGAGGGGTGCCACGCTGTAGGGTGAATCTGCCTGGTAACCCCCTGGGAATTCATAGGCAAAGCCCGAGGCAGTTGGCTAAGGCCGGTTGACATTCCTATAGAGGCCACATGCCAAACCTTGATTCATAGACTCCTGGTTGATTAATGGGGGGTATCCTCCAAAAGCCTTGGTGTCCGCTCAAAATGGTACCCCCAAATGATACACCTATATATGGTTTATCAATCCGGGGTTAACAGTTGTAAGAATCTAGTTGACACCCTACAACTAACAACCATCCAGTAGCGAGAGTCCAACCACTATTGCCACTCATGAATCATTCTTAACCAGCTCATAACAAGCATGTTAAATGTGTCACCATGTTGCTTACTATCCCCGTTCTATTGATCATTGTCAAGCGTAAAGTGAGCATTATCGACATTTATCATTTACTCACAATATCGATCATAAACCATATCAAATCACAAATTAACCATTCTTCATCAATTCACCACCAACTCACCAGTCAACCATCTATTCCTTTTTATTGACCAACAAGTCACTGACCACCAACTAAGCCTCAATTCAACCATTGATATACCCCCATTTACAACCCCATCCAGCCATCATCATTCACCATCATTGTAGCCATCATTCACCATCAGCTCAACCAGGATTGATCAAAAAAGCCACCATTAACACCCCACATCATCAATCGACCATCAAATAACCATCATTTCGGCATCATAAACCATTCCTAACTGTCCTTACCACCCATTGTTCACCCTCAAGTGGGGTTGTCCAAAACCATGATGCACCCCCAAGACTTGCAGTTTCCTTCTTGATAATGATCAGCCACTGGGTCGGCTTAAGGGGTACCGCCATTTATGGATACACTATCCACTACCCATTATTTCACCATCAGCTAACCATTGGTCTTTGGTTAGTTCATGGCGGACTCACAACCATCAACCATCAATTTACCATGAGTGACCCTAAGCATCAACTAGCCTTTTACGAACCACTAACTGAAAAGCTGCAGCGGTTCCACACTCACCTCTTTTTCACTGAGCCTTTAGGGCCTTCGGTAAAGCCCATGCTGTGCACATGCATGCCATACAGGTGGCTAGTACAGGTGAATATGTCACTCACCCCGCCTATGCCATGACTTGGTCAAGGCCATGGCATACTGTGACATTTGCACCGCAGCCTTCACAGAAAGGCATCTGGTTTCTTTTCTTGGTGCTGCCACATTGGAAAACTTCAGGAAGAGCTTTTGGAGCGCACACAGCTGCTGCCCATAGCCACTTCCTTCTTTACATGGACACTGCGCTTGCTGTCAGTGTCTTCCACAGCATCGTCATGGATCTCGTCCTTCACATCGTCAGTCTCCTCGGTGAAAAACTCCTCATTCTCATAGGTGTGGCCCTCATCAGAAGCCACTCGAAGTCCATCACCATAGCCATCATCTTCTGGATCATCTTCAAATCCAGCTCCTTCTTCTTCAAGTCCTTCAGGATCTGGTTCTGACTCACCAGTGTGAGCCCCAATTCCCAGAAAACGGTCTTCTGCTTCTCGAAAACGTTCTCTGGCTTCAGCACTCATCTCTTCGAAAGGGTCTGGAGCCACATAGCCACAGGTGGTAGCTCCAGGTCGATTTTCAGGAAGTTCTTCTTCTCCATCTTCTTGAGCATCTGGACTTGCAACTGGGTCGTTTGCATCGAGGCCCAGAAGCTTCCTTCTCTCTTTCTCCATGTGAACCTTGAACACCTCTTCAAGGTCTTCCTCCATAGATTCAAGAGGTAGCCAGTCAGGAGGCTCACCGAAGAATTCCCTGGCATCAGGCAAGGAGAGGTCCTCGTCCGGGTAGTAGATATCATCTGAAGCTTCCAAAGCTTCAATCAGCATCTGGTCCAGGGCCTCGTCGTCGCCATCCACAGTGTTCTGCAGGAAGGTCTCCACAAACTCCGGGTTCTCTTCGTTCAGGATCAAGCACAGCTGCAAGTGCTTGAGGCTTTTCCTTCCACCAGGAGTGCTCATGTGGTCCTCCATCTTCTTCATGATCACCTGAGCCAACATGGTAATCATGTTCTGGTTCGTCAGCACTAGCATCTCTCGTTCAAAGCGCTGCGTCTCGATCTCCTCGTCCGACATGTTCACGTGGTTCACCATCGTACCAGGTTCTTCTCCAGCATGTAGAGGATCTTCAGGAGGTACCCATACTCCACCAGGTTCAGCAAAATCTGCAGGTAGTTCATCCAGAGGTTCTGCAACTCCAGGAACTTGACCTTCAAGGATGTCGTCTTGTTCTTCATCTTCTTCTTCTCCACATTCCAAAGCAACTTCCACACAGTCACTTTCACGTCCTTCACTGTCACGGCTTCGGCTTGCTCTTGAGTCGAAGCTACGGCCTCGCACTGATCGAGCTCGTCGGTCTGGCGAGGGACATTCGAAAGCTCGGTCTGCTTCATCTTCAACTGGTGGATCTCCATGAGGAGGAGGTCCAGGGGGATCGCGTCCAGCTCCTCCACCTCCATCGCTGCTCGAAGGCTTTGGTGCCATGGCCACCCAGTAGAGCACGAAGGCGAGCAACAGCACCAGCAGTAGCCACAAGAAACGAAAGCTCAAGGCCCCATTCTGCTCCAGTGGCATCGCGTACGCTTGAGTGGTTGGAAACAGCAACGTCCACAGGAGCTCTTTGTTCAAACCTTCGGACCGGCCTGAAAAAATCCTTCTCAGCATCTGTCTTTGAGTTTTCTTCAAAACTGTTTGTTCACACAACCGGTCATACTCAGCTTCACCTATTGGCTTGTCATTTTCAACCATACCCATCAAAAACAACATCACTTCATGTTTCAACCGTCCTAGACCCTTGGTTCCCACATCTGCCACGTTGAAGTGAGTGGAAACTGGTCGTAGGTGAAAAACTCCTTCAGCAACTTTGACTTGAATCCAAAGAAGCTTACCTTCGATGTGCTTGAGTCTTGCCGTACCCAGCTTCGTTGAAATTGAAATCACAGCTGAGTTATCAACTCGAAGCACAGCTTCACATTCATCCAACAAAAACATGATAACATGCTTGAGGTGCAAGGTGTCAATGGCTGTTGAGGTTGTTGCGTACCATTCCGATTCGGTGCTGCTGAGTGACACAGCCTTCTGAGTTCTTGAAGTGCTGTGGATCAAGTTACCACCAAGGTAGTGATAACCACTTGAAGTTGATTTCACACTCCAGTCAGCATCCGAAAAACTTTCAACCAAAACTTTCCCACAATCATCGTTGCTTCCACCTAAACGGCCAAACAAAGAAAAGTGGGGCTTGCTCTTGTACATGGCCATCCCATACTTCTCGGTTTTCTTGAGATAGCCAATCAGCCGTCCCAACATTGCCCATGAAGTCTTTGTTGGGGATGCCAAGTCAACAGAGAGGGACTTGGCTGCAAACTGGATGTCGCCACGATCGTGGCTCACATACAAAAGTGCTCCAACCAAGGAACGGTACACCCCCGCCTGCTCAGCACTCAAGGGCTCTGAGGTTTCACCAGCAACCAACTGGCTGTTCACTGGGGTGTTGAAGAGGCGCGCAGGCTTGAGGTTGTGAAGGGTGTACGTCTTGTATGCTTGCTCAATGTGTTTGGTTTCTGGGTAGATGACCAACCTTTCGTAACCAGGATCAACACAGTAAAGCTTTTTCAAAAACTCAAACTGTCCTCCACCTCGGTCGGCAAAGTGGAGCGTCAAGTTGAAGTGTTTGCCCAACTTCTCCTGGAACTCGTTCACCACGAAGTCCTTGTCCAGAAGGAACATGCAGTCATCCACATGTAGTAGAAGAGGTCCATTGTTCTCCAGCTTGATCAAAGCCGGTTGCTCCTTGCACACAGTGGCGTTGAACTCTTTCTTGACCACCCCAACGAAGTGATCATACCACCTGCGTGCACCATCTCTTTGTCCAGGTAGGCAACGAAGGATGGTGTAGCTGCTTCCTTCGTTCAGATGTGCTTCAGCACCAACAAGGGAAACTTCACGAGGTCGCTCTTGAGGAACCATCAGGTAGGCATCGGTCACATCGAGGGCTCCCAACACATAGGTGTCAGGATAGGCTTGGCACATAGCGAGGGCTGGCAGCACTCGCTGAACTGTAGTGCTTGAGGCCGGAGAGAAGCAGTCGTAGCGCTGCTCCATGAAAGCGAACTCACGAGCAACAAGCCGGCTTCTCCTCAACCACATAGGCTTGATGTCCTCACCATCTTTGCTGATAAGGCACTGCCCATTTCATCTTGGTTGCCTTTGCTGAAGTCTTCGGTTTTGACCAAGACTCCCATGTCGATCAACCGGTTCATCTCCATGTTGTCGGCAATCATGTCCAACTCCATCATCTCCTCTGCATTCAGCTTTGGCTCTTCGTTAGAAGTCCTTGGAAACCAAAGCATTGCACTGTCCTGGGTCTTCTCATCGTCCACCTCATAGTCCCAGAAGTTCTCCATGTAGACGTCCTCATCCACATAGTTCTCCAACTCCTCATCCACATGGTGAAGAGCTTCTTCAGCAATCATTCGAACTTTCAATCTCTTCGTGGATGGGGCTTCTCCTTCTTCTTCTTCTCGAGAATGCACAGTAGGAGGTGTCCTCGAAGATGTCTCTGCAACTGTAGCCAAAGGTGCAGGTGTAGCACTTGCTGGAACTGGAGCTGGGGTCATGGCAACTGGTTGTGGCGTCACTGGAAAAGTTGCCAACTGAGCCAAAGTGGTCTTCTCGTCGATGTCCACCGTCAAAGTCTGACCCTGCATAGCCCCGCCCAGATCTGCACCTTCCTCCTCTGTAGGAGGATCAGAGGCTGCTTCATCCTCCAAATGGCTTGGCAAAGCCACTGCTTGTCGTGGTTGTGCTCTCTTTCTCCGCAGTCTCGGGTGTAGTCTGTGGCCTTTCATCTCGACCATCCAGGAGCACACACCAAACTCCTGGTACATAGCACCATGCTCATGCCAATCAGCAAAAGGTCGCTTGATTGACCGGGTGAGGCGAATGGAGTTTCCAATCCCCACCACATACATGTCATGCGTGATGCTCTTGGTCAGGAAAATGGCTTCTTCCCATCGTGCTCCACCTTTGGGTCCAGGCTCCTTGTAGCACCATGCTAAAATGGGTTCACCCCACTCAGCCAACTTTCCAACATAGTCCTTGTTTGCCACCACTTCATAGGCTGTCAGTCCTCCACGATCAACAAACCTGTTGATGAGAAACGCAGCGTGGACGAAGGACCAGGTGCTAAGAGCGCTCTGGACGTGGATGCCCATGCACATCTTGTCTTCAGCAGCACATTGGAGAGTCACTGCCATCTGTCTGATTCGATGAACTGCTCCTTCACAAAGTCCATTGGATGCATGGTCACCGATCTTGGCGTTGTCGATCTTCACCTTGTACTTCATTCCAATCAAACTCTTCTGAGCCAATTCCTGGACCTTCAACATAGTTGGCTCCTGATCACACCTCAAAGCTAACTGGGTGTGACCAAGCCATTGCACGAAGCGAACGATCTCCTTGGCCATGAAGTACTGGTCGGCTTTGTCCAGGAGGGGAACCGCCCACACACCACCTGTCTGAGAGCAAGTGGCCACCATCACGGTCAGCTTGGTGTTGGGGTCAGGATCTTTGCTTGTGTAGCAAAGGTCAAAGCTCACACACGGTTCACCTCTGGTCCTGTACTCAGTGCTCTTGTGGTAGTCAGGCCTGCCCTTCGCCTTGATGCAGGAGGGACACCAATCCGCGTACGGCAAATGGGTGATGTTGTGCTTCAACACCTCGTTGTAGTCCTCAGGTGGAGTGGCCTTCTTCTGCTGCACTGGGTCTCGTTGAGCTTCTGCTTGAACTTGCTCTGCGATGTTCTTGGTTGCGTTGAGTCGCAAAGCATCCACCTTCTGACTCACCCTTGTCCACATCTTGGTTTTGGATCCACTTTGAGAGATCCCCAGATACTTGCACGCCGCTCTGAGGAGGATGGACGTGCTGTCAGGGGTCACAGAAATCCCATTGAGCTCCACCGTGTCGTGCTTCACCACCAATTCCTGAGACACAGGAATGGGAGGAAAAGGTTGTTGTTGGACTTCTCCAGCACGGTCTCCTTGTCCAGCTTGTTGAGGAACTTCAGGTTGAGGTTGCTGTCCAGCTTCTTGGCCTAGAACTCCTTCAGGACCATTGGAAGGAACCGCAGCTGAAGCAGCTGAAGATCCTTCACCTTCAACTTCCATCGGCTTTGCCGTAGAGGCACTGGTTCTCGAAGCTGCCATGCTGGTCTCGAAGTCCTCCATGATGAATCCCATCTCTTCTGGAGTCAAGATGGATTGGGTCAGGATGGTGATGATTCTATTGAACTTACCATCCACCGGGGCTTGCTTGTTGGTGAGCTTCACCAGGTCCTCGGCAAACTCAAGCAAATAGCAATCTGCTTCCACGATGCCAAAGGTCGTTCGAAACCTCCATTCATCTTGAGCAAAACGAGCAGGAGGCTCCACATAGTTGTTGGCCTTGGAGCTCACCAATGGAAAGCCCTGTGAAGTCACCGTCCAGGTTGTAGGTGCCTTTGTCCATCTGCTAGGCACACTGACTTGCACCATTCTCACATGCTCCACTCTTCGAATTCTTCCATTCACCACCAAACTGTGGTTCTTGTATCCAATGGGGATGGACACATTCTGCTTGGAGTGGAAGAGCTTGGGTTGCCCATAGTCGTCCATGGTGATTTGCCATCCTTTCTTCAGCATCCGGCCATAGCTAACCAGAGGCTGCCCAACACTTGCTGAAACATGTCCTCGATCTCGAAGAACCACCACATTGCCATCGTCCGTCTCGAACTCGAAGTTGACTTCTCGACATTCAGCAGTCGAGATCTTTCCACCTTGTGCATCCCAAAGAGCAGCAGTACTGCCCTTTACCAAAGCTCCAGCTGAGCTGAAACACTCAGGGAGAACTGTGGCATCACTGCCACTATCGAGAATGATCTCCACGTCCTCATACGGCAGGTTGGAGAGAGCTCGAACATGTAGATCTCCAATCGAAGAACTCGTCCTGGATGTAGTCAAAGTCCTTGAAGAAGTCGAGGTTCTCGGTGAAGTCGAAGTCCTTGGGGTCCAGCTCGAAGAGTCACCAAAGCGCTTCAAAGTAGGCTCCTTGAACTCCACAATCTCGTACAGCTCGAGGTCGTCAGCAAGCTTCTTCTCAAAGTCCAGGATGTCCTCGAAGTCCAGGTTGAGGGTGTCCTTCGTCAAGTCAACGGAAGGCACTAGGTCAAGCAACACGAACTGCTCATCATCACTGTCATCACCAATGAAAAAGTGCTCACATCCATGAACCATCCTAACCATAGTGCTACCTTCACCTTCATCATCAGACTGCAAATCGAAAACCACAGGCTGTGTGTATTGCACTCTGCGCACACGGGAGGCACTCATGCTGGGGGTAATGCTTTGCAGGTTTGTAGACGTCTCGGAGAGTGCTCCCACATTGGTAGTGGAGGCAGTTTCACTAGCCTCACCACCACCAGCAGACTGAACTTGGCGTACGCTCGACCAGCAGTCACGAGCGAAGTGTCCAGGTTTGCCACAGTTATGACAAACAGGCTTGTCAGAAGCCTTGGACTTGCCCTTGCCCTTCGCTGAAAACTGGCCTTTCTGGTAGCCCGGAACATTGCCCTTGTTCTGGTTGTAGCCTTTGCCCTTGAAATTGCCATCGTTGGACTTACCCTTGGAGTAGCCCTTGTTATGACCTTTCTGGTCATGCTTTCCCTTTCCTTTTCCTTTCTCTTCACCTTTCTTTCCAGGTTGCTTTCCTTTGGGATTTCCTTTTTCTCTTCCTTTCACTCGATCCACATCCATGTCATTCGAAGGATCAGCCAGGTCACTTCCCAAAGCCATGCTCTCGGTCCACCGCACTGTAGCCCTGTCGTACTGCAGGATGGACTCACGAAGCTTGGCATAGGTCGTGGCGTCATCGATCGTCACATTCAGGTGTACACGAAGTTGACCACCAATGCAGCGCAACAGCACTGCAAACTTGATCTCCTCAGTCACAGTCGTCGCCACCTTCTCATACTCATGGAACGCCTGCTCCAACTTAAGGATCTGCCCCAGCAAAGAGCTCTTCATTGAAAAAGCTGGCCAAGACATGATCCCATTAAGGATTCCCAAGGCACGGTTTCTGCTCGGCGGTTGGCAATTTGCCAACAACTGTCTGTAGGCCTCGAAGCCGTTGTTGTGTCTGACTCCCCTCACTATCATGAGGAGTCTGCCTTTCAGAAGGCTTGCAAGGAGGCTGTAGAGGAAGAGGCTTCGTTTGCGCTCATCTTCGCTCAAGCTTCCAATCTGCACTTCCTTGGTCACATCGTTCTTCACCAGGTCGATGTCCATCTGAAAGCCCTGATCCACTGTGCTCAGGTACTGTTCCATCGACCACCACCAATCCCTCCATTGAGAGATCTCTTCCTCTCGATTCCGAGGCTCGAAGGAAGAAGGTTTGGGGACTAGTTTATACCAGTCACCGGTGCTTGTACTCCTCTGCTTCAAAGCTTCTACCGCTGCTTTTGCTGCTAAGGAAGCAGCTTCAGTTGCTTCCACCATTCTGCGAGCTATCTCAGCTCCATCTATAGCTGGTGTAGCCCCACCTGCCACTGGGGAACCAGAAGGACTTCCAGCTGGAGATCCAGCTGGGCTTTGCATTGCTCCAAAGGTCCTTGCCCTTCAGCAGCTTCACCAAAGGTCGCACACACCGCTCACAGCTCCGCTACCATGAAAAGCTGCAGCGGTTCCACACTCACCTCTTTTTCACTGAGCCTTTAGGGCCTTCGGTAAAGCCCATGCTGTGCACATGCATGCCATACAGGTGGCTAGTACAGGTGAATATGTCACTCACTAACAAATCATCAATTGCCATTAACTATCTAAACTATCATCGACCATATTCCACTTCGCCAGCCATTTTCAACCATATTCAATCACCTATGACTATTCAACCACTGCTCAACCTTATCATTGACCATTTTAATCCCCTACAAAACCTTTCAGAAACCCTATGACTTGAGAAAGCAGCCATTCAGTTCACTGGGCAGCGGTGATCCAGGCAGGGCCACAAGCCGCGCAAGCCTGACTCTTCGCGGAGACTTCGCGCGAGGCTTGGCCTAGCTTCACAAGGGGCGATGGCCAAGCAATAATGAGGTGATGAGTAGTTCATGGTCGATGAATCAACCAGAGGTTCGTTGATTTGGCGAGCTGGGTCAACATTAACCAACAAACTAATGGGGAAAACAATGGTTCACGATGGGGAACCAGGGGTACAGGGTTCTGACCCACAGCCATTTTGAGAAACAGCCAAATGGCTAGTTGATGCTGAACCAATGTATCTAATAGGTAATCTTATCTAACCAACCAACCAACCAACCAATGGGGAACTAGCTGGTCAATGATTTGTTCTAGGGGATAATAACCAGTGTGTTTGATGGTTAGTTGATGTTTAGTTGATGGTCAGTTGATGGGTAATTGACGGTGAATAATTGTTGATTTTTTAGGTCATGGTCAATGATTGTGTATGATTCTTAATGGAAATTGATGATTTGTTGATGAGTAGCTGATGATTTATCGATGATAAGCAGATGATTAGTTGATGATTAGTTGATGATTAGTTGCTATCGGAATCCATGGTAAACGGTGATTTCTATGGGAAATTGATGGTTAAGCTGGATGAATGATGGATGGTGACTACAACGATTCCTTGATGGGTGAGTGGTCGGTTCAAGGCTGATTGATGCTTAGTGACTAGTAAGCTGATGGACAATCATGGTCAATTGCGGGCTTGTTATTGGCTCAGAATGGCTGATTTGTGGCCAATGATGAATTAATGAGGAATCAAGACCGATTGGCCCACCAGCACCCCAGTAGCAACCATTACCAGCCAAACAGCATTAGTGTTTATAATTGGTTGATCATCGAATGTATTGACAGTATGAGTGGTTAACAATAAGGAGTGGTTAATACTGTTGGCCAATTATCAATCAAACAGTATTAACCACTCCATATGAATCAATCATCATTCACCAACCATTGGCCAGCCAATGTCAAGTGCATCGTGCTCCCCAAGTTGTTGATGGGCCCTGTTCCCATGACAAGCACTGACATAGGGCCCCTGAGGTTGCACCTCGAGATGGACCCAAATGAATATATATATATATATATTATGTATATATATATATAGTATATATGTATATATATATATATATATATATAGTGATCAGATGTATGTATATATATATACATACACAAGTCAGAAACAGATGAAGACATTTGAATAACTGGTTGATGGCTTCAAGCCATCTCAAAAATCAACCTATCATCCCCCAAAATATTAGGGAAAACAACAAAATGTTTCAAACCACCAACCAGGTGAACAAATTCGTCTGTCATGTTGCCAACGAAGAAATTGTGTATTCATGAAATCATTCATGACTGACTTTAAGTGAGAAGCTGGGACTTCAGTGGAGCAAAAACTCGACTTCCAATCTTCTAATCGGATTTGTGGACACGTCATTCATATTGAGCTTGTCTACAACTGTGGTGTACCCCCAAGGCACTGGTGGTTTCCCTATTAAAAAGGGTGAACTGACCTTGGATGGTTGGTACCACCAATGCCGAGCTGGACAAACCCACATGGTGGTTTCTCAAAATACGGTTACCCCGAAATCATCCAGTTCATTAGCCATTTTTAGTGATAAACTAGGCATCTTTGGAGGCACCCCTATTTTGAGAAAGCATATACATATTGGGTGTTTCTCAAAATAGGGGTACCCCCAAGTCCTCCATTACTAATCATTTATGGTAATCAACCAACCATTTTTTGGGCTCCCTATTTTGAGAAACCACCATATGCTAAACATGCAGATACCTACCGCCAACCACGGACCACCGTCGTCGGTTACACGGTGGCACCTCTTCCGTCGAACGTGGCGTGGCGCCCTGGAGTTCAGCTGGCCCATGACATGGCAGTGCTTTGAAAACCGAAGGGCTTCAATGCCCAACTCATGGTTACATACCATCAATGGTAACTGGTTGGTGGTTTCAACCCCTGTGAAAAATTATTAGTCAACCAACCATTTGCTTAAAAAATTATTAGTCAATCAACCAACCAAAAAATATAATAGGGAAAATAAAAAAGTTTGAAACCACCAACCAGTAGCCATGGTAGCCTCACTACCCAACTATCAAGAGCTAACCGTTGATGGTAACAATCTATTGATTGGTCAGTAGACCATGAATAACTGTCAAACTAAATTCTTTGAACTCATAGTTCCTAGATGGCTCCCAGTTCATGATTTAACATTGATGGATTTGTTCATGAAACAAATTAGACAGCTCCACTCTGCGCACGAGACGATCACACGGGAACCAACCATGCCCTTGCACCATTTGGAACGGACAGGAAGGTGTTTGGTACTTGTGGCGTCGTTATCAACTGCCCTTGGCGATAATTCGACAGGATGACTCAGCATCATCATCCAATGTCAACTATTACGAAGCGATCACTGGCAATGGTGAATAGAAGTGATCAGCCAGTATCAACCATCATTACAAGACCAATTCTTAGCCAGTGTTAGCCACTCCCAAAATGAACCACGCTTAGCCACCATCAATCACCAACTGCCATCGAACATCATGAGCCATTACTCAACAGTGAATAGAATGAGTGAACTTCATTAGGCCATATCTAAACTAAGTACCAAGCAATATCAACCATGGTCAACTCCTACTCGCCATCATTACAGTAACCCTGATGGTCAATCATTCCAAACCATGCTAAATCATGGCAACTAAACATTGTTACATTTAGCACACCTAATGCCACAAACACTATTCACGACGGCCACCGCCTGTGCACCATGGCGAACAAGCATTGAGTCCATCATCAACCACCATCATGGTGATCACTCGTATCGTTGAAAATCATCACCCCATCATCTACATTCATGGCCCATCATCAATTGCCATCGTTGACCATCCATCAACCATCGCTAGCATGAATGTACCATCATTAGCATGATCTAACTATCATCAACCATCATCGGTAGCCATCCTTGGCGAACGATTCACGTCAATAGCCATCATTGGGTTGTGATTGACCGGCATTAACCATCAATCAAGCATCATCAAAAAACATCATCGGTTGGTGATTAATCGGGATAAGCGGTTATCCATCATTTAAACATCAACTAACCATGATTCATCACCAATTATGCATTGTTTAAATCAAAAAATCAATGAACCACCATTAGCCATCCACTTCTCATACAAATTCATCATACTCAACCATCACTTCATGATCAATTGACCATCAAGTCACCATCCATTCACAATCAAAACCACCATGCAGGGCATCATGATTCACGCGCAATCCCATCCAGCGTGCCTCGGTTGGTCCAAAGGGATGAGCACTCTCACGCGGCGGCGACCTGGGTAAGGAACTGGAGAGAAGACATGCTTGGTTTCATCATACCCTGTGGGAGTGCCTAAGCCGGAAACTAAGTTAATCACCATTTCTATAAAAGTAAAACCATTGCAAATAGTGGATTTTCCATTCAACCAGGTTAGTTCCTAGTTCCTAGAGCGTAATGGTAATACATTAACGGCCTTTAGGTGGTTATAGTGAGAATGTTCAATAATAAGAGTATATAATAATGGTTGGTAGTCAAAAGTCCATGTCATATAATTAATGGTAATGGTGTATGGCAAATAGACGGTTAATGCTTCGAATCAGTGGTTCAAATGGCGATTAATTGGTGGTTCATATATTGGCTCATGGTAATAGACTGTTAAAATGGTTGATACTGGTAAGGGTTTTGTCGTTTAATGGCTATGTAAAGACATCAGATGGTTAGTTATAATGGTTGAAAGATGAACATGGTTGATAGGGATCAATTAACTTGTTAATGAAAAGATGGTTCATGGACCATGGCTACATGCTTAAATTGATTGGTTAAACTTAAAAATGAATGCTAAACATGCTTATTGTCAATACATCTATGGTCAATAGATTGTTGACGGATTGTTGATATGACTTCTAATGGTAGCAACCGCAAAAGCTTTAAACTATATAGCATAGTCGCAAGCGGCTTGCAATAGATGCTCTTCAGGAGATGGTTGACATATGGTGACAGTGATTAATTGTTGATTGGAAGTTAACCAAAGGTTAAGTCCTTTATTAATTGATCGCTGATTTGATGGAACCAATAGAGCTCATATTCCCTGAAATGGATATACAGTACATAGAAACTGTTTGAGGCTCGTTAACAACAACCTAGTTGTTGTAACTGGTAACATGATGATAATCCTCCTGAGAATCAGCAGTTTGCAGTTGATGCCTTCAGAATACATGATCATTCTTTTGTCCCCAGCAATGAGTGTCCTGACGTATCGCAAAATATCTACCACGGCAGTATGATAAGCACCAATTGAAAAATAGAGTGCCTAACATAGCAGCTGATAAGTAAGTGACCAAATGCGACAAACATTGCAATGACCACCACTATTTGATCATAAAAAGCAAGACTGAGAAATTGGCCGATCAGCCGTTTGATGTTGGTTTGCAAACAATTGACGTACTGTGCTCAAAATAATAGTAATGATGGATATGATGATGGGTATCGAAATGGTTAAAATGACGCTTACAATATAATGATGGCTGCAATGGCAATAACCAACAGTGAATACTTGTTGTAATGACATTTTGTCATAATCATCAAAATCACAACCCTCACAATGATCAACAATCACAATTATGGCGAGGAAAAATCATACCAACATTGGATGACCATCGCCCAAATACAAGTTACAATCATAATGATGATTGTTATAGTAGTTGTTGGGTCATGTGTAATCTTCTTGAAAGCAATAGCTACAATAATAATGATAATAACATACTATAGCCATGTTTATAATGATAGTCATAACGGCAATAGTGACGGTTTCTGTCACAGGCTGTTTGTGTAATACACATCATAAGCATCAAAGCAATCAGCCATCAAAGAACAGGAATAAAAGTACTGGGATCACCAACAGGATAATCACTGGGCTACGCTCCTGGAAATTAACATAGACCCTCTCAGGTAGCCGTTGGATGGGGAGTTTCCGATTGGGATGCCCTTCTCAAATATTCCATGTTCGTTTCCAGGAGGGTAACTCAGACACAACAGGATAGTCAACAGGGTCATCAACGGGATAACCAACAGGACCCGACGGATAATCAATGGGATAACCAACATGACAATCACTGGGATCACTCAGAAACAATCAACAAATTCGAAACAACCCGAAAACGTCCAGATTGCTCCGCAATCTGCGCGTTGGTGCGCGTCTGAGGATAGTTCATGAGCATCAACACCAATGAGGATTTGCATGACAGGAAAGGAACATCTCACATAAGTGTCAATTATGAGTTAATGACGATTGGTAATGATTAATAGTAGTAGTGGTGAATAGTGGCTATCATGATCAATCATCATTAATTAATTAATAGCAGCTAGCGCATCGGACATCAAGATATGGGATCCCAGGATGTTTCATCGTCGTCGAAGTTTCCTTCCGTCAGTTCAGCAACATTCTGAGCAACATTGTCTCGTATCTGTCAGATGGCTGTGGGTCAAAACCCTGTCCCCCTGGTTCCCCAATCATTAGCCATTGTTTTCCCTATCATTGTTTGTGGAAATCCACCATTAGTTGGTTGGTTAATATTGACCCATAGCCAGATCCAGATGCGCTATAGTCTACACATCCGCGAGAACATCCCGCTGGCTAAGTTTTTTGAGTTCCCCAACTCTCCCCGCGAGGAAGGCAGAGGCAAAGGCCTTGTTCCCCGGACAGCGGAGCGTGCTGCTCTAGTCACTGGTCATGGTCTCAGGAGGGTGACCTTGAATAGCTGGTGATTGATGCTTTCCATATACCGGGTCAAAACTTTATTTCTAGCGGGTGTAGAGAAACCAATCCCAAAAACCGCTCAAATGCTAAGTTAGTGGCTGTAAACCACCCAGAATACGAGAATAACTGGTTCATCTTGACTAATTGATTAATCGTCAGTGGGCAACAAGTGGTTAGGGTTCAATAACAACCAAAAAATCTCAATATTGTCAGGGTCCATTGGTGGTTTCAAAGGTCACTACTTCATAGTGGCCAATGACAAAATAGTTGGTTGATGTGGTTACAAAGCAATGACAGGACACTGCCCACGAGGAAACCTAGGCACTTGCCATGATGGTCGGTCCCCAAGCAGGGAACCACTTGGTGGTGCAATGTTCCACAAGCAAAAATCATCGGAGAGCATCAAACACCAGAAAAAAATTGCAATGCTTCCCCCAAACAAACTGTTGAAGTTCACCAATACCATCGACGCAGCTCACCCACACTGACACGCTTCTTTGCAGGCTCAAAACTTTGAGGAGTCAATCTACTGTCAATGACAACCATGGTTATGCAGGATCCATCATCAACCATTGAATGTTGAGCATCCTTAACCACAATATTCAGCACTATATTGACCATCCTAAAGCACCAGTATCATTACCCATCATTAACCACTATGTCAACTATTCTCAACCCTTGAGGCATCATTTGGGTGTGTCGAAAGCCGCAACTTGCCTCCAAGACTGTTGTGAGTTCCTTGTTGATAATGATAATGATCATTGTTGGTTGGACAAGGGTACCACTATGGCTATGGACAATCCCCTATTTGGTCATCTAAGTACCAGCTAGCAGTTGTTTAAGCATTCTTGCTACCACCAATTATGGACCAAATTGGACAGACCAGTAATAATCACTATTAACTAGCTATAATCACTACGAACATCAAGCACTGAATGAACCGCTGCTTGCAACCGCTGGTTGTGACCACCGTGGCAACAAGGACAAACCCATTCGAGCCTCGTCAGAAGCCCTGGGTTGCCGGACGTGAGGGTGCCAGACGTCGGAGACTTCCGCAGTGGCCTCTGCGGTGCACGAAGCGCCCGCCAAGCGCCCGCCAAGCGCCCGCCAAGCGCCCCACGGCCATGGTGGCACGGGTGGTTTCGGGTGGTTTGCCAAGGTGGGAAACCTGGTGGGTCCTGGTGGTTTGCAATGGTTTCCCATGTGCTTTCCCAAGTTCTGACCTTTTCATGTGCTTTCCTAACGTCGAATGTGGGGAAACCAGGAAACCATATGATTTCACATGTTTCATTACAGATGCTCGACCTTTCGTGGGAGGTTCTGGAACAGAGCCATAGATCTGATAACGAACCTGGTTGTGTTGCTACTCATGGCAGCTCAATCTACTCCAAAGACTTCTTTGGGTTTTCAACTGCTTGGTCCTTGCATGTCCAGAGGTGTTCCCATCATGCTGACGTTCCTGTCATGATGATGATCCACAAAAGGAATACGTGCCGCGTAGACGCGTAAATCACGTTTAGAAACGAAATCAACGATAGTTCAACCGTAGATACCTAAGAAATACCTTCGCCATCAAAGAACTAACAGCATAAAGAGCACCCTTCGCCACTGCCCCAAGGGCACCAAAGGCTGAAAACAGCGTGATGCGACCATCTGCCAGCCCCGGCCACCAGCCCCCAGCTGTGAATCCTATCTGTACTCTCTGGTAGCATAGCTGGATGGAACATCCACAAGTTATTGATGCTTTTCGAAGGTGTTTTTAACAAACATTGCCATGGTAGATGATTTTTTCCTTGCCACGGTTTTCCAGGTTTTGTTCTAATAAACATGGCGATTTTTCATGGCTAGGTTGGATGACCGGTGTGTACCAACACCCAACAACTTGGGACATGGTGAAGAATTCGTCAATTATGATTTATCCAGTACAGTTTGCAACCATCAATTGAACCAGTACCATTAGTTATCCATCAACTAATAATACTTAGCCATCACTTAACCAGCGCCTCACCATCCTCTATGCATCATTAACCATGAAGTCAAGCATCAACTGACCATCCATGAAGCATCAACCCTGCACCAACCATCAGCAATTCACCATCCAGCAATGCACCATCCGTTCGCAATCTCATAGAAATTCACCAACTGTTGGTGACCATGGATTCCTCAACCCGCTTCCCACCGGCTTCAGCGCCCTGATGGCTGCAGCCCACTCATCAACCCATCGAGCCCCCCCAGCTGTTCTTCAGCGCCCGACGTGGAAGATGCCGACGACTTTGGAGACTCCAAACCTGGAACCGTTCCGCAGCGCACAGGCCCTGGCCGCTTCTCCTGACGGAACGGCGGCTTCTCCGCCGTGCAGGTTTTGCATGGTCGTAACCTGGGAAAATGACCAGGAAAAATGGCTCACTTATTACCAGGAATTTGGGAAAATAACCGAAAATATCATTTATCTGATAATTTTACTGACATTGTTCCTGATTTATGATGGTTTCCTGCTATTTTCCCCTGTAGAACTCCTGGTTGATATAACCAACCAGGGTCAAACTGTTGATTAAACCACTGGTTAAACTGATGGTGTGCATGGTTGATCATACCGCTACATGTCATGACCATGCCAGGGTTAATAAAGGTTGATTAATGGTTGATCATGGGTGATAACAACCAGAAAGAATCGGGGAAATACCAACTATAAGGTTACGTGTCACAATCATCGATTATGCATCAAAACTTGGGTAGATGAATATGCCAACAGTTGGATTAGTTGGTCAGTTGTCGGGTGTGAACAGCCAGGTAGGGGTAGAGGGGCCCTTGACCCACAGCCATATCCATCTGCTTGTCGTTGTGAATGGCTTCTGGTGACCAATGTTTGTTGATGCTCAACCGGGGGTTCATAGCAAATCCTTTTTGCCAAAAGGAAATGCCAAGAGGAAGACGCAGTTCCAATTTCAGGTGGCAATGATTCCCTTCAAAAGAGATTTTGTGCGTTCGGGAAAAGAGATCATCTAAGAATCATCCATGGTCAAACCAAGCCAATCAATACTCATTACATCTAACAATCATCAATCCGCTGATCAGTGGATTCATAATGCTTGAAACTACTGATCAAACACATGATCCATAAAATCAATGGTTGATTATGATCAAACATTACATCAATGCTTAAACTACACATGATCTGTGTAATCAATCTGCTGATCTGTGGAGTTAGATGTTTTGCTCCAAGATTTGCCACACCTCTGCTGCAATATCCCCGTCTCGAGACCCTGAAGGGATACCGCTAGCCCTACGTGGGAAGTGGCTCAGACATTAACGACAAAGCCGCTTCTTCATGGTGTGATTAATGTGAGAAGTGATTTATTCATTGTGGTGATGAAAAACTTCGTGGTGAAACACTACGCGGTATTTCAACTACAAAGTGTTTCTTCACAAAGTGTTTCAATATGGTCTCCATCAATATCCTCAGTTTCAACAATTCAAACTACGTACAACAAGCAAGCTAGTAACCGTCAACGGTAGAGTAACAAATCGGGCCCTGCATATTTCATTTCACGCTACGGACATGTGCCACGGTCAACACATAATCGCTGGCATCCTCGTCCCACCTCCGTCAACAAAACGCACATGGCTCAACAACTATGCGTATGGCTGCATGTATCAAAAGCCAACCCACTCAGTGAACATCCTCATGAACAGAATGGTGTAAGTGCGACGTGAACCACGCGATCAATTTTGGGGAAAAGGTTCTGTAGACCCACCCATGTGTTTACACAAAGATATATATATATCATATGATTGTGCGTAGATTCTACATATCAATATGCACACAGATCTGCAGAGATTCCATGCGAACCAACTACCACAACAGCTCAACAGGAACCGTCGCCCTGATGATCCCCCATCAAGGCGTCCTGAGGACAGGATAAGGTAGCTTCGACGCCTGCGAACAACGCTCATGACAATCGCAGGATGACCAAAAGGCTATGGCACTGGTTGTTACTACATGGGGATTAGAATGAACAGGGGTGATACTATGATCTATAAGGATGATGATCTACACTACTGGCATGATAATGGTAGACTATTGGTACAAGAAACTGCTGGTGGTCAAAACAAACATACAGTTGAGGTTGGTGTAAACTGCTGCATGAGGATTGGTAAGGACAGTACACTGGGTGATGTATTATCCTGTAGTTGAGGAGTTCAGACTGTAAAGTGGCTGGGGCAACAAAGGACCCTCAGAAAGGATGGTCTCCCGTGATGCGAATCATCTTTCTCGTCCCCCAACAGTCCCCATGGGAGTCTTGACCGACCCATGCGCTACCATTCCACTTTGAGCTGGCTATTGGTTTCGAGTGGGGTTCTAGAGAAAGAAGCCACTATGGCAAATCTGCAAAATTACATGTGGACTCTGCTATTACCATATGCAATCTGCTAATGGGGTTCCATGATTAACAAGTGCTCTGCCATATGGTAGATCACCAGCTGGCAAGGCCACCTGGGTGGCTTCTTGATCTCGACCATTGTCAGCTACCCATGACTATCATTCATTGATGGACAATCTCTTCTAACCATGTACCCATTGTTATCGGCCATAAGCACTATCTTTAAAATAAACATTCACCAGCTCACGAAAAGGATCATCAACCTGATTTTTTTTACTAATATTCCCTTTTATTCATCAAGCCAAACCCTATTGCTAACCATCATAAACCAACAGTTCTTGATTCTCTTCCCTCCTATTGACCACTATCATTGCTTCTTCGCCAGCTCGTTATTCGCCATCATTTCCAGTCACTCCAACCTGGCACGCGGATCGACCTCACCTCGCGCAGTGGAGGCTCGGCTGCGTCCCTCCTGAGTGGTGAACTGGTGACCACTGGACCCAGCAATTCATGAGTTAACGTAGCCAACTGGCTATGGGTCAATATTGATCAACCAACTAATGGGGGATTTCCACCAACAATAATAGGGAAAACAATGGTTGACAGTGGGGGAACCAGGGGTACAGGGTTTTGACTAGAGGGGTACAGCCGACTGAGTGATAACACTTATAGGTGCATTGATAACATTTATGTTCAGTGGACCCAACTCATAGGAGTTGCCAACTAAATAATTCTTGAGTTAATTAACGAATTAATTGGAGTTCTATGGAAATATAGTTCTTACACATCATCAATAGCTGTAACCAGCATGGAAATTTTATATGTCAAGTTCAGTGAAGACCATGGAAAGATCGACCTGGGTTATAACTTGAAGTTCCATAAGTTCCATGGAACTATTGTAGAAGAAATGTAACAATTGGTGAAATGGGAATACAACCCATGGAAATACATAACCATTGTAGAGAAACCATTGCCAATGATCCTGAATCACTATAAAATAATTGTTGCCTTGGCCATCATGATCAACCAGTACATGCATGAATCGTTGTCAACCATGAGCACTGCTATTTTCCGACTCTTGTCCACGAGTTCACAATTCAACAGGTATTGGTTAATCATTATTGGTCGCCGTTGACGACGATGAATGGTGATTCACTATTGAATTCCTCACCCATTCTGGTTCATGATCAAGCACCAACCATTCTTCAGCTCCCGTTCTGCATTGCTCATTCTTAAGCATCAGCAGCTCCATCCGTTTCATTGTGAACCATGATTGTCCTTAGCCATCGTTACTAGCCATCAATATCCACCAGTAAGCATCATGAATGGCTACTTAACCATCAGATTACTGTCACCATCGGATTAACCATCAAATGAACCATGAGATTAACCATCAAATGGAGTTCAGGACATTAACCATCCTGAATTTCCGGTTACCATCAACAACTACTTAACAATGTGATTAACCATCAAATGAACCATGAAATTAAGCATGAGACAGTAATCCATCAATCAATATCATTGTTAAACCAGTCAATTTGACAATTAATCAACTAACCATGTTGAATTAACCATCAACAACTACTTAACCATCTGATTCACCATCAAACTGATTAAGCATCATTGACAACCACAAGTTTCGCCGATCCAATCAGTTGATCATGGAGATCAACCACCACCGTTGCATTCGCTGTCCTGAACTTCCTCGTGGGTTTCCTCCTCATGGCGCAGCACCGGTCCAGGGGATGAACATCCCGGGGTCCCGGGTGGGAAGGGCAAAGGGGAGTAACGCTTGCGATCGCTGAAGTTTACAGACTGGTAAGCATGGGAGTTACAGTGGCTATTGTGATTGAGTGACATGGGAATAAATCTCGGAGATTGTGATTGGTCGATAATCGTTTGTCATCGGTGGTTGTTGTGATTGTGGGACCCAGCATCATAGGGCACAAATCTATATCAATCGAACTCTCTTGACAAACGTAGTGAATCAACTGGTATAAAGTAACCAACCATTAAGCATTGAACCAACCATCAATCAACTAACCATGAAATGAATGAACCAACCATCACCAAGTGTTGAAAACCAAACACTATCATGAACACTAATGAACCGCTTCAACTAGTTGTGTCCGTGTATCAAGTCACGTTTAGTGGGCACGCCAGTTGACCAGTGCAGGACACCTAGACAAAGTAGTTGCTTGGCAACCAACAAAGGTTTGGGTAACTAGTGGCTAGTCATTTACCTAGTCATTAAACTATTAGTAATCAAAGGTGTGATTTACCTCGTTCAATCTACCCGTGACTAACCACTTCGACTAATTGGACTAGTTCGATGCAGTGATGAAACTAATCAATCGATCATTCCATACTGTAAAGTCTAGAAAACTAGACTAGTGATTCGTTCAACAAACAGTGCTTGGTAAAATGATTAACCTGATTCACCAGTGATTACTTAATCTTTAACCAACTGGTCAAACAAATCATTAATCTAATGGTGCTTTAAGCATTAATCTGATTCACCAGTCACGACTACTCATCAGAAGAACTGGAGTCAAAGCACTACTTAAAGCACCCTGTGATAAGTCAAGTCTGGTTGTCCATGAACCCATCACTGCTGGGGCATCGCGCCACCAGTCCATAGTCTTCCTTGTTGTTCAGGGCTGCTTCCTGGGAAGCCGCGATTCAGTGGTGCACAACTTGTAACGGTGAAGTGATAGTGGTGGTGAATTGGTGGTGAATTGGTGAATGGCTAATAATGGCTATTCATAATGAATATGATGGCTGTTCATAATAAATATAATGGCTCTTCACAATAAATCATGTTGATAAACCTATTCCATGATTAAATGATTAGTGGCTGATAATCTTGATAGACATCAAACATCATCAAACAAATTCCCTGAAAAATGGTGAACACCTTGAAACCCTTCGCGAGGCTGGTTTCAACGACGGGTGTCCACCACACCTGCGGACCGGATCGGCTTCAGGGTAGCGGCGACGGGCGCTTGAACTGAGCAACTAGCATGACAAGCAGATATCCGCTGCCGACCATCTAAGCTTCTCAACGTTGATTGGATTTGCTCCTTACCAGCCAATGATGATTAGCAAGAATGGCTCGCGATCAGCCAAAAAAAAAGCGAACGACTGGTTTAAAATGATCAGTGGTGAATGATTTTGTATGCAGAAATACATCATGATGGTCATGGCTATTTGTGATCGACCAATAAAATTTGACCCTTGGCAGCCATCTTTGACAAAGACTGCTCAGTGGATTTCCAAACATTTGGATGACAACCCCCCATGGTCATGGCCACCCTACATGGAGCTGTTCATAAAATGGCTGTGGGTCAAAATCCCATACCCCTGGTTCCCCTATCATGAACCAGCTCGTTTTCCCTATAGTTGGCTGGGTAATAACCACCATGAAATTGGTTGGTTAACTGCTTGACCTATAGCCATATATAGCTGGTATATCCCCTACTATGGTTGATTATCATCCTCTATGATTAACCATTAACCAGCTTGTTTACCATTGCTTGTTAACCATTGCTTGTTAACTGACTAACCACCATGGGAGGATGGTGCTTTCCTTGACCCCGAGGTTCCCGACCAACATCCGACAGAACTCCGCATCCTGGTGCCCGAAAGGTGGTCGCACAGAGAAACCCGCGGAGAAATCGAGCCGTGAACACGGGGTCGAAACTCGAACGCTGGGCCCGGCCATTTGCCGAGCTCCAATCAGTCCTGGTGGACCATGCTGATCGCATTTTGGAACTTACAGATAAACCAACAACCATTAACAAAACATGATTGAGCGCGACGAAGCGTCCTTAACAATCCTCAACCGCGGTGCATCATCATTAACCACGACTTACCATTTGACGTGTTAAAATCACCACGATCTCCATGCAACGACTTGTCCATCTGCTTGCAGCACTGTACATGCTCAGTGCTTGGTCAGCAGCGAAGAGTTCAGGGTTTATTGGTTGACCATCATATTGACTCGTAGATGATCATGGTATGTCATTGTGTTGTAGATGATCGTTCTAAACTTTCACAACTGAATAGTTGGTGAAGATAATCTACAACACCATTATAACCAAGTATTCACCGCCTACATAGTGAAAATTGAGAACACCATACTTCTGAAACACCAACCAATTTTCATAATTGCTAGTAGTGCTTTTGGATAGTGGGGCTGATATGGTTGTTTAAGAATATGATATGTGTCGCAAAACGGTGAGTTGGATAGTTATCCAATAGATATTTTGGGACAATCCCAGCTGATAGATCATCCTCCACCATTATTCAACCACTCTTCCGGATCCAATGGGTGACCAGTTGGATTGGTCGGATTGGCGCCTCCCAGAAAACACAACAGGCTACTGCGCCGGTCCACAGTTGAGGACTCGAGTCAATGGTTCTCTGCTACTCGTGAATCTGTTAGTGATGTTAGTTGCTTAATAGTGGTGACTAACCACTATCAACCATTGTGACAAACTATTTGTAAGCATAGTCATCGCTAGAAACTAGTCAATTGCTTTTAACCAAGACTAGTTGATATCTAGTTCATATGGTTAGAACCAGTTGTTGCAGGCCATCCACTAATGATGGCCTCCAAGTACCGGTTGATAACTCGAATCTGTTGGGCTGCTCCCGCCTCCGGCTCGGCGTTGCGAGCCGACGGTCCGCCTGGTGGGAGGTCAGCACGGGAGGACTCAGCCATCCAGCAGGTACGTCCAGGTAGGGAGCCCACATCCAAGGACGATACACGGCCATTTGGGGGTTTCTCAAGCCATAGGGGTACCCCAGCTATCATCCAGTTTTTAACCATTTATAGTACTGAAATCAGATCTACATAGATCGTTATCATCCAGTTTTTAACCATTTCTAGGACTGAAATCAGATCAACCAACCATTCTGGGAGGGTTTATGGCTTGAAGCCACCATTTCGTGCCTGTGGCAACGTTGGTTGCATGGAGACTATCTCGAGCCATGGCAACTCGCGCTGGATTGCTGGAGCCCTTCA
>VSDK01027621.1:256549-323133 GCA_009767595.1 Symbiodinium kawagutii
GCAGGAATGGTACTTGGTTGATATTGCAAGGTTGATGATGGCAAGTTGAATGTTGGTTCCAATCACGATTCGAATGATAGTAAATGATCATGACAATAAATGATAGCAAGTTGAATTCCAAATGGTTCCAATCACCACTGCAAGTCGAAAGGACAATGATAAATGACAATGATAAATGACAATGATAAATGACAATGATAAATGACAATGATAATGAATGACAACGATCATGACAAACATCCTTCTACAGAAATGAGTGAGACTATGCGCCTGATTTTTTGCCCATGATTCATGCTTCAATTCCCGTTGTGTATCCAGCCCTCCATGATAGTTGGACCCACGGACCGAGACCCAACGAATGGCGAAAACAGTGGAGTCATGGCTCTTACTGTAGCTCTATTGTGGCTCCTGCTGCAACACCTCTATATGGTGGTTTCTCAAAACTAGGGTAACCAAAAAATGATTGGTTTATTGCTAGCAATGATTATTGATGGATGATTTGGGGGGTCCCCTATTTTGAGAAACTACCATATATCATCTATCGTCATACAGTTGCATCTCTGAGAAATAGGGATATTGATAAGAATATTACTGCCAATTGTCACGATGTCGATAATAGATATCTTTACTATCTACTATAACCGATTGCATTTATAGGGATTTTGATGGGGATATTGACATCTACTGATAGGGATATTACATCGCGTTACATCATGTCACATCGTTATCTCCTCCATCCCTGATGGTTCTATTCGCGGCACCTTCAGGAATGACAAGGCTTTGTGCCAAGACTGGCTGCTGACGGGCCGCGTTGCCTCGCATCGTGCATTCGGATGAGACATGGATATGCCAGAAATCTTTCTTTCGGGGAAAGTTGACACGGCAAATCCCTATAACCGGTGATTAAAACAGGGGTTTCCGGGCGATTTTTCCATCAAACAACCCAGTGGTGATAGAGCCAAAGATAGACTATACTGCTGACTTTTCGAGTGCTGAGTTCCGAAGATCAACGGAAATCGCAGCATTTGTACAAACTAATTGATTCACAAGCTGCTAGGCCAGCTAATACATGAATAGTGCTGGTGGCTAAGATGTAGTGTCAACTATACCAGCAGTACTGAATAGATAGAGGTTTCGAGTGCTAACAATAGAACAAGATCAAATGCTGTTGTCATGTTCAACGACAGCCCTTATCCAAGTCGCACATGGAAGTCTATGAGGTCTCATGCCAAGCCAACGATCCAAGCCTCGACGCACAACTATCAACGACAAGGAAGTTACCCCTGCTCGTAGCGGCCCGGCAGGTTTTGTGGTGCCTGCATCTTCGTCATGGTTCAAAACCTTGAGATTTCCAGTGTTTTTGTCCGCTTGCGACTTTATGACATCTTTGCAATGTGCTTTTCTGCTGCACTAGCTGGAGTATAACAGGGCCAGGGAAACTTCCTTGCATTAAGTTTCTGTGACCGAATCAAATGACTCTGAAAAAATCGTAAAACCAAAATCGTAAAACCACTATTAACTATGGTTAATAACTATTAACCAATAACCACTAACCAGTAACAATTGATTATTAACCACCAAAAGGATCGTTTTTAACTCCGGCACTCCTTTTTTGTTCCTATCCAAAACCATACAGCTCCCCAGCCCACCTCAATTGCCTCCATCCACCCCGGTGCACCACTTAGCTATGAGCCTAATAAAACGCCTCGAAACCTGGGGGCATCAACAGCGCCGATAGCATACACAACAGCATAGCTAACAAGAGAAACCATTGATAATAAATAGCAACAAAAATGGATGAATGACAATAGTTTAAAAACAAACAACTACTGCAATTGGGGCTGAATCACTGAGTATCCGTGTCAACCAGCATACCAGCGATTATTACATAGTTGCTTCTAAACCACTATTCAGAAGCATTGACCATTACAATTACAAATGAGTACTAACCCTTGTTCTTGGTGATTCTTCGCTCTTGACATTTCTGAATCATTCTCAGCAATTATTAGTTGGTGACTCTTTCTTCTTAACCAGTATTAACCATTAATCATCATTATCAACTAGTGGTCGGCTCTTGACCATTCATCAAACATCAAAAATGTCAGTAACACTTTGGACCATTCCTGTTTATCAATTAGTTATTGATTATGATCGGCCATCAAATATGTCGCTTTTTCACCATCACTATCGACTACGAACCAGCTTACAAACCACTATCAACCAGCTCATCAAGCGCTTTTAACCCTCTATCAACCATCCGTTAACCATCTTTAACCACCATTAAGCATCATAATTCACCAGAATAACCACTATCCACCCTCACTTCATCATCAACTAGCCATCACCCGACCATCACAAACAACCAGCTCCAACCACCCATGAACCACCATTTCTCACTTCATCAACCACTATCAGCCATCAATTTGGCATCATGACTCAACCATCTAACCACCACTAACCACCATTCACCACCCTATCATCCATCATCTAACCACCATATAACTACCATTTTTCCCCATCACTTCACCGCCATAGCATCCACCACCCTCACCACCAACCACCCACCAGATCCCCCCGCTTCGCTTCGCCTGCCGGCAGCTCCGCCAAGGGCGCCAGCGCTGGCGGCGCTCCATGGCGCGGCAGGCGCTTCTCACTGACGCTGCGCGCCTGGCGTCCCCCAAAATCATCGACCGGCTTCAATGGGAAGCTCCTTGGAATGATATGGCCATAATCATGAGAAGAAATGATGGTTATAAACAAAAATAGTCATAATCATGATATAGTTATAATAATGATATCGATATGTTTCATAACCATATAGCTTAACCATATAGCTATAGATAATAAGCTCCTTAGAGAACCATATAGCTACATGATATGGAATGATATAGCTATTTTTTATAATCATATAGCTTAACCATGATATAGTCAAAACAATAGTTATATCGATTTTTTAATAACAATATAGCTACTATGTCAAGAACTATAAGAAATGATCTGGTTGTAAAAAGGTAATTATAATTATGATACGGTTAAAACACTGATGGTCATGGTTTTGAATGATATGGTTCGTTGTGATACGAAATGCTTACAATGATGGTTCATGTGATTGACGTGGTTCATAATGGTTCAGAATGATGGTTCATCATGATGGTTCATGTGATTAATGTGATAGGTAACGATTATAATGGTACATAGTGGTTCAGAATGTTGATTCATAGTGTTTCATATTCGTGCTGATACTAGTTCAATGATATAAAATAGCATTGGGAACAGTTACTAAGAATGGCTACTTATAATGGTTCAATCATACATATATATATATAGTTGGTTTGATTGAATTAGGTATGATAGATACTCATACTGATACTTTTTATAATGATAGATACTTGATACTATGAGGCTACTACGAGGGTTGTGAGGATGATACTGATGAATGTTAGTGCTGATGATTGATACTATCACAGTCATAACAATGATATAATTAATAATAGGTTCTTGATCAATAATAGGCTAATGAGAACCATTTACCAACCAAGGATGGCTATTGTAATACTATCATTGATATCATGATGATTAATGATCATCGATAGTGATTGTATCAAAATGGTTGATAATTGTTAACATTGATTCACATTCTAAAGTGGTCTTGGCCATCGTGGTGCAAACAACCGGTGTGGATGCTGGTTCGCGGGAGCTGATAAACAACAATAGCGGTTAATGATAAGGGTGAGTAATGATGATTCATGGTGATGGTTAATGATGCTAGCACACCATGACTAACCATCATAATGACAGCCAATACCGGTTGATTAGCAGATAATGATGGTCAATCTTGGTCAATCATCATCATAGCAACAGTAGTACACCAGGGTCAATAGCTGCTATAATCACCATTTGCAATGGGCGAATAATCAACAATCCGCCACTAAAGACTGTTCTACAAACGGATGGATTCATGGCTGACAATGGCCGATATTGGTCATGCGTGAAGATGGTAACGATTAATAACGATCTACGGTATAAATGCCATGGTGGTAAACCGGCTTAATGCTGTTAATGACACTTGATTAAGAACCATTCATTGTGGAAAAAAATAGCCACCATTTACGGGAGGATCATCACAAGCAACAACCATTCTTGTCTGCTTGCAGAAATAGCTGGGATGGTCGCTAACCACACTTGACAGCATTTCCCGGCGCCTGCGCGCTGATCACACGAAACTGTGGAGTATGAATAGAATCAACATCTAAACGACAACAATACCTGTTGGGTTGAGGATTTCCAGAACGCCTTGTGTGCCACTTGCTGTTCCTCTTGTTTCAGTGACGTGCATAAGTTGTCAATCGCATCAAGTAGCTTGGCGTTGATACAAAAATAGCTGCTTGCCCTCCAGGAAACCAAGCTGGAAGCTAAAACTGACCAGTCCGAAAGGGAAAACCACTTGTGTTTAAGCTGGAATTTCGCGACCAGATTCATTTGCCAGAGAGAAATTATCCACCATACAACAAAAAGCTGGTTCTAACAAAAGTTTTCCATAACATCTAGGTTGGCAAAGGTTAGCATAAGTTATCCATAACATATCTTGATTCTAACCTGGTTCTATCGCCCCCTTGGCTGGTTACTAGTGATGTCAACACCACGGCCCCCACGGCTCACCTTGGTCGTGGCTCCTGGACGCTCCTTGGTTCAGTCGTTTCGGTCAGGAGGCCCAGAGTGGTGACGGGCACTACGATGGTGGAAGGTCACTAAGAGTAGTACCATGGTTACTACATTGATGTAATAACCATAGTGCCATTTAGTACTTATGGTACTTAAGAGTAGTAATAATTAGGACAAATTTAGGCACTATGGTACCATAAGTACTAAATGGCACTACATTGTTACTAATAAGGACAAATTGGCACTACCATAATAGTTCTCTTAGTGATATAATGGTTATTACGGTAGTGCCAGTACTTTTTTGTTGCAACATTACCATGTATAATGGTAGTGCTATTACTATTAGTTGTATAATGGTAGTGCCCAATAGTAATGTTGTGACATTAGTAATGTCACCAAGAATGGTCACTTGAGTAACCATTATTACTATTGGTAACCATAGTACTAATAGTACTATGGTTACCACCACCAAAACTACTATGGTTACTACAATAGTAAGGTCACCAATAGTAATCTTTGATAGTGGCGATCACCATAATTATTATGATTACCAATGGTGATCACTACCAAATCATTACTAAGAATGGTGATGGTTAGATCAAATAATTGTACCATTGGTTATCATTGTGATCTTAGTAGTGGTAACTATATTCAGCGTGATTACCAACGGTGATGCCCAGTGATCACTATCAATCAGTACTAAGAAGGATTGCCCCCACCATAGTACCGACCCTGGTCGTGATCGTTATTGGAGTTCTGCCAGTGATCAGTGTTCATAGTCGAACTTTTAGGTAAAATAGATTACTGCCATGGTGGACATGGCAGATCTGTTTGGTCGAATTCCATGGTTGGCCGTTGGGATGCGGTAGATCTGCTGGATGGTCTTGATCTCTGATGAGAATGATTGTCGAATTCTTGGATGCCGAAGTGGACTGTCCCTGAGAATTTTCAAGAAGCCTTCTCTTTGGCAACCCATGATTGCCACACCCAGGGAATCAGCACGCTGGGAAACCACAAATTCACCATGAATCAAGGAGTCGCAAAAGCGACTCCGTTTTTGGTGTTGAGCTTGGCCCCGTCTGGTGAGTCTTGCTGCTCGTGGATTGTTAATCCAACGATCTTCGCAAATGAGTTCCGCAAATCTCATGGCTAAGATGGCTAATTCACGTGCCCATGGATGGTCATGGATCCCGGCCATGGGTTTACTTGTACCACAGCCATCTCAGCCACATCATCGGCGAGTCCACCATGAATTTGCTTCAGAATATGGTGGACTTAACCTGCTGATCAAAGGTCATTCAGTAGGTTAGTTCACTAGGGTAACCAGCAGTTATACTAGTTATAACTACTCTTAGGTTGCTTATAACTAACTCATAACCAAGGTCATTAAGAATCTCCCATCGATCAATAGCAGAGGATCATGACCAACCACAATCAAATCTCCATGGGCAGCTGGTTCTGCCGTCGTTCTGCGGCCATGTAGCGCTCCGGTTCACCATGGCAGAGCTCGGAGAAATTCAAGGATTACTTCCGCTAGATGAACGATCAAAATCAAAAACATACACCACTATTAGGATCTATTGAGCATGACTCTAAGCCCACGATTTCCCATTGATCTCATCCCAAAATTCAGAAGTCCCTGGTGACCTGACCATTGACGCCACGCGCCCATCATCCAGGGCACCATCTCAATGCGAGAGACCCAGGGCATTGACCTCAGCGAAGTCCAACCATTGCGGCTTTGTGCATGGAAGGATGTGGGCTTCTTTTACCGCACAAAACCAACTAATGGGTGAACATCCAAATAAAAATGGGTGAACATCCTAAAAAAATGGGTGAACATCCATTGACATAAGCATCTTATCTCACCAAAAATTGGGTGAACATCCCAACAAAGAATCGAGTGACATAGAGTGACTAGGAACTGGTCATGGGACGTTCACCGGACCCACAGGCATTGCATCGATCTGAAAGGATGAAAGAATCCTCTAGTTCTCATGTGTCAAGGGAGGAAACACCACGGCACAAAAGAAGCCTGAAGAAATTACACCAGGTGAATGATCCAGTACTTCTTCATGTCGTAGGAATTTTGTTGAAGCGAATGAATGACTCTGATGCCGAGTCAATAAATGAGTTCTTCTCCGCTTTTGACCATGTAAAGGGAAACTGATCATTCACTTCCTTTCAACTATGTCACTGTATCCATGATGACTGTTGATTGGTACAGTTTAGAGCTAACACAAGCGGCTACGAGGTCAGTTGCATGCTTACATGATGCTGTTATCAATTCAGGTTTTTCAACAGCACACCGATATTCATTTCTAGTAGTTGGTCATAGCATACTACTATTGGCTTCAGTGGTACGTCGTGCCGAAGTAGGTAGGTGTGGCTGAACCGTTGTTGCATATGCCATATGGCTATGGGTGAGAACCAACCATACAACAAAACGGCTAGGTGAACATACGAGTACCAACAAAGACTCTTTCTGGTCACTTTTGGGATGTTCACTAAGGTAGAACCCACAGCCATGTTACCATTGCTTCACCTTCCATCACCAGAGTATTCTTTGGCTCCCTGAAACGATCACAGTACCGAGATCGGTTGGTTCATGGCAGTGGTTGGTTGGTTAGCTGGTTGATCCATACCATATCATTGAATCATGAGCTCAGAGGTTTCCCAAATTTGGAGTCATCCACATTTCACGAAACATGAATGTATATAACTGCTAGTGACTGCTAGCAACTGTTTCTTAATACTCAAAACATCATCAGAGACCAAAATCAGGTAAGCGTAACTGTTTGGTTCATAGTCACTAGCAGTCAATAGTGTGAGTGACTGCAACTTGTCGCACTTACTCATACTCCTGGCTGACACATGTTCATAGTTCATGTGTTACCACCACGGGCTACCACCATTGGGTGCCACCATTGGCTACTTCCGCGTCGAGGGGCCCGTTCAAAGGTGTCAGAAACGATCCGCCGGGCGCCTCAAGCGACACATGGTGATGGCCCGGTGCTGGTGGTTGCTGAGCCATGGATCGTGATGGTCTTAGAGGGTGAAACAAGCATGCTTAAGGATAGATAGTGGTGGTTAATGATGATTAATAGTCAATGATGGTCTCTCAGCAATGGCTGAATATTGGTGGATTGTGATGATTGATAATGCTTTAATCTCATGGTTAATCGTGATAGGTATATAATGAAGTGCTTAATAAGGATGCTTGATCGTGGTTGATGATTGTTGAGAATGGTTGATGGTGGATTCGACAAATGGTGGTTTTAATGGTGGTGAAGGGTGAATAGTGGGTCATCCTTGCCAGTGACAATCGTTCTTTTTGCCTGATGGTAAAAGTGGTTCTAGTGGGAGATCATCAATCGTGCTTTAAATTATTGTTCATGACAGGTGGACAGGAATGCTTAATCAAGTTGGAAAGTGTTGATTCTGGTTAATTGTGGTACATAAATGATTCATCGTGACTGATGTTTAACGACTGATGATAGTGCGGTATCAACTTACCCCTCATTCTACCAATTAATGATGGTTGTTAGTTTCATGGTTGACGAATGATTGATAGCTAATAAGTCCCCGGGAGCTGAAAAGCGCTGATCACCAGGTTGACTCATGATGATGTTTGTTGATGGTTGATAATGATTCATTGTAGTGGTAGTCCATCTTGCTTCACCGGGGTGAATCAGATTGACGTGGCAGTGGCTATGAGTCCATCAGTGCCATGACAAAGTAGGTTCAGTAGTCATCAACGATGGTTTGACAGTGGCCATTGTTTTTTGCTTATGTTTCATGGAATTTGTTATCAATGACTATCAAATACAACTACAAGCTTGGCAATCAGGAACAACTCACATGTTCGGTACCAACCATCCCCGAGAATTGTACGGAATGCTGGGCATCCCATCCTACTGCTTGGCAAAAAGATCAGGTGGCCAGCAGTGTCTGAGGCTGGTCCCAAGACAAAATCTCCTCAACGAGCGAGATGTGAACAGAACACACCAGGAAACAACGTAGTACAACAAGTTGAATAACTATGGAAATTGAGTAATGATGCTTCATCATGCGGAACAGCTGTCAACCATTGTTCATGATAAAAAATTATCACGAGCCTTGATGAATAACCCACCAACCAATCAACCGACCAACCAACTAACCAGCCGACCAGTCATGTGGCCACAGCCCATACTTTTCCTTGCGAGCGAAATCGCATCAATCGCTTCCCATGGCCTTCTTTGGGCCGTGGGAAGCGCAGAGAGGCTGTTGGGAAGCAGCGTCTCCAGTGCTGGTAACGACTATCATCAACAATCGGTTGGTTCATCACCAATGTTGACCAGCACTGGCTCATGGTTCAAGCATGGTTCAACAATGGTTGATACCTCATGGTTTAAGAACATGGCAATGTTCATTGCTGTGTCACAACATGATAATTCCATACTTCGCGGTTTAACATGGGGAAATTCAACATGTAATCACAATCTCAACACTCAATGTTTGACAAGCCAGAATTGATGAACCAATTCCAATTGTGGTTGGTAAGTCCCATTCCAAATGCATCATTCGTTGTATTATGATTCTAGTGGCCGATTCGTTGGGTAACACAACATGGTTGCTGTTCACCACCAGTGACCATCACCGGTGGACGGTAAAGCTCTACTTGCAGCTCATTGTTGCCATGAACTGCCAACCCATCTCCCATGGATGAATCAGTCGCGAGTCTACGTGCTGGTTCATGGTTCCCAGAGGATATGGGGAATGACAGCCGGTTCGTGGTAGATCAGGTTGAAGTGGGGATGATATGCCCATAAACCAAGTAACACCAGTGGGTGGGCTACACCCTTGCACATTCCCATTTTGCCTTGCTGTTTGGCCTCTCTGGATAGCAATCGTTGAGCATGATTCTGACAGAATCATAGACATTTTTGTCGATATCCCTACCATTGCTTGCTTCTTGCGCCCCAAGAAATCAACCATTCATCAAAACCATTCATCAAATCTCAATTCACCACTAGAAGTCACTATCAACGATCCTTAACATTTCCATGGGCAACAAAGGTCTGTCCTGACACTGGGAGCATTGGGATGCAACCACTAGAAAAGGTACAACCAGCTACTGTTAACCACCATGATTCCCAGTTGCAGCTGGTGATCCGATCACGTCCAAACCTTGCGTCTCCATGAGCGAAACTCGCTGCAGCTCTCAGCTTTTGGACAGCTGAAATTCCGGACTCAGAGCCTTCTGTGCTCTGCGGAACTCCTGGGCAGGTCACTCAGCAGCAGGGTCACCCTGTGCCACCCCTTGGTGCGCTGGTCGTGGGGAATGATACGCGCCGCGCAACCGTTGAATGGTGAAGATTGGCTACCACAATGGTTGTAGTGTGGGTTATCTGGTTAAGGCTGGTTTAACTACAGCATAAATTATGTCAAAAATGATGAATTAACAAACCTCGACAAAGCGAAATCACAACAGCTGTTGGCAAAATCAAGAATATGCAACCTATTGACCTTCAATCGACCACTAGGGAACCTTTAAATCACCATCCTTCCATCCTTCTTCATGAATTCTTGCGTTTGCCTGCTGACCTTCAAGAACGATCGGCTTTGATCAGAAATCATCATTCACGATGATGCCAATCATGACTACTGTCAGCCGTCATGAAACATGATGAGTCACTATCAACCATACCACTGATAACCATTGTCAGTCCATTATGAACCTTTACTGACTATCACCACTTATCATGTACGATCACTAACCATCAAAAAAACCTTCTAAAAAAATCAAAAAACCATCACAAAACCATCACCTAACCAACCATTGGTCCACATCCAGTTCTCAGCCAACCATCAGCCAGGCGCCATCCTTTTCCAGCACCGCCCCCCACCAACCGGCCGCGTTTTCGCTGCACCTTCGCAGACATCACCTGGCAAAATCAGTTGGGTCCTTGGGGTGCTATTGAATACTGCCTGATCATGGTGAAATATCGGTGAATTCTTTTTGAAACCACGGTTGAATTTTGATGAAATCATGCTCAAATAGGGGTTGACAAATGGTGAAGTAATCGTTCAATAACAATCAAACAATATGTTTTAATGTGTTGATCCTTGTGAAACAGTGTTGAAATAGTGGTTGAATAATGGTTGCTGATGTTAGACAACGGATAATGATAATGTGAAAGGTCGCTATTGGTTAATATCCGAAAAATAATGGTTGGTAACGTTTAACGGTTGAGTGTGATTGCGAATGTCTAATCAACGACATGTCCTGATGAATTGGTCAACAACAGTTCAAACGGGTTTCATGAGGGTTGAAAGGATTACATAAATCTAATGACCAACAAGGCTCCATAGTTGCTTGATCCTGGTTCCGATCCAGTCAACTAACATAGGAATGAAGGACTATTTTCGAGGTTATCTGACCTCAGGCTAAGGATTTGAGCAGCTTATGAGCGTAAAAAAATCATAAATTGCGTGCTGTCGTCCGCCTAGGGAAAACATGAATGTCTCTGAGTTCTCCTCCCGAAGAAGGTTCTTTCTGAAAGCAGAATGACGCACCAACGTACCCAACGATCAATGAAAAATCACTTCATGGTTCACCCAATGACCAGTGATCAAACATGGTTATTCATTTATGTCATGACCTACCAGCATAACCAATGAACCAACCAACCAACCAACCAACCAACCAACCAACCAACCAACCAACCAAGCAACCAACGAAGCAACAGCTTGTGCCTTGTCCAATGTGGAGCGCTGCGGAGCCGGCGTGGCCGAGTCGCAGCCGGACTGCTCCTGGAGAATCACGGACGCAGCTGCTGGCATGGACATGGCGGTGGCTCGATCACCATGGGCTGTTGGTTATAGTACCAACTGTGGAATAACCATAGCACAGCTGTGTATTACAACCTGTTCGTTATAGTTTGGCTATACCAAAGTTGTATTCCAACGGTTTTTGTTGGTGGTTGTACCCCACAAAATTGATGGTTCATATTGACCCACAACCATGGATGTATATACTAAATCCAGATAGGTCTGTGTTGTGACAAATTTGGGGGCTTGGTGCTATGTGACGAGGGTACCAGCTCGCCAGGCTTTCACAAATTGCTAGATTATTTGCAGGCCAAAACGAAATGGCCAATCGTGCGAACAGATCTCACCAAACCGAGCTTGAAACCCAACAGAAGCTGTAGAACCAAATACCTGCTCACGGTGCAGGATTTTGTGCATCTGAGGCTACCCATATTTGATATCTTGCTAATTTATAAAGCACGCGTAAATTTACATGAAGAAATGCATGTAAAAAAACCATGGCTTGCGAACTTTCTCAGGTGCCAGTATGTGTCCAACACATCACAGAAGCAGACCGGGGATCTAACCCATGGATTTGGGCACGCAACTTGAATGTAGCTCCATGATTCAGCAAAGAATTCTTGTGTACATGGTTCATCCTGGGTAGCAATTTGATCCATATCATATAGTTCTTGGGAGAGTCAACAACACGCAGCAACCAGCCACAACCCTTTGAGCCTCAGCTCGAATTTTTTTGTATTTCACCTTCGATCATGGAAATCTGACCAACTCCTGTGGACAACAAGCACAACAAGCGGCGCTGAACGGATCCCAGGAGTGAAGGAAAACTGCAGGGTGGCTGGGCCCACGATTTGTTCCCAAAAGGTTGGAGATTGTTTTTTCCGAAATATTTCATGTAATTTCCTTGCTTCAAATGGCACCATTTTTGGGGGGCCCAGAGGGTCCAATCCTCTCAGCCCTCAAGCTGCGCGCAGCGACCTTGGTGGCTCCAGGGATGCAAATGTGAGCTTCTTCCCAGGCGAGTTCCACGTCCACGTTCTGCAGATACCAATCCTGAGATCTGCATGGGGCTGGATCCCCAGGGTGGGTGTTGCCGGAGGGCGAGAAAATCCCCAGGGGAAACGACCTCCAGCTGTGGCACGCCATGGCTGAGGCACCATGGGATGTGACTTGGTTCTAGGGATGTGACTTTCGCAGCAGCGATGAAGGGAATTCAACACCACAAGTATTGCCTGGCTAAGCTGTGAGTCATCAGAATCTTTGCGACTAGCCATCAGCCAAGAAATCACTGCGATTCCTTCGAATCCAAACACTATGGCTCGTTGGTGTAGATTCACAACAATCAGAAAAGATTGTTATGACCACCTATTAGTTGATCCATTGGACTACATATCAATAGATATCGATGAAATGCTGACTAGATGACGTGAAATGCCACCAAACGAGCTACAATCATTTCAACCACCTACATCGATTTGTACGCGTTTGTTATACCTACAATGGTTCCTATAGCAGTGATGCTGCTATGCTTTTACTAATAATGTTTGTGCTAATTGTGGTTCTGCAAACTATGGTTATCGTAGTGCTTACTACCATAAAAGTGGTAATTACGCTATCCAACTATGAATCAGTTGAGGATCATCCATGGATCATCGCTTTGCATGTTCGCCAATTCCATTCGATTTGGCCATTCTTCTATTCTGCACGCTCTATCGCATGCGGTGGATCCTCAACATGTCTCCCACATTGATCCATCCTCCGATACCCTCAGCTCAGCATCCATGTCATGACATTTCAGCCGTTCGCGCGCGGTTTTCATGTCGGTGACATCGCCCATGGCCATGCCTTTGGCTTCGGGTTTCACCTGTGGCGCAAAAGCAGCTTACGCACAGGCGCCATGATGCGGCGAGCTGGATAAACCAACCAACCAATGGGGGGTAAGAACCCACCAGGCGAGAAATGGCCGCACCATTCCAACAGTTGGACTGGTCGTTTATGGGATGTTCATTGGGGTACCAGGGTTATTGAACCTTGGCCTTGCGTGGGCAGCATATTCCAAAGTAAACCGTTGGCCATCATAAACCACTATTAACCACTGCCAACCATTCCTTACCATTATTAACCACCAAGAACCATTCTATCATTCTGAACTATTCGCTGTGATCAAGCATTCTTGGCCATTCAAAACCCTTAGCAGATCTCAAGAGACAAACAACTACAACCCGCGAGGGACAGCTGCAAGTAATAATCACCAAGTTTTAGATGAATGGTCCATCTGCCAATGGTTGGATCTCGGTTGGCAAATAGCTTACTTGATTAGACCCTTCTGTTCTACACTGTTCACAAGCGGTATCGCATCTACTGCCCATTGACCCTTAGAGGACTGTGACCAGCGAATACTTGTCAAAAACGTAACAGGTGGAGAAAAAAATAGCTGGCATGCTGTCAGGATTGTAGCTGCTATATGGCATCGCACAACATGATCAGGCATAAAATCATAGCATATACTCCCATGCTAATCCATATCAATACGATACTAGGTTGACAGGATGCCCATGTAACAACAACCATGGCACGGTACCTGGCCAGCTGTGAACCGCTGAGTCGCCTTGTAGAACGAGTTTTTGTGTCCATCCAGCCACACCTCTGCTAACCTCAGATGCATCGGAGTCAGCCATGACCATGATGAAGCATTGAGTAAAATTGTAACCATTATTAACCATTGTTACTGACCATTATAATCCATTATCATGAACCATTAATTAGTGGTAACGAACCATGATCCATCAGTCCAACAAAACATGATGAACCACTGACCCATGGTCTAGTTGTTTGCACTGAGGTTGCGGTGCTTTATTCGCAAGTCAAGAGTTTTCCATCGTTTTCCATCGTTTTCTGTCATTGTTTAAACCGTATGGCGGGTATACAACCAACAACTCAGTCAAGAAAATGACCTCGCCCCAACATATTCCGGATACAAGCAACAATAATCAAAGAAATTTAGTTGCGAAGTGCGAACTTCGTGTTGCGGAGATTTGAAACCAATTCCCCTCCAATTTGATTCCCAATCAATCACATCTCCAATCGGTTACATTCCCAATCCGTTGCATTCCCAATCCATTACACTTCCAATCCGTTACATTTCCTATCAGTTACATTCCGAATCAAACACACCCCGGGTCCATTACATTTCCAATCCATCACATGTCCAATCCGTTACATTTTCAATCAATTACATGTCCAATCAGCCACATGTCTAATCAATTAAATCCCCAAGCGGCTACATTCCCGATCAATTACATTCCACCCCGAACCGGTTGCATTCCCAATCAATTGCATTTCCAATCAACTGCAGTCCATATCAGTTACATTCCCAAGCAAAAAATGTCCAATACAGTACATGTCCAATCTAATACATTTCCAGCCAATTACACCCCCAATCAATTGCATTTCCAATCAGTTATACCTCCAACCGGTTGCATTTCCAATCAAACACATGTCCAATCCATTACATTTCCGATCAATTGCATCCCCAATCAATTACCTTCCCAATCAATCACACGTCCAACCCATTATATTCCCAATCAAGAACATGTCCAATCCATTCTGCAATCAGCTACATCTCCAACCAATTACATTTCCAACCGGTTGCATTCTCAAATATTCACTTCATTTCCGCCCAGTTTCATTTCCATTCCAGTGCATTTCCAATCAATTACATGTCCAATTCTTTGCATTTCCTATCAGTTACGTGCCCAATCCAGTAAATTTCCAACCAATTGCATTCAAAATCAGGTACGTTCTCAAACAGTCACCGTCCAGTTACTATCCAATTCGATATATATTTCTAACCCACCAATTGCATTCCCAATCAATTACATGCCCGACCCATCGCGTTTTCTAGCAATCACATTCCCAATCAATTACACTTCCAATCCATTACATTCCCGACCCATTACATGTCCAATCAATTTTCCACTTAACTACATTCCCAACCAAGCACATCTCCAACCAACTAAATTTTCAATAAATTACATTCCCAATCAGCTTCATCTCCCAATGATCACACCCTAACCCTGCATCAAATAAACATCACAGCGCACACCAGCACCCCACCAAATACATCACATCACGCATTAACACCAAATCAAATACATCACGCAACAAATCAACACCACTAACACATCACATCACAAATCAACGGCACATCAAATACATCGCATCACAAAGCCATTCCACATCAGAAAGACACACATCAAATACGTCACATCACAAACCGATGCCACATCAAATACATCACAACACAATAATCAAACCCAAATCCGATACATCACGAATTGAATACATGACATCACAAATTAAAGGCATCACATGACAAATTAACACATCACATGCATCACGCAATTTATCAACACATCAAAAGATCACATGACAAATTTCAACAAGAAATGCATCACGTCACAAATCACTTCCACGTTTAATACATCACAAAAATCATTTCCATCAAATGCATTACACATCAAATACGTCACGTCCAAAAATTTTCCCCATCAAATTCATCGCGTCATCAAAGTATTTCCACATCAACATCACATGAAGAACCAATTCCACATCAAATACATGACACTGAGGGGGCTGCGTCAGGCGATATTGCTGAAATCTTGGTCAGTGACTTTGTGGGACACGCGTGGTAGCTGGTTATTCCTCTTAAGAGCGTTCATCTCCGGCGGGGTGCGTTTACACCACCCATCTTGATGATGTTTGATGGTTGATGGCTGATTGCGAGGGATGGTTCATGATGATTTGATGATGGGCATTGGATGGTCATGGACTGATATATTTCGTGGTGGCGAATGATGGCAAATGGTGTTTCGTGACAACTAGTGAATGTTGATGGCCCAGTGGTGGTTGATGGTGAAGCGCGTCGCTCTGTTGCTGCGTTGGTGCATTGGTCTGCTGGCGTGTGGGTGCGCTGAAGTATTGGCATGTTCGTGTACCAGATGGCCGCGTAGCCGCACGAGTTGGCATGATTGCGGGCTATGCCGGCGAAGGTGGGCCTCATCTTGCTCGTTGGCATGCAAGTGCAAGAATGGCTGCGTAGCCACAACGGCTCGCCAGCCATGGCCCATAATACCCGGATGGAGCCCATTGACAAAATCAGGTCTCGGGGGTTTTAAAACAGGGCGGGGGGTTCAAAAAATATTGGGCCTTTCCAAAATGGCCGGCATCAATTTGATGTCCAGGCGGTCGGTAAACAGGTTTTGACACAATGACAAAATCCTAGGATCGTCAAAGATCACAGGACCGCCGGATCGCAGGATTGTAGGATCGTAGGATCGTAGGATCGCAGGATCGTAGGATCGTGCAGGATCGTGTAGGAAGGATCGTGTAGGAAGGATCGTGTAGGAAGGATCGTGTAGGATCGTGTAGGATCGTAGGATTGTAGGATCGCAGGATCGTATTTCAGGATCCAAAAGGAGGTCCCAGGATCTTCGGCGCGTAGAATCGTAGAACCATAGGATCGTGGGATCGCGGGATCGTAGGATCGTCGGATCGGATCACAGGATCGCAGGATCGCAGGATCGTATAGGATCGTAGGATCGTGGGATCGTAGGATCGCAGGATCGCACCGTGGGATCGTAGGATCGCAGGATCGCACCCCTGGGTGGTCATATTTTTGTCCTGGCCTGGCGCGCTCTGTCCTGGAGCTCCCTGAGGGTCGGGCCCTCGCGCTGGCAATTGCGACGGCACCAACACAAATAGCACGTTGTGTCTCTAACCGTTTTTGTCATCAAAAGCGTCCACCGCTGGCGCAGCCTTAAACTCTCGGCGCCGTTCTCGAGGCTTTTCGTCGTTTGCAGCAACAGGAACCTGTCAGCCAATGGCTTTGAAACCTGTGGCCGTTGCCTCGGAGCGTGGCTTGCTGTGTTGGTGACTTGACTGTGCTGGTGCGTTTGCTGTGTTGGTGTGTTTGCCTAGAGTGTCTTGCAAGAGTGGCCCGCACTGTGCCGGGTGATTTGATTGTACCGGTGCGTTTGCTGCGCTACCATCCCTGCTGGCTATTCAGGGTAAGTTTGCGAGCGCCTCACTTGGTAGGTTTCCAGAAGCCATGCTTCATGTCTTAATAATTTGGGAGACTCTTCTTGCGCATATTTCGCCCTCTTTTTTCACGCGGTGCATTTTAGCTCCCAGGAGTTCAAGGACATTGGCAGCGGAGTGAGGGCCCTAACACAGGGCCCCGCAACTTTGCAGCTGTTGCGTTTCACAGCCCCAGATGTCCCAAGGCAGGGGTGCCCACAAAGCAGGGGCTTTGCCATGGAAGTGATAACTGTCGATATTTTGTTAGATGTTGAGCACTCCAATCATGAACATATCACGCATGCCACATGCAAGACACAGATCGCCCATGCTGATTGATCACGGTGCCCTGCTGTAGCAGCCAAGCCAAGCGCTGACAAGAGAGCCTCCTCCGACGATCAAAGGACGCAGCTGTTTTCACCAGTGTTGACACTTCTTGACACTCCATCGAAGCCCCTAGACCAAGGGGTGATGCAAAGTCATTCCTACAGCGCGCATTGTACATGCGCACATGCATTCATTAAACGTATACCGTATACCTGCTTCCTTCTGAAGCCACTTTGGGGGCCCCTTTGACATCATAGTTTGACTTAAACATTTGATATGATGGTTAAAAATTTCTTCATATTTCCGTAGGAAGGGTTTGATATCACGGTTTAAATTACGCATGTTTCAGCTTGGCGCAAGAAAATTAGAACATTTCTATATTGTTCAACTGCGGAAGTGTCTCCTTACACCGGGCTGTAGGTATGGCCAGAATCAACAAACCAATGTGCCAAGCCTGTTGCCAAGTTAGCTCCTTTGCTCCAATCTCCTGTTGACCTAGGACCGTCGCCCACCAAATTCGCATTGCGGCACGCTGGCAAACATTTTTGTGGACCCGCCTGCGCAGGTGATCCGCCAAACAGACAAAACATTCGTTGCTTGAAGCTGAGACCGCCTCCATGCAATGTCGCAAGTCTGCGAGCAGAAATGTGGCTGGGTTTGACCTGTCATGCAGAAGATGTTTGGCAATGCTCTGATCAACATCCCAACAAACTTGTCCCCTGATTGTCTCTATCCAAGGTGCCTGATAGGATGCGTCCTCAAACAAGAACCGGGTGCTTCAATCCAAACATGGACCTCGCACCTCCCGCAGTTCAGCTCTCCGTTTCACAGCGACATAGCCTTGCAGCCTGCGGCCACAGCTACAGAGCTTCCAAACTGCTCCAGCAGTTGGATCTTCAGGTCCCCAGTCGTCCATTAATGACTTGCGACACTCGCATTCGATTGGTAAGATCGTGGCAACATTGACAAGACGAATCAAGACGACTCGGAAGAAAACAAACCTGTGACCAAAGTGGAAAAGCCGAAGTTTCTAAGACAGACTACTTGCCGGAATGCCCTTGGCCAATGTGTCATGGCCAGCTTTGCAGCGGGCAGGGAATCAAGGCACGCCTGGGCTGCTCATGGCATTGAGGAATTGAAAACAGAGGGGATGCAGTGTATATCATGTACATATCCTTGCTTCAGTTTCCACTACAGAACAGGTGGGCCATGGTGGACCCTACAGATGGTCTGAAGTAATAGATAGAGAGAAGTGGTGCTGGGACTAGCAGTTCGTAAAGGTAGACATTGAAGAGTTCTTAGCTGGGTACCATCATTTTGTAGCAGGCTGCCTTGACGAATGGCTCCTGGAGCCATTATTTTTCGAAAGTGCATTTGGTAGGGAACAGATGTGGTCGGAGAGTCAACCCTATGATCGAGCGCGGCCGGATTCCAAATCTTGGGAAGACTGCTTCCCAGCAGAGCATTGCGTAGGAAAGCTTCAGGTTTAGGCACACTTGAATTATTTTCAGCTGCGGTCCCTAGACCGGTTTTCACGCATAAATTGCTGCGCGTAGATTGCATTGTCAGGCTCATGTTGGACCATTGCCAGGCGTGGGCGCCTCTAAGAGCGCAACGCTTTTGTTGATTTTGAAAGGCTGCGAGAGTGGGGGGTGGGTGGGGTGGGGTGGGATTTTGCCCTTCGTTTGCACTTGCTCTCAACGTTGGTGCTACAGGGAGGGCCTCGCCCCACAGAGGATGACTGGCGGTAGAGTCGTCCTGGGCGCGCTGGACGACTGAAGCAGCCTTGACACAGGCAAGCCGCATCCAAACAGAACCCAGAACCATTGTAAAGCCCGCAGGTCTTCAGACAACAGATAAGTGTCCAGCTCGAGGAGCTGGCCGCAGAGCAAACAGACCAGTACTGTAAAATCACCAACACAGCAACATCACCGACAGCAAACGCACCAGCACAGCAAGCGTGACACACACACTTGTAAGACACTTTTTGTAATACACTCTTGCGGGACGCTCTTGATTGGACTCTCTTGTATTACCCTCTCTGCAGGACACTCTTGCAAGAACACCCTTGGCAAAACACTCTTGTAAAACACTTTTGTAGGACACTCTTGGTAGGATACTCTTGCGGGACACTCCCTAAAACACACTCTTGTGAAACACTCTTGGCAGGACACTCTTGTAAGAGACTCTTGTGTGAGACTCTTTTGAAACACGACACCACACCGCACCACACCGCACCACACCAATGTGGGACACTCTTGTAAGGCACTTTCGTAGCAAACTCTCGTAAGACATGTGTAGCACACTCTTGTAAGACATCTCTTGTAAGACACACTTGCGGGATACTTATGTGGGACACGCTTGTACTACACTCTCTGGAGGACACTCTTGTGGCACACTCTTGGCAGGACCCAGGACACTATTTTAAGACACTTTTGTCGGACACTCTTGTGGGACATTCTTTTCAGGACACTCTGGTAAGACACTTTTGTAGGATACGCCTGGGGGACACACTTGGCAGGACACTCTTGTAAGACACTTTGCGTAGTACATTCTTGTGGGGCACTCTTGGACTCTCTGGGGCACTCTTGGCAGGACACTTTTGCAAGACACTTTTTGTAGCACACTCCTATGGGGCGCTCTTGATTGGACTCTCTTGTAGCACTTTCTGCAGGACACTCTTGGCAGGACACTCTTGCAAGGACACCCTTGGCAGGACACTCTTGCAAGACACTTGTGTAGGGCACTCTTGTAAAACAGTCTTGTAAAACCCCACACCACGTCACACCACGCCAGCACACCACATCACACCAACCAAACCAAACCAAACCAAACCAAACCAAACCCCACCCCATCCCACCCCATCCCACCCCACACCACAGCACACCACACCAACAATGTATGGACTACATAATATGGACTGCATGACCGCTGTAAGTCTGTGCGCTTTCTTCTTCTGGAACCTCACCTATAGCCCTCCGGCTGAGGCCGTGCACAACGACCGGCGCAGATTCGCCGGGATCACCGGATCGCCTGGGCACAGTAGCTCCCGAAGATGCTTAAGGGGTGCGTGCTCGAGAGGCGCACCCGCAACAGTGAATGACCCAGCACGCTAGAAACGGATGTTCACCTACCACACTGCGCCGCAAAACAATCGAAGGTAAACAGAACAGCTTCTCAAGGCAGACTTCTTTTGCTGCAAGACCTCTTCACATCATGCGCCCATGTGGCCCTAAGGAAGCCACAATGGGGTTTAGCCTTCACCACTCTGGGCACAATTTGAGGCTGAAACATTGTGAAACCATGTCAAATTCACGATTAGCCGCACAGGGCTCAAAAAGTTCACAAAAGGTTTCACCACCGCCATCCCCTCCATCCATCCAGTTCAAACAAAGAGTCGATGATTGGCACCATATTGCGCCGGCAATTGTGACAAATGCAGTAATTTCACATGCAAATGCGCCGCTTGCAATTGAACGCAAATTTGAATCCGTATTTCCTTGCCAAAAATTTCTTGAAGACTCTGTCGGTGTTTCTCAACACATTTTCTCAAAACAGAACCCAACGAACCGTACCACCAATGTCGAAAAAAAGGCAGAACGATCCGTGAGGTCAATCCACTAAACTGGTGTGTCTGTGAGGGCGCTGGTAAACTGGAAGGAACGAGTGCCTCTGCATATCTCATTCCCATCCGTTGGCTCACCATGCGTTTAAGACGCGCAATTTCTTCTGCAGCAGAATTTTTGGAGTTACACAGCCGAAAACTTCTAGAAACCATTCCTTGAATCCAAGCCTTGTGAGCGTGAGCAGGATGCAGGCTGCTCACAGCTAATACTTGATGCTGGCTCGATTCCTTGTGAAAAATACTAGTGTCCAGAAAACCTGTGCTCCTCCAACGTGTCCCTTTGCGAATGCTCAAATCCAAAAATTGGCATTCTTCATCGTTCACAGCTTCTACTTCTAACGACCAGATCGATGATAGCTTCCTCAAGCTGGCCATCAAGCTAATAAGGTCAGTATTGTTGCAGGATAAAATCAACAATATGTCATCTTTAAATCTTAAATAATTATTGATGCCAGTTATAGTCTTGAAGTATGGGAAAAAATGCCTTCTCGACCGTGTGGTAAAAGGTCAGGTCACAGACATCACCACTGCAGCCTAAACCCATACCAGCTCCAGTCAGAACTTTCCAGACTCTGTCTTCGCAAAACTGCGATTTCACAAATTGCGATCCAAGGAGAAAACGTAAAAGAGCAGAAAAACAAGGCTTCCACTGTGGATCCACATAATGTGAGCAAGAGTCCAAAAAATCTTGGTGCCTTCCAGTCATGAAATCATCACGGATGTCAATGCGAACAAATCTCGCACTGGGTGGGATCTGCAGATTACGAAGTCGGTTGACAACTGTGTTGCTGTCAGGCACAATGTGTTTCAAATCCATAATGGCAGGTTTCAGCAAATGACTGATCAATCGAATGGCTCCAGAAAATGGAGTCCCAACACTGGAATGAATACCTCTCCATTCCACTTTGCCTGGAGGCTTGTGCGTCTTAATGGTGAAGCGAAGTCTGCTGCAAACCCTTGATAAAGCTTGCATTGAGACGGGCGCCAACAGTGAACGAACAAGTTGACGTCCAGCAAGGGTCCCATCCAAAAAGGAAGGGGCAGAAGCATGAACAACGTCAACAAACTCCAGCAAAATTTCCCGTTCAAAATCAGAATTGCAAAAAATAGGACGGTACATGTTACTTCTGTCAAAAATTCTCAAACACTCAGACTTGATGTCAACCTTGGGGACGATGACAAAACCTCCATCCTTGTCAGATCGGCAAGCGGCTAATGGACCAATTGACAGCATTTTGAAGGCCATCTTAACAATACCAGGTGTATTGCCAAAATATAGTCCCCTGGAATTCGTACGGCTACGAATCTTCAACACTTCTTTGTAACCAGCATGTCGAACTTCATGAAAAAATTCCTCAATGCAATTGTGAAACTGAATGTTACAAGCAGCAGGAGGTTTATTAGGCAAGCGCTTTCCTTCAAGAAAACGCCAAGGATTGTGCTCTGCACCATCTAACCATAAGCGCCATCGAAGAGCATTCTCCCAAGCAAAGAATGCACTGCCAACTTTTTTGAGCGGTGGTCGGCGGCTTCCTCCAAAAACATGCTTCGGGGAATGAAAACTAAGTAGAAATTCAAGCGGCCAAGCCAACTGTCCTGGATGAAATTGTAAAGCTGATCTGGTAGTCTTGTCAAAAAAATACACTGAAGGAATGCTCTTGCCACATTGTAGCAAAAGGCAAAAATCCACCAAAGACATACCTGCAGTGTTGTTCCAAAACCACCGTACCAGTTTCCTCTTCTTCATTGCCAGCCGCTTTTGCCGGCACCAAAGTTCCATCCTTTCGACTTTCCTTTGACAGCGGACAGACCTGCTTTTGTAGAATTTTTCCCCCCCTTTTTCAGGGGGGTAAAGCCGTTTTTTGACCATGAACTTGTAGGTGCTTCCTTGCCACCTCCTTTGCCGCTATGACCAACGCGATTCCAACCAAAATTCTTGCCTTTCCCTTTGCTCTTCCCAGGAGTGCTAGAACGTTTGCCTTTGCCTTTGCCCTTGCCTTTGTCTGCGCTGAGTCCCTTTCCTTTGCCTCTGCCTTTGCCTTTGCCTTTTGGAGGACGACCGCTCTTCAGTTTTGCAGAGGTCGGAGGATTGGAGTTGGAAGTGTGGGCAAGGTCCGCGCCGGGCTCTCCAATCAACTGCATCACGCTATGTTCATCCAATTGTGGGCAACCAGACTGTAAAGCTGCTACGGCCAAGGCGGTGTTATCAACTCCTTGGCTCCCTTGAGATTTCTGGCCTTTCTTGGAATGTCTGGTTTTATTTTTCAGATCTGAAATTCTTTGATCAATGGCATCATTCAAAAATTCTTCCGGTGTTTTGCTGGCGATCTGCTTAATGAATTTCTCTTGCGCTGACAACTCCTTTTGTCTTTTCTCAAAATCCAAAGTTTTCCTGGCTGCTTCACGGTCCAAAATCTTTTTGTACAACGTCACGGCATGACCTCTGAAAGCCTCATCTGATAAGCCGCATTCAGACAATCTTACTCCTCCAACATGTTCTTCGTCGATATCCAAAATCGCAGACGATGACGTAGCTATTGCCTTGGTCTTGGAGAGAGCTTCGAAACAGCGAGACTCAAAAGCACTTTGGCGAACAAATTCCTTCAGCTTTGTCCGGTGCAAATTCATCAACTGTAAATCCAATTCCTTCTGGACAAGACTGTTCTTCAAATGAAATTTCTCTTTGGTTGCTCTAATCGACTCATCCGGCGAGACAAGCTCAGAAATACCTTCCTGAACCACGAGTTCATCCAATAAATGCGTTTCGAAAGTATGGGAGACAGATCTCATTCCTTTCGGTAGCTGGCCCATTTTCAAACATTCAATGTCCTTTTCTAATGCAGATCTTCTATCATTTGTGCGCTGCAATCCACGTATCTTGATGACCAAATCAGAACATTGCTTCTTAATGTGCTTTGTGACATCTGGTGCTAAATACCTCCCAAGCTCTTTGTCAACCAAATCCTGCAATGACATCATCCATGGGGGCATCCTCACCATCTCTACGGGGTGTTCTTTCTCTTACCTCATTCGGTGGATGCAACTGCCTCCTAGGACGAAGGCTATTGCTCGAAGGCTCACGGGAACCTACGCCACCAGTAGCCATGCCGATGCTGTCTGGAAAAAAGGTAGATCGCAAACAATCGAAAGTAAACAGAACAGCTTCTCAAGGCAGACTTCTTTTGCTGCAAGACCTTTTCACATCATGCGCCCATGTGGCCCTAAGGAAGCCACAATGGGGTTTAGCCTTCACCACTCTGGGCACAATTTGAGACTGAAACATTGTGAAACCATGTCAAATTCACGATTAGCCGCACAGGGCTCAAAAAGTTCACAAAAGGTTCACAAAAGGTTCACAAAAGGTTCACAAAAGGTTCACAAAAGGTTCACAAAAGGTTCACAAAAGGTTCACGAAAGGTTCACAATGCGGGACGCTCTTGACTGGACTCTCTTGTATTACCCTCTCTGCAGGACACTCTTGCAAGGACACCCTTGGCAAAACACTCTTGCAAAACACTTTTGTAGGACACTCTTGGTAGGATACTCTTACGGGACACTCCCTAAAACACACTCTTGTGAAACACTCTTGGCAGGACACTCTTGTAAGAGACTCTTGTGTGAGACTCTTTTGAAACACGACACCACACCGCACCACACCGCAACACACCAACGTGGGACACTCTTTGCGTAGCAAACTCTCGTAAGACATGTGTAGCACACTCTTGTAAGACATCTCTTGTAAGACACACTTGCGGGATACTTATGTGGGACACGCTTGTACTACACTCTCTGGAGGACACTCTTGTGGCACACTCTTGGCAGGACCCAGGACACTATTTTAAGACACTTTTGTCGGACACTCTTGTGGGACATTCTTTTCAGGACACTCTGGTAAGACACTTTTGTAGGATACGCCTGGGGGACACACTTGGCAGGACACTCTTGTAAGACACTTTGCGTAGTACATTCTTGTGGGGCACTCTTGGACTCTCTGGGGCACTCTTGGCAGGACACTTTTGCAAGACACTTTTTGTAGCACACTCCTATGGGGCGCTCTTGATTGGACTCTCTTGTAGCACTTTCTGCAGGACACTCTTGGCAGGACACTCTTGCAAGGACACCCTTGGCAGGACACTCTTGCAAGGACACCCTTGGCAGGACACTCTTGCAAGACACTTGTGTAGGGCACTCTTGTAAAACACTCTTGTAAAACCCCACACCACGTCACACCAGGCCAGCACACCACATCACACCAAACCAAACCAAACCAAACCAAACCAAACCCCACCCCATCCCACCCCATCCCACCCCACACCACACCACACCACACCAACAATGTATGGACTACATAATATGGACTGCATGACCGCTGTAAGTCTGTGCGCTTTCTTCTTCTGGAACCTCACCTATAGCCCTCCGGCTGAGGCCGTGCACAACGACCGGCGCAGATTCGCCGGGATCACCGGATCGCCTCGGCACAGTAGCTCCCGAAGATGCTTAAGGGGTGCGTGCTCGAGAGGCGCACCCGCAACAGTGAATGACCCAGCACGCTAGAAACCGATGTTCACCTACCACACTGCGCCGCAAAAGTGAATTCACGCAATGTTTCGCAGGATAAATCGCAAGTGCTGACAAAGACAGTAGGACGGCTGCAAGAAAACCGAAGTTAGACAAGAGGCGCAGCAGAACAGGCCCTCAAGCTTCCGGAGACCATGGGTCGCAGCCAGGCTTCATCGAAGGTCTAGTCACCAAAAGGTTAGTTTCCGTGAAACCATCAAACACATTCTCATAGAATGCGATCTGCTAACAATTTGCAAATTCAAAACACGCACCAAACACACGAACTAAGGCCACAACATCAAGACACGACTCCACGTCCACCCTGTTTAACTTCTCCAAAAAACTTTCTCACTGCCTGGAACTGCGCCTGCTAGAAAAGACATTCGCAAGAGATCCCCGCATGCATCAAAACAAATGATGAAAGAACATCCCGCCTCAGACGCCGGGCTCCAAGGTCACCGGGTGAACCGCATGGAACATTCACCAGTTGAGCGGTAACAATGGTTCACCCGTACTTATGAAAAGTTATGACACCAGTTGATTAATTGACCGATATGAAAATTGAACCAACTAGGTGGGATCAGTTGCAAAGTTGTGCAAAGATCAGCTCATTATGACTAATCAACCATGTGGCAGTGGGTCAAAACCCTGTACCCCTGGTTCCCCTATCATTGACCATTTTTTGCCTATTCTTGTTGTCTATTATCCCCTATGATGGGTTGGCGAATTGCTTGACCCATAGCCATGTCACAACGTTCCCAGCAATGCAACCGCAGGCACCGTTTGTAGTTTCTGACCTCGGCACTGCCGTTTTCGGAAGCCGTCCATGGGTGCTGGTTGGCCCATTTTCGAGGCCCAGCCGGGGATTGTTGACCAAGTTGCATGGAATAGCTGGGCTTTGTGGGAGCTGGGAACTATAGCTGATTATATAGTTGACAACGATTCCCCAGAAGAAATAGCTGAGTGCCACTAAACGGATCCTTCCTTTCTGGGGATGTTCCAAGAACATTGAGTGAACTATTTCCCGTAGTTAGCTGGGCATTCAGGGGACGCGAGTTGCTACATCTGGATACCATACCCCCAAGCCTCCAAGACTATTGGGGAACACCTCATCAAGGAGTCGGACAGAAGTAACAATGATGACAACCAGACCAACAACAATACAGGATTGTCCCGATTGCTGGTTGGTTTCCTTACCAATGACCACTTATGAATGGTGACTTGGCTACCATCAGAGAAATGGACAACCAAGAACTTCTGCAGAATAGCACCATCGACTACACCGACAACGCCGACAACGCCGACAATCACAGCGTCTCACAATCGTAAGGGGCTGGGAACCTAAGGCCCTAGCCCAGCAGTTCATATGAGTAGCGGTTTCCTCAACTGAGAATTCCTTCTTTAGGAACTTGTTTATGCTGAAAGTTTCCCACAGCTATGATTATCCCATAACTTATTCTGAAACACACAACTGTGATAGATTTGCGTCTTCTTGTGTGGATTCCTTAGGTTTGTTGATTTCATGACACGACCATTTGGCTATATAGGGCACTCCTTGTAACTCCTTGGCTCCCCCTTTAGAGGGCTATGAGGATACCCCTGGACAATCGCAACCAACTTGCGCTGGGAAACCGGTCCCATGAGCAACCGCTAAACATCCTTGATCATCTATGAACATCTATCAACTAGCCATCATTGATCATGGTCAACACTTGAATGATTGAGATTTGAATAATACGATTGATGATTTGACCATGATCATTGGTGGTGAACCAGTCAACTGGTCGAAGCATCTGGTTCATCACTCAACTATGGTCAACCATTAATGATCTATCAAGGTTTGTCATACTTAGATCATCTAACTCAGATATACTTAGTTCACTTAGTTCATCCCTACCATTAGTCACTAGTCAACTGGTTAAATAATCCAGTTGAAGTTCTCCCCTGCTGTTCTCCCCTGCTGGCGGCACCCACCGGCCAGGTTACCACATCGGGCACCTCGACGGTATAGGGCCGATCCTGGCGCAGTGGAGCGAGATGAGGGCCTGGTGGGACATCTGGGCATGTGCCAAGCCATGTCGGGTAAGTGTTGACCGTTTTAACCCACCAAAAAAATGGTCATTTTACTGGCACACCATGGGTTTAACGACAAAAAATGATCATTTTACTGGGACACCATGGGTTTAACACCAAAAAATGATCATTTTGCTGGGACACCATGGGTTTAACACCAAGAAATGATCGTTTTATTGGAAAAGCATGGGTTTTGGGGGGGTACCACTGCTTTGGCCATGCACATTCCCTTCTGTGGGTCAACATGTTTGGAACTGCTCAACCTGTGCGTTTGTGGGAACGTTTGATCAAGTCAACCCTGATGGTGTATGCCAAGCACAGGGTAGCAAAAGGGGCCATCTCGTATTGGTGGGTCCCATCCCAACAATCTTATGGTGAAGTGGGAAAGGTTAAGCCGCTCAACAGCGGTCATGTTTTACCATCAAGATATGCCTACGACCCACGGAAGATCATGGTGCTGACACCAGATTTCTGGCAAAGCCGGGTCGCCCGCACCATGTTTTCGTCACGAACCGAGCCAAGCTCATTGGATGTTGGACATACTCCTTTTGGGCTCAAATCTCCCATGCTTGTCATGGCTTGTCTACATGTTCTACGTCGCTTCACACATGTTCCTTTTGTTGCGCAGTGGGCTTCGCCAGAGCGAATTTCTTTCGGATCATTCGGATGGTATCTTAGCACCTTGCTACTTCCACCGGGATCATTCGCAGGGTGAATCCACCTTGCTAACATGAACCAAAGCACATGATGCAGGTACCATGATGACGTGCTGGCCGCTACCCAGTACTTGGACGGCCATCCCCCAGCCACGAAACAACCGACCTGCCTCTTCGCCGCGAAACCAATGACCCACACGAGAGCAAGGATGGATCTCGATTCGACCCCCACAGCGCCAGACTTTGTGGCTGGCCTGCGGCTTCAACCATGACGATCAGGAGTCGATTTGTAGCCCTCTGAGCTGAAGATTCTTGTTGAACCCGATGCGCCACCAGGTGATGTTGATCTTTGTTGGTCAATTTGATCATGGTCATGATCTTTGTTGGTCAATGAGAGGATAGTGAAGAACCAATGGATAAGATCAACCATTGCTGTTGCTCACTGTGTCCGATTAGGAAGCCTGTTTACCGTAGCATTGGCTCTCACACCTGGTGGAATGGCCGCAAGACATCATAACATGCTGCACTACGGCCAGTCCCGCGGTAGTACTCACCCTCTCTGAGCAGGGGCCTCTAGGACGGATCGAAAATTGCTAGCTGTAGTTATGGCTCATAGTTACTATCAATCATGCCCGACAATGGTTAACCATTAGTTGCTATCAATCAATCATTTCAATACTGTAAGTAACATTAATGATATAATAATCAACTAGCAAATGTCAACGGTTGATTAACCATTGATTTATAGTTTCTATCGACCATTGACATTCTTAATCTGGGACGGAAACACCATTTTAGTGATTTCCCGCAAAGGGATAATCTTAAATCAAGAAATTGGTCGACATCTATCGGGTCTCTGACTTCTCAACGCATGAACTTCTTCTGCACAGCAGAAATATCTATGTGTCGTGGATGCCTTCTCAAAATCATGGAAAGAAAATGTCTGACTCTACCACTTGGGACCAGAAGCATGTCATCCAACATCTGTTTCCTCAATGACTCAACTAATGTTGGTTTCTGATTAGTGTAACCCCCCCTAAAGTAATGAAAATAGATGAAACCAACAGGTAGATACTAATCAGAAACCAACATTACTATCATCATGACCTTGTTGTCCCTTGCTACACAGTCAATATGAGATCTGCATTGGCTGATTCAGCGATCTGGTGAACCATCAGCAGCATGGCTGCGGTCCACACTGGTAAATCATGGCTAAGCATGGGGAAGAATGTCTGATTAAGAAAATGACAATAGTAGAATCATGGCTAAAGATTGGGGAAAAAAAAAGGTAGGTAGATCATCGTTGTTTCATGGTTGGTTAATGCTTGCGATCTAACAAGTGATGATAGTTGGTGGTGGTTGTGAACCAACCATTCGCACCATTAAACAATGGTGACAGGCCCAAATACCAGCTGTCTAATGGTTGGTTATCGTTGGTCACCATCGGATCTCTGGTGCCTCCACATGATCGCCTCCCCAACGAATCAGCTTGGGATCGAAAAACCTCGCTGAGGCACCGCACGGCACCGCACGGTTCGTTCACGTGAACGCCGTAAGCCATGGACGTGTCATGGCACCCCTGGCCTTGAGGTTCCCCACTGAATCCATCATGGTTATTCCAATATTCTAACTACCAATTGAATGACAATTTCTCTTGCTCAGCATGTACGATAAAGTTTCCCCTTCTCGTGGTCAGACCATGGGAGTATCCCCAGGGCCATTGACGCAGCTGATCCCTTCATTCGGTTCACCAAGTTTCAGAAGGGACCACAGGTGGTACCACCAGCTGGACGGACTCACTCCCTAGCCACCTAAGAGGACGATCATCTTCCCAACCGAGAACTGTTTCGGAATCCAACTTCCCAGCTTTGAAAACATATCCCTACTGTTTTCGCTATATCCTATATTCTTCTCATGAGTTCAACGTAACTAGCTAGATAGCTTTTCACCAATACAAATCAAAATCCCATCATGGCTTTAATCCCCAATGGCTTTCTCGCCATGTTGCTTGTTGCTTTCAGAACGGCGGTTTTCCAAACGAAATTTGAGGCAAGTCTGCTATTTCTGCTATGGGCACTGTGGTTGATAATATGGACAAGAGGCAACAATACTGCTTGATCATGATTATCAATGTCCACGTTAATGGTTGATCATCAATGCCAATACGTGTGATTAACACTCTGATTGGTACTATCTTGATCAATACTGATTGATCATGATCATCAACCATCGTATTAACCAATTATTCTGCACCACTGATTATGATACCGTCGTACTACTCACAATGCGATGTTTGATTTGCAATTAACCATTAATCAAAGGAAGTTTAAGCATCCTTCAAGCGCCAATGTCTTCCCTATAGGCCTTTATAAGCTTGGAAACTTCCGCAGCCCCCTCGTGCGGGCTCTACTTGTAATCATTAACACATGGTCAACCATCAACCATTAGTAATCATTAACCATTGACCATTAACCTTTCACCATCAACCATTCATACTGGTTGATCATAAACACTAACCGTTAACCAATAGTAATCTTTGTTGGTCAATTTGATCATGGTCAACCATCAACCATTGGTATAAACACTAACCATTAACCATAATATATGGTTGATTCGATAATATCACTGGATCATGCTTGTCCCAGGTCGTGGAGACTTCCCAGCCCTCAACAAGCAAGACACTCCAGATGGTCCCACCAATCCTGGCAAGCAGAAAGCTTGGCATCTTCAATGTTCTAGGGTGGCAACCCTGGTGTTGCTGGCTATGTTGTAGTGTCATAGTGACTAATGAGGAGTTATTCCACTTATGGATGTATGTTAAGTGACTGTGCGGGTGGGCAAATGCTTCAAAAAGTCACAGGGTTGACATCCAATTTCTTCGTCAACGGCCTTCTTGAGGCGTGTGAATCTTTCATGAATCCCTGTACCTTTGATTGCCTCAGAGTACCCAGCTTTGCGGAGTTTGATTTTAATGTTTGAATCCAAGGTTCTTAGAAAAACCGCAAAAGAAATCTCGCCAGAGGGTCAGTCCGTGGTGGTGTTGGTCCTAGTAGTAGCAGTAGTAGTAGTAGTAGTAGTAGTAGTAGTAGTAGTAGTAGTAGTAGTAGTAGTAGTAGTAGCAGTAGTAGTAGCAGTAGGAGGAGGAGGAGGAGTCGGAGTAGGAGTAGGAGTAGGAGTAGGAGTAGCAGTAGCAGTAGCAGTGGCAGTAGCAGTAGCAGTAGCAGTAGTCCTAGTAGTGATCGTAATGATTATGACATTATGAATACCAATAGCAGTAGCATGAGTAAAAGTAGTACTAACAGTATCGGCGGTAGCAGCTGATGTTGCTCATGTGGCACTGCTGAGGGTGATGCTCTGTGGCTTGGCGTATAGCCCCGCCAGGTCCCAGCAAAGACCCCGAACGGATGGGAAGCCAATCCCATGACCAGTCACTCATCGAACTGCTGGGATGCACGCCAAACCATCTTTTTTGTCGGCAAGTTTGACCCACAACATCCCACAACTATATAATATACATATATCCTTCCCAACCTGTTGCAAAGAGGACAGTGGCCATGCATGACTCCATCGCTGTAAAGAAATCCAATCCCAGGTAGTTGTTGCTCCATTGTCCCCACAACACTGACGATCATCTGCCATTGTCGAATGCAAGCCATTCTCTGAGATGATTGCCATTCCGGTGCGAAAAATTTGCTGTCCCTGAGAACCTAGCGATCCCAGTCCCCTGCGGCCTTACGAATGGCATAGATCCCACCCGAAGTTGCTGGCGATGGATAGGGCTCCGACACCTTGATGTCCCTCTGTAAGGGGTTGTATGCCTCGCAGAAAGCATAACAGGGTCTCACAGCGCCAACGCTAGAAGAAATGGAGGAACTGAAGGGGATGGGAAGCTATCAGTTTGATCAAATCTATCAAATGAAAAGTTCTTAGGTCTTCGCTTCTGCAAGACATACAATGGTCACTTGCAGTTGATGATAGTTTCTGCAAGGAACTGCTCTGCTTGTGACTTCTTGATGCCAACAGTCTGGTTTCTGGATACTTCCTGGAGTCCATTCGCTTCCCGCTACAGTGGTCCGTTAAGCTGCAGCCTTCTAGGAATCACAGGAGGCTCGGTGAATTGATGATCGATGGGTGCAAGTTTCCCACGGCGAAGACCAGGTGATGCGCTTTGTACATTGCGCGTTTCTGTAACAGGTGGGTCACCACAGCTAGACCGCTCCAGTTGTTGACCCCAAAGTGATCGTAGCTTGTGATTTCTCATACATTTCTCATACCGGTCGATCTAAAGGGTTCATTCATATCAATTAATTCCAGTCCATTATGAACCAACAACTAGCTATTATCCATTATAATCCGTAATAATCAATTATAGATGCATTTTAATTCATTGCAATCTATTACAAACCAACACGCAATCCATACTTTGCTAAACACCAAATACTGAGGTTTACGACAGGCAGTGGAACTCCCATCAATGCTGATGAACATTGCTGACGGACAAGATCCTGTGTGGCTTGCTTTGGGTAGGCACAAAGCCCCAAAAGCATGCATGCATGGATGTATGTGTATGTATGTATGTATGTATGTATGTATGTATGTATGTATGTATGTATGTATGTATGTATGTATGTATGTATGTATGTATGTATGTATGTATGTATGTAGGTAGGTAGGTAGGTAGGTAGGTAGGTAGGTAGGTAGGTAGGTAGGTAGGACGTGGCTCTTTTGCATCAACAGTGGCTGGGTCAGTTCGGACCCCAGCTGTTGTTTCAAGTGGAGCTGTTAGGATACCCACGCATTGACACTTGAAATGCACCTCTCTTGCTGATGTATGGTCAGAATTGACGTGTTTTATATGTAAGATTGACATGTTGACATGTTCTAAGTCGTGCTATGACCCAACCCATCTCTCACTGGATCATTCTACCGATACCAGTTGGGTGGTGACTTAGCATGAGTGAGATCCAGCATTTTAGAGTGAACTATTTAGAGATCCAAAGGAAACCAACCACCTATTTGGAGATCCAGAATTTTGAGTCACAGTCACCACAGCCACTACAGTCACTACAGTCACCACAGTCACCACAGTCACTACAGTCACCACAGTCACAGTCGCCCTTAAATTTCACACTTCGAGAGTCGATGAGATTCAAGTTCCACTCGAAGCGCCAGTACATGAATGGCATCCTGGAGTAGGTCTTCATCTCCTGAGCAACGCGTATCGCCAACCAGCTTCGGGGTAAAACTACCACGGGGCTACCATCTCCGGTTGTGATCTACACATTCGTCGGAAACACCCGGGAGGAGAAACACCACGTGATTGGAACCAACATCGGTGTGTACTCGCCATCCTGCGCGGCTACCCACGAGCTGATTGAGATCACCTGCTGGATACATATCAGCATTTGTGCCTCGTGCATCCACAAGAAAACATATAAAATCTGTGTGTACATTCAGATGAATACCGATAAACATGTATATACTTATGTGCATATACGCGCGCATGTGCACTGCATACGTTTTGCACACACGCCACTACACGAGTACACAACATCCCATCTTTCGTGCGACACAATGCGTTGTTCCTACGAGTTGTCCTTCACGATGCCAAAAGGCAAGCAAAAAGTGGAGTGCCGAAGTATCCATATGAATCCTAATCATATCAACACATATCAACACATATCAACACATATCAACCCTTCATTTTTGACCCAGATATAAACTCATTCAATAGTCAACATTGGACTCCAATCATATCATATCAACATATATCAAATCATTGGACTCAACCAACTCTAAGCCCAACCACCCCCAGCTGCACCCCAGCCCCCAGGGAACTGCGCCTGGTCGAGGGCGTCCAGGCTAGGCATCACCAGCGCCTTGGGTTCCTCCGTCAGGCGCAACAGCAGAGGCTCCAGCCACAAAGGCGTCACGATGACGTGGGGCTCCCGGAACATCAAAACCTCGAGGAACTGCGAAGGTTGGGGTGGTTGGGGGTTGGGGGTTGGGGTGGGGTGGTTGGGTCGGAGGAGGTGGAGGTGCAGTTATAGGTGCTTGGGTGATGCTTGGGGTGTTTGGGGTTGGAGGTTGGGGTTGGCTGGGTGGAGGTTGAGATACAAGTTCTGGTCTGAGAACTTCAACGTCGATGAGGTCATTCATCGGGTGGGGCGTCACCCGAAGGATTGATCGGAGCTTCACTAAGTTTGCCAGGATTGGTTGGCTCAGATTAGTTCACCAAGATTGGTTCAACAGCAATGTCTTTGTTGGGATTGGTCCGTGCCGTTTGAGTGTGAAAGGTTGAAGTGTCCAAACCATGACGAGTCGGCAGTCAACAACCCACTGATTTGTTGCACGCAACTATGCGAATAGTATTCCATGCAACGGAATTTGGGCACGCAATCATCAAATCAAACTGGCTCATCACTGTATCTTCAAAGCATTGCTGATGATCCTCCATCACTGGTATTCATGGGGGGTTCTCAAAATAGGGGTGCTCCCAAATCATCCACTATCAATCATTTATAGTAATAAGCTAAACATTTTGGGAAGTAGCCAATTTTGAGAAACCACCATTTCTACTTTGAAGGATACCACTATGGATATTGTTGGATAGCCATGATGGAACACCACTGAGTTCTTTGGTCCCCAACAATATGGATCAGCAACAGTACGGCCCCTTTTGGCGCGTATAAACCATTGTCAACGACAATTCACCATTTCATCACCATGCGGAACCGTCCCAAAATCACTACCAGGTCAACCATCATTAACCACGGACATTCTCATCTGTGTATCAACCTGGCCGCGATTTCTATCTCAAACGTCGGCTGTCACGGTGATCATCCACCAGCTCATGGCTCACTTACCCAGCAACAGCTCTCTAGTTGCCATTCCCAACTATACAGATACTTGGGTATGTGCCAAGCCATGACGGGTAACCAATGGGCCCAATCAAGCTAATGATCATTTTACGAATGGAAACCATAGGTTTTGGGGGGTACCACTATTTTGGCACCCAGTTGATAGTAGTAATAGTTTGGGTGTGGAACTCACCACTGACTATTTTCATCAGTGAGGGTTCATCACAATGATTCAGACTCAGGAATCGAATTACAATGATTGGTCACCAACAGTGGCTATTTTTCTCAATCGTTTCCAACACTGATTCACCACCCTATTAGTCATGACTATTGATTCACTGAAATTCACTGCTATTGACCCCCAAGATCTGACTATCTTAAACCATTGTACATAGAGTCAAAAATTATCATGGTGATCACATAATACAATTAGTACAACCACTAGCACTAGACATAAAAATCACATATAAACCATCCTGGTGATTTATCATAAGCCATCATCAACCACTACCCTTCAACCCTTCACCAGCCCCTGTGCAAACCCCGTTGCCACCGAGCTGCTGGAGCTTTGGCCAAGGCGGCGGCCTCCATTTTCGTCACAATGAGACCCTTGTTCTCCTGGAGAATGCGACCCGTCATGGCCTCGCTGGTTGTCACTGATGATTTAGCCACAATTTTTATGACATGGCGAGTTGGGTCAAGCAGTTAATCAACCCATTTCATGGGGGATAGTAGCCAACAAACTATAGGGAAAACAGCCTGGTTAATGATAGGGGAACCAGGGGGACCAAGGGTTTTGACTCACAGCCACAGGCTTACCAGATGTTATCAGGGTCGCTACTAAACTGGGTCACTCGTTTACAATGGCAAGCTACTTGAAATCATGGCTCACTGGTAGCCAGTTACGAGCCACTTTATGGTTAATGGCTACTGATTCCTGGGTACTGATGCCTTGTACAGCAGTCCGGGGGGACCAGCAAGCTGGTCATGGTTAATGTTAATGATGACGGACGGCCTAAAAAATGGAAAATCACTAGGGTTTGTAAGGACACCACCGGAAACCATGTCTTTCTACGGTGGATTTGCCATTTCATTTCCAGGTCAGTTTACCAGGGTGAAATGGCTATTGATTAGTGGCTACTACTCGCAAATCATGAAGATAATGGGAGATGCAGCCGTTTAAAGACCACCCGAATATGCTGGGATGAATCACCAGCTCGGGTCAGGTGTCGGATATTTGATATGGATATGGAAAATAACCTGCTTCATGACATGAGAGAATCACCAAAAATACCAAAAAATCCATGAAAATCCCATGCATGTCTTCAGCTGTGGCTGAACCCAATCGGGCGTGACATCTGCTGATTTTCCGGCTTCCACAGTTCCTTGTTGACGACGACCTTGACTTTGGAGTGCATGGCCTTCAGACGTTCAACGGGCGATACAAACCATCAATGAATTGACCCGGAGAGCTGCTTCAAAATGATTGATGACCTTTGGGTTTCATCATGTTCAATGATTATCAACCTTAGTGACTTGTGGTCACTGATTGAACCAGAATTGTTTTGACCAGCAACTTTACCTGCGGCTTCTCCATTAGAATCTGACTTCTTTGAGATGATCTTGGAGGTTTATGCAATCTTTCATCGACATGCCCATTGACGGTTGACACTTGAGGATCAGAAACAATGGGACCATCAGTCTTTACCATCAATGTCCCATCCATTGTGGGGCAGTAATTCTCCTATGAAAAAATGTACATCGAAATATCGAACAGTAGAAAAAAAAACACAATGCGTTCTTGGAAGTGCATTTTGGACCCACACCAACGCGACCCACACCAATGGGACTTTGGTACTGAACAATCAACGTTTAGATACTTCACAGTCTTAAATTGAGTTGTGAAGTCGCGACAAATGCTGGTGCGCGCAGTGATTCCCAGCTCATTGATAACGAGAATGATGATGATGATGATGATGATGATGATGATGATGATGATGATGATGATGATGATGATGATGATGATGATGATGATGAAAGACCATGACAGTATTGATGTTCTATGTCCTACCCGGGGGGTTCCCAGCTGATGATACCTGCACGGCATGCTTGGTCCCCCTGATCATCAGTGCTGGTTGTTGAGCCGGCAATATTCAAGCATCGGTGCTCATTGTCTGTCCATGTCTACCCATACAACAAATGATTGCCGTTGAATATCAACTCTAGCGTCAACTGTCATCAATTAGGCAGTACAAAAATGGGCAGTACAACCTTTGGACGCTGCGTGGTGCTTCTATTGACCAGCTATCCACGTTTCTTCTCCATGTGACATGTTTTTCATCGGTCAAAGGAAGTTGGTGAAAAGATATCCCCACCAGCTTTGCTAAACAGCTATGCAAGACATAAACGGTGGATAAGCTGGTAAATGTCCAACAACAAGAACGGCAACAACCGCAGAAGAACCGCTGTGCTAATCTGCCCGGCCACCAGCCTGCAGCAAACGATCGAAAATACCCTTTGGTTCGTTGCCATCGGACACCATGAGGATCTCCTATGGTAGGGCGGAAGGCAATCCACGCAACTGTAATACGAAGAACAATCCATGGAATACATGGCTGTGGGTCAAAACCCCGTACCCCTGGTTATTGTTACTGGTTATTATCCCCCATTATTGGTTGCTTAATATTGACCCATAGCCACATGGCCATGGTTAAGAAAGTCGACCACTTTCCACTGACAGTGGGATACTGACCTGGACGCAACTTTAATCACCATTTTTTGGCAGGTAAACCAGCTATTTCTATGGTGGATTTTCCGTGCAACCAGGTCAGTGTGCCAGAGAGAAACGGTCCCCAATGGCTGAACTGTGAGAGTTGTGAAAATTGATCAATGAGGGATAAGTTGGTGATTTTGCTCGAATTGTTTTAAGTGACTTATGCTGGATAAAGAATGATTCCTGATATTGGATTAAATGGCCAATGACGGTTGATAATGATTAGTCATGGTTGAATGATGACAGGATTCACCCTAAGCTATAATGTAACATAGCTGGATGGAAAAGCAAGATCCCAAAGAGATTGTGGTTGCAAGGTTTTCGTGCAACATCCTGACAGCTTCCCAACAGTTGTTGATCAAACGCAATTGTGTGAAACTACGAGCGACGCCAATCCCTGTTGTTCGTTCTTGTTGCTGCTTGTTCCCATCAAACCAGCATGTTTCGATTAGTTCCATTTCATCTTACTATTTGCTCATCAATCAGCCTGTCGTTTTGCTGCAATCGCCATTACAATGACAACCGCCTTTCTCAGCTTGTTCTAAGCTTATTGACCGTGCCTGCAACAGGGCCGTCCTCGATCCGATTCATGTCCGTGTGTCGCAAGATGCTGCGCAGAGTCATCTGGATTCGAAACCATTCTTCGTGGTAGTAAGGAATGATGATCCTAAGCGCAGCGAATTCAGCAAGACCTTTGAAGCTGCGAAGATAAGCATCTGCATGTATAGATGCATGTAGACGCACCAATTTCCATATGTTTATACATGATTACACATAGATGTATAGGCATCCGCTTACACCATTTTCACAACGAAGCAGGTGCAGCAAGTGGGTCTGGTTCTTCAACGGTTACTCCGCGTGACGTCGGCTTCACCAGAAGCGGCCCGCTCGCCGCTCATCGCTCACCCAACCTACACCTGCCTGCGTGCTGCTGAGTGGCGACACCTCGGTGCGCTTCGGAACCCCAGACGTTATGGATGGTTTATGGTTGATGAACTGTTGAGCATGGTCATCCGTGGTGACTAACAAGGGGATGAAAGGTCTATTGATGGTTAATAGTGCTTCGCAATGGTTGTCAAACAGGGGATGATAGGTTTATGAATGGTTGATAATGGCTATAAACGAGTGGATCATAAGCAATAATAGGGGAATACCAACTTGAATGGATGGTTTATTACTATACATGACGATTTGTGGGGTCGACCTTCTTGCACTTCCATAGTCACCCGAAATGAGAAACCTGCTTGGGTGGACGGCCATCGAAAATCGATGGTTTCCTCCTGAAAATGCGCAACTCTTAATTTCCATTGGATGTGCAGCTGAGGTAACCATGATTATAGACCCTATAAAGTGACTGACCCGAGATCATTTGCTGCCATCGATCATACGACCGGAGAAGTGTCAGCTGAGTTCCCTGCGCGGTCCAAATTGCCTGAGAAGCAAAGATCTGTAGGGCACCCGTGGAGACGAAAGAGTTCATGATGGTCAATTCTGGTTGATGATCGTCATGGGTATTGATGGTTAATGTCATGGTTAATGTCGTGTTGTTTGATGATTAATGATGATTAATGATGGTTAATAATGGTTGATTCCATAGTCAATAATGGTTTATGATGATTAATTAATGATGGTGATGGATGATGGTTAATAAGCTAGCTCATGATGGTTGATATGATGTTTAATGGTGATTAATGATGGCTAATATTGGTCAATTCATACTGGTTGATGATGGTTGCTGACGGTTGATGAATTTACTTGTTGTCACTGCTCAATTATAGTGGTCAAAAATGACTAGTAGTATCTAGTAGTGATTGATAGTGGTGACACTCCGGGCTACATGCCTAGATTCTCGGTGCGTTGAATTAACCCTGGAACTTTTGCCAGTTCGCGAACCATGCTGGATAGGAAACCTTTAAACAAATGTCACCAGAGAACATAAGGTGATGTACAACCATGAGATACAACTCATTTTAGAATCTATATAACTCGTAAGCACAATTCAGAACCATGTCATGTACAACATCCTGGGTGGTAGTTGCTGCAAGCATGGGGCAGGGGACCAGTTGAGACTGCTGCTATTGACCTCAAAAAACTACTCATCTTCGGTGAAGCTAATGACTTCTAAGTGGAGTCAAACCTCACATCCTTCACCAGGGACCCCAAAGAGTTGGCTTCATCCCGAAAGCCAACTGAGTTCAGACGCGAAGACCTCCCCGTTGGGTGACACTTTGGAGATACTGAGGAGACTGGTCGCCGAGTTCACAGCCATGTTGCTGGACATGTTGGACCACTGGCATCCACTGTGCACCCCCAATGAATCACCGCGAATCAGGTGGTTGATCTGAGAAATGCTGTAGTCCTCAACTGCCCTCACCATCATCTAATGAGGCGTACCAATTCCCAGGCAACTTAAGTGAATGATATGTGAATGATAACAACCAATCAAATCACGACATGGTATCATGGCCAACCCAATCTTGGCAGCATGGCCGACCTGTCTTCGCACAACAAAACCATCATTGACCATGATTAATCAGTGTCAGCCATCATGATCCATCACCAGCTTCTTCACCACCTTTCAGCAGCATGATTGACCGAGCTCTGACTACCAGGCATCATTAACCATCGACCGTATTCACCACCACATATCATCACCATTCGACCTTGCTAACCACTACTAAGCATCATGAACCATCAACTTATGAAGCCCAGCCAAATCCACAGCACCAAACTCCCTTACCATCAGCGGCATCGCGGCACCTGCGCCCTTTGCGTTTGCACACTGCGGGGGCCACAGATCTTGCGGCAACGAAGGCAGAAATCCCATGTCGCCCGTCTGCTCCTTGGCAACGCCGCCCACGGAAATTCTTGGAATTGGTTTGTCAGACCTTGGTGACTTCCTTTCAATGGCTGACAAAACCCCACAGTGCCATACGAATGAATACTGTGGGGGTATTCATCCATTATAGCAGCTATAGCAGCCCTCTCAAAAGAAATAAGAATTACACCAGCGGTGGGAATTTTGAAGCGAGCAGCCATCTCATGTCGGGTGAAGAAAATCCAGTGTCATCAGCTACCCCTACTGATCAAAACTCTGACTTATGGTATGCTCATGAATGGAGTCCTAGCAATACAGGGCGGAACCAATAGCAGATAGCGCCATAGGAGCAGCACAAAATTCACGGACTCATGACCGCGCAAGACGGTGAAAAAAACGCAGAGTTCAAACCAATGAAGGGGTCTAGGATTCATTAACTGAGAGCAGAACCCATCATGAGGCATCGTGAACAGAGTGAAAAACTCCTCATGAGCAGGCGTGATGTATCGCCCACAAAGTTGGGATGTCAACGATGCAAAATACGCTCGGCAGTTTCACGGTTGTATCTTCTGGTCTAGTCCGGTATCATTGAAGATGGGAGTGGACAAGGTGATCTTGATGCAGGTAACCATGCACCAGTCAAACCCTCCAAAACGCACAGCTACAAAACGACTTTTTGCTGGCGGCTCCCAAAGTTGGATCTGGAAGGGGTATCAAAATTGATCTTGTTTTTGTTGGTGCCATTGATGCACGTGCTTATTTTCTATAAAGTCGTGGCGGGTAGCCCACACATGTCTTGAACCCATCACTGAAAAATGAAAAACTGTTAGACTCAGATATGCACGTATCGCGGACCAAGCCCCACTAAAAAGACAAGACCTTCAAGGCATCTACAAAATTGATCTTCATGACCTTTGCGCACCAGCTGGCGTGGCTCCATTGATAGCCTCAACAGCCACACTGGCTGGAAAATTGGTTTGGCAATTACCTTAAATCGAAAATCAATTAATCTAGTTATCTAATTGATTCTGATTCCCAGATTTGGTGCGAAAAATCCTCCACTTGCATGGTGGATCCGTCCGCCACGGCTTGCCATCCTTTGGGCAACGCCTGCGCAGCTGCCCTGCTGCCCTGCCCCCCTCTGCGCCCTGGCACCGGCGTGGGAAAAACGAAGATCGCCAGAATGGGCGGCATCACGATGGCCAAGGTGGCGATGATCATTCCTGGGGCTCCCTGGGAGTTGCTAGCGACCACAGCCGGGTTCACTGTTGGTTCACAGGCATTGGTTGACCGTTGATTCACAGCCACTGGGATCAACGTGATCTACCAGCAGTTGGTTCTGATCCAAACCTAAGCAGTTGGTTCTTTCCATAAAGGCTGCTGTTACTGAAATGTTGATTGAATGGAAAAATTACGAGTCTTTACTTCAAATTGGGCCTGATGCCAGAGTAAACCGTACTAAACATCAATCAGCCACCATTAAACACATATCCAAATGTCAGGCACCTTATCACACTGGAGTCACTCAGAGATGATCGAAAAAAAAATCTCCGCTGGTACATCTTCCAAACAACTAACTTGTGGTGGTTACGCCAACATTTTTGGCCATATTGCTTTGTACAATTATTATGAAAATACGATAAGATAAGATAAGATAAGATAAGATAAGATAAGATAAGATAAGATGAGATACGATAAGCTAAGATTAGATAAAATAAGGAAAGAAAGCTAATATGATATGACAATGATCTAACAAAACAAAATATAACATAACAGAACATATCAGAACATAACATAACACAACATATTACAATATGATATGATATAATATAGCAAAATATAGTATAACAAAATAGAATGTGATATAACACAATATAATATAACATGAAGTATACATATAGATGTGGACATAAGCATACGTGAGTGTATAGATACATGTCAGTACAGTACATTGCCATTATCTAAAAAAACACAACCCAAAACCAGCACGGAACTGTGCCCAAAAACAGCCATAATTCCATGATTGATTCTGGTAGGTACAACATGGTACAGCTGTAGTTTGACAGGTTACTAACGAACTAGTGGGCACTACCAAGTACCAACCAGCGTACCGTCTAGCCCCAAAACAAAGTAACCCGGCAACTAGCCAAGGATGGTATTGATCCGTGATCATTACAATGATCAGCAGGGAATCTCCAACAATAGAAACTTACTTGAGCCACTTTCACTCTCCCTTCTCATCGTTGAATCTCTGATGGTAAGGAACCGTTGATCATAGCTAAATCTCCTCGTTAAGTACAATTCGCCAATACCAGGCATCAAGATCAACAAGGTCCTGGTGCCACACTGCTTCTCATCAGGCCCCTGAATTTGAGGCCAATTTTTCTGCTCATCTCCGCCCCGCTGCCCTGGCGCACCCACGCACCCTGGGTCCTTTGGGTGTGATATCATTTTTTCTTCGGGCCTCCTCTGAGATGGAGGATTTCGCCTCCTGGCATTGGAAGCACGGAATTCGTGGAAGCATGGTGGCTGGAAACCATGGCTACCCTCTGGCAGTAACCTGGAAATGGAAAATCATCACTTCTTGGAGGAATCCCTGGGAAACCAGCGTGAAAATGATGGATTTTCCATTGCCAGGCTATGCGGACTACCAGAGGGTTGGGTTGTCACCCGTAGAGAGAGAGATAGATAGATAGATAGATAGATAGATAGATAGATAGATAGATAGATAGATAGGTAGATAGATACATAGATCATATATCTGTCTATTCACCATGGCTATATAACAGTCCCCAAATGCACATCAAGTGGGTAGTCACCAACAATTCGAAACCACCCACTTTTGATGGTCAAAATCCAGCTCTAGCTCCCCGTGTCGATTTTATTGCTTCAGGCCAATATTGTTGATGACTGCGAGTAAGCATTGTGACCCTTAACGTTGATACCCTGTTGTCATTGCTGGTTCATATTGCTAGCCTATTGTCATTCAGGTTTTTTACATATCTAAAAAACCTTTGAAAAAATTTGAATGATATGTAATCAACCATAAAAGAACCTTAAAAGACCTTAAAAAAACTGTGTGTCAACCAACTTTCGCGATGAATCGACCCATCACAAGTCACGTTGCGTCTCCTTCTCACCCTTTCGCGTCTTCCCCATGGCGAAGTTTGCGGAACCGAAACGACTGCTCTCTGTGTGATTCGCATAGGTGGCTTATTGGAAAGTGGGGGAACATGTGGGGGTCCGTTGGGGTTGCCCTCACGGAAGAGAAAGGATGTTTTCCAGTTGAAGAGATGATATCAAAGAGACGCCCCTGCAACTAAGAGTGGCTGCGCATCAATGAAAATCGTACCTTGATATCCTTCAGTGTTTTCCCAGAAGAGCAACCACCACTACTTGTAGGGGGGTTTGGAAGGTTGAAGCGTCCAAACGAACGGGCAACTGTCGGGGGCACTGCCGGGGATAGCCACCTTGGTACCGATGCGTTCCAAGGGTACACCTGGGGGCCCCATCCAATGGGCCGCGTTCATGCTTGAGCCAGCTGCAGCCAGTTATTGATGATAAGTCATGAGTATTGAAATGGTTGCAAACCAATGCAAATCTCACCATCAACAACCAATGAACATGTCTACAAGATGGGTTGATGCTCACTCTCTTGAGATAATTCTTGAGTCTGTAGATGAATGAACCCCGCCATAAGTTCTATCAGTTGGCGTATCCCCGCAATCTAGTAACAGTCCAAATGATGCTTACCTCTTCTTTTCTAGCTTGGTTTTATGGCGGCTGGTTCTCAAAACCGGCTACTAGAAACAGTTGGCTATGAAGTTCCAACATGATTGGTTGATAATTCATTCATGGTTACATATGGTTCCTATCATGTGGCAGTGGCTACCCTGTACCCAAGCTGTTCATATCACATGACCAGCTATGGCTTCACGTCACGGCCACAGGCTCCCGCACGGAGTAGGCCACAGGCCTTGATCGGTGCAGTGGATCAGACACCATGGCCCCACCATCGGTGACCTGCCATGACCTGCTGCCGCATTGACATCCCATAGGCTGAATCTGATGCGACGTGGCTTGGATCATGACCTGTGGAGCCTGGGACTTACCAGCATTGAATCTTCGCTTTGCATTTGTTTTTGTTTCTGGATTCTTGGGGCAATGATTCCAGACATTTCCTACACCTGGTCAGAATCAACCCTCAACCCTTTTCGGGGGAGTGATCTGTGCGCGTGGCAACCGACATTAGCGAGGTGGAAGGTGCAGTAATGATGCCGCATGGGGAATTCATGGATGACGGATGCAGGTGCAAATGGCCAGGACCTCTGGGATTTACGAAGAGATGGATGAAACAACCGCCATACCAGCAGAATCATCCATACCACAACCATACCAGCATCATGAGAACTGTTAGGGGTAATCATACCAACATAATCATGATCATAATCCCCCCTAACCATCATAACAAGTCATAGCAACCCCTGTGATACGTCTGCTGGGATCACCCAGCTGGGGCCAACCATGGCTGGTACACCGCTGCTCACCGAGCTGCATTTGCCGCGAGGGACCGGAGGCCCATGGTCGCCTCATCGTGCCGAAGGCAGATGCCACGCGAACGAACCAACGAGCCTTGGGATAGTGGTCACTATCCATTAGTGTCGCTAACTAACAATTGGAATGCTAATATCAAATGAATGGGCTACCATTTGACATTCTAACTAACCATTGTGGTTAATAAGTTCATGGATTTGCCAACCGTGAAGAGTCTCCACTAGTGGTTAATGAGTTAATGGATAGTGGATAACCCATGGTTGCTGTTAGTATATCCATGGATATCCGACCACTTGCAGCAACTTGCAGCAACCAATGCAGCAACCAGTTGTAATTGGACAACAACCAGTTAATGGATTGGATAACAACCAATAACGACAATCCATATTACTGATGGTCAGTATCCATAACAACAATTAACAACAATCCATAAAGTATCCATTAGTTAATGGATTGGATAACAACCAATAACATGAAGAGTTCATACTCATGGACAGTATCCACTAAGTGGTATGCCACTGGTATTTCACTACTAGCTTGATGGTCAGTGACTGTCACTGCTAATCGCTTCCCGGGCTCCCCACCATGTGGCATTCAAAGCCAGCGCTTGCGGCGGGGGGGAACCACCGCGTCGCCTTGCAGTGAACATGGGCAGCATCGGTGTGGTTGGATGATGGTTGGATGATGGTTGGATGATGGTTGGTTGATGGTCGGTTGATGGTGGTTAGTTGATGATGGTTAGTTGATGGTTAACTGGTGGTTCGTTGAAGGTCAGTTTTTGGTGAATTGATGGTTAGATGACGGTTTGATGATTGTTTGATAATTGTTTGATAATTGTTTGATGATGGCTAAATGATGTTGCATGATGATTAATGATTGTTGATGGATTTTTTTCATAACTGATGATTGTTCATTAATAATCGTCAGTATTGATACGAAGTTAATGATGGCCAATCGGTTCGAAGTCATGAAGAGTGGTACTCCAGCGTTAGGCAACTTGGTTTATACCGAGGGTAGCTACCACTGACGGTAGAGAAATCTATGTCTAATGCTTAGTTGTGTTGTTTTCAAAAAATACAGTTGTTTCATTACAATCAAAAATGACAATTTGACTGTGCACTGCACTGTTTCCTCACAGTAAAGAGTCATGCAATTGTCAACAACAATCACCCAGAATGGTTGACCTGGTCACAGTCATTAACCCCATAAGAAGCCGCTCCCAATTCTATTCCCCTCGAAGTATCCATGTTTCATCAAAAAAATACAGAGCTCCCATCATTCACAAATGTGTGTGTGTATATTTTTATAAACAGTATCTTGTGGCTGGTGAGTGGTTGCCCTGTCCCAAGAATGTGCTTGTCAACCAGATAATCATCCCCACGTATGCCAGTCTCCACGTAGAAAATCATCCAGGCAATAGATTCGGCAGTACCTTCAATTACAAGTTGTGTAAAATGAATGAATCAATGGATCAATAAAAGCATAAACCATCTTGGAAAGGATCATATGGCATCCATCCATATTTGGGTACAATAACCAACAATAATGGTCGGCATACACTGGTTCATGGTACCAGGGTCTTGACCTGAATCCGTCCCCCAAATCATCGAGTTTATCAGCCAAGTTCTAGTAACAAACCAACCTTTTTGGGGGGTGTCCAAGTAATCACCTATCACAAATCAACCATTTCGATATCTTAAGAAACCAACATATCACAACATCCCAACAAGTTCCCAGTGCATCATCATGATTCATCGTCATCGGGTCTCTCCCCCAGCTGATCCACAATGGATCCCTCCAGTGGAACGGCGCCCACCTGCCATCTTGGGAAGAAGAAGCCTCGGCACATGGTGCAGCTGTTGCTGATGGATGTTTGTTAGCATCAATCAGATTGGTATCATGAACCGTGCTGTACATAGATGGTTGCTTTAAAAGGGATCGCGGTGGTTATATAATAAGGGATATCAAATGATAACAAGGTTAACAATCATTGACCATACTGTAATCAATGATGATGGTTGGTTTCATCAATCATGGATCAATAACGATTTGTGGAATCACGAACCATGCTGTAATCAGTAGACTTGGTAAGTGTAATAACCAGGCTGTTGTTGATTGTCATTTTTGCCAGTAATCAACCACATTGATGGATATGTATATATATATACACTTGAAGTGGATATAGCTATATGCTACCAAGAATGCTGTCTATATATGAATGATATTCAATTGGTCCGTCAGTAACCATGTTGCTATACAAATTTCAAGAATGAATCAATGTGGCAGCTCATATGTTAGAATATATGCTGATGCTATTACATTCAAGTATTAATAGATCGCTATACTTCGAAATTCCACGCAATTCTATGACAATCATTCGAAATCATGGTAGAACATTTTGCAAGCCACGCATAGAATGAATAACCAAGCATGGTGGAACCAAGAATCTTATGACAAGGACGGAACCAAGAAACATGGCAATGACACCATATTGATGATGTAATACCATTAGCAGCTGTTACTAAGACAAGACCTAATAACTTAATCCCAACACTGGCCTAACGACTTGTCTGTTGGATTGACTGTTGGTAGCCCATCAATCACTGCCAGCCACGAGGTACAGCCGACACTGCTACGACACGACTTGTGGATCAGCTGAGAAAAACCCATGCCAACCCTGGAATTAAAAACCCCTGGTTGATTAGTAGGGGGTATGCCTGGTTGATTAGTAGGCAGTATCCCCCAAAATCCCTGGCTTCCCATTAAATGGAACCTCCCCAATTAGTAAACCTATGGTTCATGAATCCGGGGTTAACAATGTATCAAAACCGCAAGAATGTATAGAACTACCTGATTCATTGCTGTGAGTATAGGTATCGTCTATCTGTTCATTGATTGTGGAGTTGGTTGGGAACGCTACAGGCCATGAATTGGAAATTTCTACAAATCAATATCTACAACAATAAGCACGGTTTGTTGTTGCTCTTCTTATTGTTGTTATTGTTGTCGATACATTCGTCTGCTGTTTCTGGTGACTGTTGGTGACTGTTGGTCTTGCTAGTATATATAGCTCTTACCAGCCGTTGGTCATTAACAATGGTTGAACAACCACTGCTTCACAGCCCTTCGCCCACCTCATGTGAAACCACCAATGAACCAGCGCCCATTCGCAACGGCCAACAGCTGATTTTGAACGCCCATTGGCAAATCATTCTTAGCCACTTAGCAAATGATTGCAGAGGAACCATGGACTAACGTATCACTCAAAAAGTGCTAATGATCTGGGTCACCCAGCCTTGTATGATCTGACAATTAGTTGTCAATTGGCCGGGGAGAGCTGGATATCAATCAGCTGCAAACCAGATCTTGATGATGAACCATGAATAGCAATAACTACCTGTGTACTAGTGGCAGGTGGTCATGACTATACTCTTTATAATTTGTCGAAGTAGTCATGACGAAGTAAACAGGTCAAGTACAAATAAAGATAACCACCCATAATCAAACTGGTCATTTATACTATAATTTGTGGTAAATAACTCATGAACCACCATTGGTTGCACTGCAACCAACGGCAGCCCTTGCAGACGGCCTCCGGTTGCTCGCCCACGGCCTCTCAACTGAGGACCCGGGCAGATCGGGCGCCTCCTCCACTCTGCTTGCCTGCGGCGAGGCAGCGATCCCCAGTCGGTTGAACTACCCTCTCTGAAAGATCCAACCCCTAACTATCATTATTTGCCAATATGAATGGCTAATTCTTTCTTTCTTTCTTTCTTTCTTTCTTTCTTTCTTTCTTTCTTTCTTTCTTTCTTTCTTTCTTTCTTTCTTTCTTTCTTTCTTTCTTTCTTTCTTTCTTTCTTTCTTTCTTTCTTTCTTTCTTTCTTTCTTTCTTTCTTTCTTTCTGTCGGTGACCGTCTGTGGGCTTTGCCCGCTGGCTTATGAATGGCTAATAGCCAATATGAGAAAAATCCGATCTAAAATGCTAACAAGAGAATAATATGGCATAAGAAAGCCAATATGAGAAGAATTGTTGGTGAGGATCCCTAACCGACATAGTTGAGCTTATTATTAGTGAACCCACCGGCATAATGAGTAGTAAAACTGAAGAAAACTAATATCCCATATGGCATTTTTTCTAACCCATATGAGTGAAACTCAAATATGGCATTCTGAGAGCTGATACAACTTTTCGGAAAACCAAAATAGGAGTGAAACAATCCTAATCAATCGCCAACTCTCACAAATACTCGAAGACAACTGAAAATGTTTGACAGTAATTGAAACCACCAACCAGATAACCACTAGAAGTTGCCGGATGAAGGCAGTCACTGCCCTCCATCATCAGCACTAGAAGATCTTGGATCAAAGACTATTAATCCAGCAGCAGGAGGGTTGACGACCCATTCCTCCAACTTGGCTGTGGGTCAGTTCAACATGTACCCCTGGCATACCATCAGTAGCCCTTGTATTCCAACTATGATTGTTCCTGAACTTATCCTCCATACTCAACCATTGTTTGCCATCGTAAACCATTCTGATTCATCATTACCAACCACTATAAATCACTATTATCACATTATCCCCTATGAAAATCATGATTACCGTAGTGTTGGTCATCATTCCCCATAAGCCACTGAGGCGCTTGACCCAACTCGCCGATCGAAGGGCCCAGCCTGACAGCATGTCTGAGAAGAACGCCTGCGCCTGGCGCAGGAACTCTGGTGACTGCAGCTTGGTGGTTGGTTTGAACCTTCCTGGGAGCTCCTGTTCCCCCTTTAAAGGCTCCCCCCAAGCAGCCCAGCCGAACTGGTGGTTGCTACTGATCTCCCGCTGCCGTCAGAAGGCAAGGGCCACTGGGAAGCGTGGACCAACTTCTCGCTGAAAGTGCAGATGCCGTGGGTGCGGCTACTATCTACACCACTGTTTGATGGACAATAAGCGGCCCGTATGCTTTGCAATGGCTCCAAATCCGAAGCCAAGAAGATTCTGAGATATTCTGCCAGATTGTGACTTCAAGTGGTATGCTTCGGATTGTAACTTCACCCACGCCATGCCACGGTCCCGCAGCCAGCGCTTTCTTATCGCTGCGTCTCAGTCATCATCGGGTGCCCGCGTGGCCACCAGGAGGTATCCGGTGTGCGAACGCATTGGCATCTGATAACTCAGCCATTGAGAGCTGCCTTGCGAGCCCGCTGTCTTGGGCACCTCCACCTTGGGGCAAGGCGATTTCAAGGCCGAGGTCCCTACTCTCATGACAGGTGGAGCCACAAGCCCGTTCAAACCAACGATGTGAGGTCCACACATTTTGGCGCCACCAGGCGGTGGATGGTTTCCCCATTGGAACTCATCAAGGCCCTTGCAATTTGCTGATCGCACCCCAAAGCTGAGTTTCTTGAGGCCTTAACAACCAACAGAAACGGAAGCTGAACCCTGTGAACACCCCAACAAACCGCCCGTTCTGCCACCTCCTCCTCCTTCTCCTCCTTCTCCTCCTTGTCCTCCTTGTCCTCCTTGGTTTTCTCGGCCGTTTTTTGTCGCTTCTTGGGCGTGTCCGCCGCACGGACACCCCAATTCACCGCCAGTGTCTCCAGCATCCGCACGTCGAAGTAGCGGTTCCCACGGCGAAGCTCCGTGGCCGTCTTGTCCACCTGCGCAGTGAAGCTTCCATGGAGCAATGTGAAGGTTTGCCAATGCTTAGGTTCCTTTCATATGGGTGCTTAGTGGTGGTTGATTCATGGGGGTTAGAATAGTGGTGGTTGATTCATTACTTGTATTCTCAAGATCCGATTGATTAAGAAATCTTGATGTTCTGTGTTGATGATTGTTGATGTACGGTAAGGCAAGGATTCAGCCTATATAATCACAATACATGGCGGACGATACAATCGCATTCTCAGCCGATGCTTCTTCAAAGCACATCCGACTGTAAGTCGGGACCAGGACTACTAGTGCAAATGCCTCCTCGGCTCTTCGCTGCTGGAGTGATTCTCATAGTAGCTGAAGTGAAACCCTCTTTCAGATCATCATATGACATCACAAATGGTTGATAGTGACGGCTTAATGATTACTGGTTAGATCATATGATTGCATATGATCAGTTATCCAGCACTTTGTGATCTTGACCTAGCCTTTCTTGGTGACTGTTGGTACCAACCACCCCACGACTGTGAAAAACAAAATGGCCGAGAGTTAGATCCGAGAACTCACCAAAGGAGAAACTTGGAGCCCAACGATTACACGCATATGTGACATATGCATAGACAGATAAAAATATACACATACCAACACATCTAGATAGCCATCCTGAAGCCGAGTATATCACTTTGAAGCATCCCCAACAGGCAATGATCTAATTTTTTCAAAACCACATACATTCAATTTTGAAAATTTCAGGATATTAACTCCAGTGGTCACCTATCATCCACCTGTGAACCCATGAACGCCATCAAGCTCCACGTCGTGGGGTCCGCCTGCTCCACACATGGGGAGAAGGTCACCAGCTTTCCACCCGACACCAAGCACTCGGTGACATGTGGCACGGCTGCCCATGGCGCCGGCAGATCCAGGAACACGCCATCCACCTACCCACCGGGGGAGCCAGGGATCATGGGATGAACCTCTGAGTTGTTGGTTCAATAAGCTGGTGAGTGATAAAAAAGGGTTAATGATGGTGAGTGATGATTAATGATGATTACTTATGGTTAATGATGATTTGTGATTGTTAGTGATGATTAATTATGGCTAATGATGATTTGTGATTGTTAGTGATGATTAATTATGGTTAATGATGATGAATGATGGTTAATATCAGGGATCAGTAATCAGTAGTTGCTAGAGAACCAGTATTGGTGAATGACGGTGAATTCCGGTTAGGTATTTTGATGATTGGCAGCTTGATGAACCTGGTATACCTATCCTTGGATCACTGGTTGAAATCTCTGATGAAATGGTACCAGGATAACTGCTTGCAGCTAGTCAATGATCCGAGTTCATGACCCTCCCTTGGAACCGTCTGGCTGATCATGGCTGTTTCACGACGGGTGGCTGAAACGTTCTCACGTCTTTGGATCCTAATGAACTATGATCCGCATTTTAAAGGGAAAATTCCCCAGGCAAGTCGGATGTATTCCTGGAGTGCTTTTCAGCGGCTTGGGAATTGATCAAACCTGCTCAATGGGCCCAAATTCCGTAGTGTGAGCCAGGACTGTGGTAACACATCGAGCCAGGACTGTGGTAACACATCTGTGGATAGAATGACTACCACAATGAACCATGGCGATACATCGGCTACTGTAGGAATCTCAAGCGTTCATCAACATCAACGAGTGTTTACCATCAATAACCAGTAATAAGCCGTTTAGTCATAGTTACATCAAGTTGTACTATCAAGTGATATTTACCATGGGTAGTTACCCTACTTATGACCAGCCATAGCTATATCGAGTTATATCTACCATAGGTGGTAGTTACCCTAGCTACCCAACTTAGCCAACTAGGGGGGGCCCAGTTTGTAGTTGATTCTACCCTGCTGCCAAGGCACTTTTCCCTTCAACTCCTCACCGAAGCCTTCATTGCACACATCGCGGTGCTGCGAGACCACCACATCGGAAACGCCGTAGGTGGTGAAGTCCGCCGCAGCCTCGTAAAAGGAAACGGCGGTGGTTGAGTCACAAGCTTGAATCATAAGCAGTGACTATCAATGGCTGCCAACAACCAATGGTAGTTCCATGTAATTTCAAGGTTGACTTGTGAGTTACAGTCATCGATTGCTCATAACCACTGGTAGTTTCTAGTTGGAACTACCACTATCCTGAATACAGTGGTGGTCAGTTTCAGCACAGTTTCACCCAAGCGGAATCATGGTCACGTTGACAGCTACATTAGTTCGCAAATATGTGCGAAAAGTCGATTTCATCAACCTTAATCACCTTGAGGCACCAGCACCACAGCGGCGTCCCCACCTGTTTCTGTCGTTCCTCGTGGAACTCGAAGGTGTAGAGCTTGCCGTGGGGCCGCAGCGCGCGACTCAGAGAGGCAGAGACCGAACCCGAGCCCGTGCCCGCCTCCCAGCAGAGACACACGGCGATCAAGGTGCCAAGCTGCGAATTTCCCAGGCATTGATACTACCGAGGTGATACTCTACCAGGGTGATACTCCACCAGGTTACTACTAGGTGTCTACCAGGATTGATCAACACCAGGTTGCAAGAAATTAGATGGCACACCAGGTAGTACAGTAAATACTTGTTAATCAACTTCTTCGACAAATACTACCCGGTGACTACCACTCTCAGAATGCTGCTGCTATACTACATACGACTGCAGCTTTAGATCTTGCATCCAGGCTATGCCTGTCGAGCTGGGTGTTGCTTTGCAACAGTTGCAACATTGCCAGCAAACTGTCCCAAGTGGGCAGGGTCGAAACACCAAAAAAAAATGCATGGTGCACCACAGGGAAAACGATGTCAAGAGTGGCAGGTTACCATCAAAAAGCAGCAGATTTCATGGTTTTCCCTGCAACTAAGCCTCAAAGCTGATGACCTTGCCGTGGCTTGACTTGGGGGTCTGCCAGGTCCAACGACTCGCCCCCGCCGGCGCCTCGCAAATGATCTTCCCCGGTCGCACGTCCAGGAGGCATCTGAGCATCGAGATGTCTGCGTGGTACACGATCTGCGTCCGATGCGTCAAGCTCTGCGTGAGGAACTCCGGGGAGGCTCGGAGCAAGGCCAACCACTGCCCTCCTGCAGCGATGCGTTGGTGAATAGCACCAGGGTAACTGGGTGCCGGTTGTGGTAGACTCAGTGGTTAGGTGGGTCGAAAACCAACTTATCACTGGCAGGGTATTAAGTTTAATTTGCAACCGTCTGTGGGCTGAGCCCGTTGGAAACTCACTGGCAGAGTAGCCATAATGTAAGCAACCCGGCGTTGAAACATGGGGAGGATCTGACACAGAAGTCGCAATCCTATACCGTGGTGGTTAATGGTGATCATAAATCATTTTTAACTTAAGAACGGTTGACTTATGGTTACTGAATTGTTGACGATCATTGGCTCATGGCGGATGAAGAATAATTGTTTCCAGTCGAGATCGGTTGAACCCCTCCAGCCGTTGGAACTCCAACCTTCGGAGCTCGGAGCTCCTGTGCTAAAAGACGGGCCCGGGTCACCCCTTTTTCGGCGCCTCGCTTGGAGCGCACTTTGCTGCCGAAGCATTGGCCGATGATCTCGTCGTGGTGGAAGTTGCCAAAGCGATTGTTGCTGATCTCACCGTGCTTCAGCTGCACTCCAAAGACCTGTCGACCACGCAATCCTACAGGTGTCCCCCGGTGGAACCAAGGGGATGCAACAGCTACAGGCTGCTGCAGTTGGAGTTTTGTCGATTCGTAATGCTTCACAACCCACCCAATTCGTCCTTGTGATATCTACCAGAAGTTGAGGATAAACCAACTCATAGAAGATGCCTACCAAAAGTTGAGGATGAACCGACTTAGAGAAGTTACCCACCACGACTATGGTCACCATAACTTGGAAGTTCCTCTGACGATATGGCACTTGTGGATCGCCTGAGTGTAGCTACCCCACAGGATGACGAAGTCCCCCTCGCGTGCGCGCGAGCTGTCGGCCGAAGGTTCAGCCGCGGAAGCCATCGGGAATTTTTGACGCAGCGACCTGCTTTGCAATGACTAAGAATTAATAGTGAACTAGTCTTCTGATGGTTGATTGTTTTGATGGTTGATAGGGTTTAATTAGTCCAGCCACCTGTTTTGATAGTGTTTTGAGGGCTGGTTCACGGTGAATACTGGTTGATTGATGGTTGAAATTCGTTAAGATAGCTGAATTGATGGTTGATGCTGCATGAGAGTGATTAATCATCGCTGATTCCCGTCAATAAAAAGAAAGGATGAGCTACACATACTCAGGGGCTCATAAGGAACCAACTCCATGGACATGGGTCAGGTTGCCTTGCAAACCTGCTGTTCGCTTGCCAAAGTTACAAAGTGCTTGCTGGTGTGGTGGGCTTAGCCATGCAGATCACGGTTTAGTTTAGCTTTTGCCTTCCAAGAGATTGCAAAGAGGCTTCAAATGCCAAAACTAGGATCCTGCCAGATGCTCCCTGTCTGTGTTACCTGCGAAATGGATCCGGGAGAGTTCCTGGAAGCATCGCTCGTCACCAGACCGAGCTTGAGCAAGCATTCGGATCCGATGAGACATCTGTGGATATCAGGTCCCCCCAGTCAATGGTGTTCTCCAATAAAACACAACCATGACCTCGCAATGCTTAAGGCTTCCCCATATCTGAGACATGGACATGGCGGTGATAATAGACACACACCCTCAGCAGCTGATTGTTTTTCCTGAACTGCGATGGAACACTACGAAGTCAGGAACTGTGAATCTAGGAATCTGTCTGCCCATGTGCATTTTCAGATTTTTCCTCACCATAAATCTGAAACTCTGGAAAAGCACTGAAACATTAGATAGAGTTTCAGGACAAAGTGACTTTTGCTTGATATTCACTGGTTGTTCATGGACGGGGACGAACCCTGGAAGACACATTATTCGGCAAACCGCGCGGCTGTGCTTGCGCTGCTTACCACACGTAGCCCACCATGAGGCAAGATCCAATCCTCAAAATATGGACATGTTCAACCAACCATGAAGCAAGATCCCAACTGTATGGTTGAATGCGAATAATTCAATCTGTTCAAATATGATTATATATGTTCTTAATATTCAATATTCAAATTATTTCACAACTAATTGTAGAAAAGTGAATCAAATCACCAACCACACCGTTGTGGCCTCTCTGCTCGGACTGATTACCTCTGTGCGACATTTCTCAGCAAGTTACTTTCCTGCCGTACACGTGGTCTCCAATGACATGCTAGGACCATGCTGGCCGTGGAAAGAGTGGACTTATTCATGTGTACGTAATATAGTGGTACATGTATATCATACACATCTTTAATCGTGGTTCATTATTATTCACTACAAAAAGGAAGAAACTCATATTAAACACCATTATTCACTATTATTCACTAGCGTTATTCACTATACCCACTATATCATGACATCGTGCAACACCAAGGTATACACCACGTCGACACGGCCGTGAGGTGCCCTGCCATCATCCTTCAACCGTTATGGTAGTTGACAGCTGCCATGACTAAATCTCTTCATGAAATGATTAACTATAAGTAAGAGTATCGATATAATAAGGACTATAATTATCATTATTTAAATGACTAACTATAATCATAATTAATGATAATTATTGATGGGCAAAGTGATTATAGTCGTAATGGTTTTAAATGACGAACTACTTTAAGCAGAACTAACTCTCCTTATTAATGAAGCATGATTGGTGGGCAATGAGAAAATGACCAACATTCCGAATGATGAAATAGATTGAGCTGATAATGACCTGACCTCAGCCATGACCGATGAATCATTATGACCACTTAATATGGTCTGTGATTGTTAGAAAAGGATTATATAATCATTAATTATTAGCCAATTATAAACTACTAATCAATTATCCATCACCAATTATAGACTACTAACCAATCATAAACTACTAATCAATTATCCATCACCAACCAATCCTTGGCAAATCGCATTGTCACCGCTGAGCGCCTTCTCAATGTTCCGGGCGTCGGCCGTCGCCTTGGATTGCTGGTGGATGATCATTCGAATGTCGGGGGTAGACCATGGTAAATGAAGGTTAATGTGGTGAATAAGTTGGTGAATGAGTTGGTTAGTGAGTTGGTTAATAGGTTGGTTGATAAGTTGGTGTGTGATGGTCAGTGAGGCTTAGTGATGGTTGATGGTGGTTAGTAACGGTCCATGGTTAATCATATAGGCATTGTTGTAGAACAAGCGCTTTATGGAACGACTTGTGATCCAGAGAAGCACACAGATGACTATCAGAACGATCAGTGCCAAACACCGATTTCAACCCAAAAAAAACAGCTGACTTCCGCAAGAATAGATTGTCAAATATGATCAAATATGGTCAATTATGGTGCCCTTGGTGAAGATGGCATCAATGGTGGTAAGTTTGAATCAGCAAACCATTTCTTTGCTGTTTCAAGGCTTATTCATAGTTGTTTACTGTATATCCATAGTTTCTTGAACCTCATTCATTCCTGCCCATTCAACAGCCATCATTGATAATGGCCATCATTACAAGGCTGTTTCTTAAAAGTTGGGAAACACCAAAAATGGTGGGTTTCTTACTACATATGGTGGTTTCTCAAAATAGGGGTACCCTTAAATCATCCTCATTGTCAACCATTTAGAGCAGTAAACCAACCATTTTTTGGGTCCCCCATTTTGAGAAACACCCATATGGTTAATGGAAACGATGATTTCGGGGTCGTCCTATTTTGGGAACCCACAACTCCCAACCCCCCCGCCATCGGCGGTGCTTCGGCCCCCGGCGGCACGACGGCGGTTGCTCCACAGGTCTGGCGAGCGGTGGTTACCGGCGTTGGTGGTACCGTTGGTGCTTGGGAAGCACCACCAAATCATCCATTCGTAGCCATGTATGTGATGGCAATGGTAACCCAACCATTTATGGGTGATATTAATGGGTATTACTATGGTGATATATTTGGGGCCCCACCCATTTACAGTGATAAACCAACCATTTCTATATGGGGGGCGCTATTTTCAGAAACACCTAGCTCATTATTGGAAACCCATGCTTGGCAGTGGCTGATAGTTCAGGAAACCAATGGTTTATAGTGGTTGATAGTTGGAAAACCAATTTCCTCAACCACTGTTACTGATGGTATGGCTAATGGGGTTCATTCATGGTGGTTAATGATGGTGAATGGTTGTTGGAAACCAACAGTTTAGTTCATACAGTAATGGCAAATAGTGTAAATAGTGGTCAATAGTGATGATAATTGCTGGTTGATAATGTCTAGCAATGGCTAGGAATGGCTGATAGAATTGCAATATGCTTGATCATTGTTGATTGATCTTGGTCAACTAGTGCTTTAAAATTGTGAATAATGTTGAATGTTTAACACGATTAATACATGTGAATACTCCTTGATAAGTAATTGCGATGCTTGATGTGGTGAATAACCGTCAATGATTGCGAATACTAGAAGACAAATGATGAGCAATGATTAACCATGGTCAATACTGCTGGTTGATTCCTGTCTGGAAATCCAAGATGGAACCTGAAACTTGTCCCTTGGACTATAGTTTTCGCATGAGCAAATCATTCCTTGTGATCCATCTTGGCTGTCTTCGCAGTATGCAGGCAATCACGGTGGTGGTTCATCCAGCATTGTGTTGATCATCACCACAAAGCAAATATAAGTAGACAATAGAGGGGCAAAAAATCGCTCGTTGTGGAGATTATAGGCAACAATCGCCAGAAAAAAACAACAAATCAAGACTACCTGAAACTATAACCACAAAAATTACCCCACAATTACCCCACAATTACCAGCAGATGTCTCCCAAGAAAAATCAGGGGCAGAACTGATTGGTCGGCCCGGGGTCTACCGTTGAGGACAGATCCACAGGGAGCTGGCTGTTGAATGGCGGCCTCGTGAGGATCAGATGAGCTGAGACCTATCCTATTGACAAATTGCATTGCAGTATGCATGGGAGAACACACGTACATGACATAAGAGATAGGTTTTACATTTACAAAATATACATATACTATGTATTCGAGAAACACATATACCTATTAATTTGCTTATTTACTTTGTTAGTTACTTTGTTAGCTCGTTAGTTAGTTGTTTAGGTACGCGTTGTTTACCTATATCTATGCAGTAGCATATCTGCTTGCGGTCGCATGGCTTAATCAAAAGCCTTCTAGCAGGTCCCTGAAAGTCTCTGAAAAACCTTTCCCAATGCAACGGTCGGTTGATAATGATCTTGTTTCGACCGTAGTGTCAGTATACAGGTAAACCCACCGGGGGAGCTTGACATTGATAATGATTGGTTGATGAAAATGACAGTATGAACAATACCTCGTGGGTGGTCTGGTTTTCCAACAAACGTGCTTTCTTGGATGGGGCATACCGGATACCCCTTCAGGGGGTTATTCAGAAACCACCCAAGGCTATGCTGACTTTGAATCAGCAAACCAGCAATGCATTGTAGTTAAATCATTGTCTCAGGCCACCCGAGGGAAATGATTGAGAGGGGGGTACAAGAACTACTACCTCCCTTTTTGGACGGATACATACCAATCTGAACCATGGTCATATGTATGATCACCAACAATAGGCAAACATTCTCGTTCGTATAATCCCGCTGTCCGCCAGTTGGAAAAACAACCCCAACAGTAAATACTGCTTGGTCGTTGAACCAGCTCTCTGAAAAACATTCGAAAACCAACCTGTCCCAAAATGGAGGAAAATGCATGTGAATCAAACCACCAACGAGCTGTAACTAGCTGATCTCAGCATCAGCTGTAACTAGCTAGTCCAACCATTTCTAATCACTGCTAACCACTACTAACCACTACTAACCATTGTAGGGGATGGGGATGGATGGTTGGTATCCCAACTGGCGAAACTACGCACCTGGGCTTTCCATTCCGCGTGGTGACGAAGCATCACCTCACAACGAGGGCCCCCGCTCGCGCTCCAACCGCTGCGCCAGGAGAACCCCACCATGCGGGGCGCAAGGGCTGAAAGGATGGTCTACGTATTGGATACCTAACCTGGCAGTCCCTGACCTGGTTGCGTGGAAAATCCGCCACTGAGCTTGGTTTTCCCAAAAAAAAATTGAAGATTTTTGAGCTTCCAGGTCAGTTTGCCAGAGGGTAACAATGGCGGAAAGTTGCTTCATAGCTGATTAAGAATGGTTATGGATAACAAAGGATGGTCAACAGGGTTGATTAAGATTGGTTTTGAATGGTTGTGGATGGTTGTGAATGATTGATTGTGAATCTTGGTTGATATTGGCGAGTACACGTTTTAAACAGGTTTTGATAATCATTTTGGGTGGGACCGTTTGATACCTTTGTTCATGGTCTGGAATGAATGACTATGTATCCGGGCCAAGAATGGTCAACTTGTCCTGTTGAAACACCTTCTTTCGTTGTCTTCTGGGAAGAACAACTGGTTGATGATCGGCGGTTTGGTGGTTCTTGCAATTCTTGACCTCTCTTTGACTCAAACCTCCGCTCTGTTCAACTGTGGTTCATGTAATTACACAGTGTCCAACCAGACGTCTCAAGATGAATGAAAATGGTACCGTCGTCTCAGGCTTTAGAAATAGTCAACCGGACTGGCCTTAAATAGACAAGACTCAGTGGATTCAATCTTTAATCAATACAAACACCTTCCCCGAAACAGAAGCACGACCAAAGAAGCCAACTGCCTCAATGCAACTTGTCTATTTTGGGGTCAGCAATATGCGGGTGGGCCAGGGATCCATAACCAATACAATCACCACTGGGAACAAGTGATAATTTTTACATGTGTAAAGCTCAATACACAACTGCTTTCATCTACACATATCGACGAAGTGAGTTGACACCTCAAACGGTAGGTGCGGGACATCCTGATTGAGGTTCAGCTTGGGAACCCCCCCAGCTCAACCAGGTGAACTCCTGTCAGGAGTATCTGATGGTTGGTGCAGTTGATGCTGATGTTCATGATGTTCCAACAAAAGTAGCTATCATACCAATATTCTCAAGCAATATCCAGTGTAGCGAGCGCTGCTCAACTTAACTATGTTGCCAGTACTGGTATTGAACCAATAACACACCAAATAGTAAATATCTCAATCTTGGCAACAAGCAAAAAAATCGTCATTGTTAAACATCAGTTTAAAACTCATAACTAACCATTTCCAGTGGATATAACTTGACGCGCAGTGCCATTGCTCATATCATTTATCGTGCCATCATGTGCCGATCCTGCCAAATAGCAAATGGCCAAACACCAAATGATGTCAATATTGGCAGTAGACTACCAATCTTGTCATAAGTACCACTCGTTGGCGGTTTCAAGCTCGCTGAGAAATATGAGATCAACAAACAATCATCTCTTCTGCGTGTGCCACTTCGACTCTTCCCCCTTCCCGCTGGCAGTTTGAGGCAGCTGACTACAAGATGTCGCCTGGCACCGAGCCCTCTCCCTCCCCCCACGTAGAGAATCTTGGGACATCCATAGGGTGAGCTGAAGGGCATGGTGTTGATGTGTGGGGCAGCCAGAGAGAGAGAGAGAGAGAAAGAGAACAGTGATGATGATCATGATGATCATGATGATGATGATGATGATGATGATGATGATGATGATGATGATGATGATGATGATGATGATGATGATGATGATGATGATGATGATGGTAATAATGATAATAGTAATACTGAGAATAAGAATAAGAATAATGATATTGACAACAATTGTAACAATAGCAAGACCAGTAGTGATAACAATAGTGATAACAATAATGATAACAATCATACAATCAGCAAGAACAACGCGAACAAGAGTTGGGCTGTGACAACATCAATCTCTACTGGTAGTGGTCTAGACGCATTGGACACGTGTGGGACAATGGCCAGCAGTTCAATCACTGCGAGCAACCCGCAGCGGTCCTCAAAAACACTGATTCATTCGGAAATGGGTCAGCGGGTTCACAACATCTGACCACCATAGACATCGGTAGCATGAACCTTTCTACTTATCGCCAATCATGAGCTCACAGGCAGCCTCAGCCCACTGCTGAGCTTGACGACTTCGGTATTGAAACACCAGGAGCTCAGGAGGAGCAACACACCATGAGTTCAGGGCCCTGAACTCCCCCTGTTTCGACCCAAATTATCCTAACATTGTTCCCATCCAAAAATGGTTGAACCGAAACCGCACATCTCCATATGATGAGCCAAAAGCTTCGCAAAAAAGCATGACTAGATGAGGAAACCAAAAATAACAACAAGTGCGTTCTATATTCTTGTGACTACTCAATATCCAGCTTTAAAGCCTTATCCTTGGACATTGCTGTGCTTAGTGGGGACTCTTCCGTGCTGAGTTCCACCGGTGTCAACAGAGCTGTTGTTGTGCCGTCTCCAGGCGCTGATGATCGTAGCTGGCACGAGCTTAAGAATACAATGAACTGATCTCATTAAGTGGCACATGATCCGACTATCGGCATATTCACTGCTAATCAGAACCAGTTGGCTATTCCCAGGTGAATCAAACTACAAAATCTCCGCCCCTGGGTATATCTGGCACAACCTGTGCCACCCAATGGTTGGAGCTTTAAGCGTCACTGACTATGAGTGCTGTTGACCTTGAACCTGCAGAAAAGGTGATTAACCGCTAATCAACCAACAAAGCTGTGGAAGATACCCTCTTGACAACCAACACCTGCCCAAGGCGCTCTCAGGAGGACTCCAAAAGATCAGTTTGTTGGTTTGAGGATATACAGCAGAACAAGATCACACGATTGGATGAATGTGTATCTAATGAAATACATCAAGTGATGTAATTCATAGATAAATAAAATTGCATATATCTATACCGTATATATCTGTATATCTAAATGTTATCGAAACATGTCCATAGATCGCAAACGATGAATGCAACACATGTTCGCATTATTTGGAGCAATGCATATACAATCTATGTTCAATCATGACTCATAAGCTTTATGCACAGAAATATGGGCTATACCTCGAGGGTTGGTTTCCCTGTGCACGGCCCCACCTGATTGAGGCCGGGCCTCAGGGCGGCTGAGATCTTGGCACCGACCCACCCATGCGAAAACATGCAGACCTGGTCATTCCCCCCATGTCACCAGGTCGAGTTTAAGGATAACATACCTGGTTAAACTCGTGGTTAGACTCGTGGTTAACAGTGCTTAATGGTGCCTAAAGATTTGGGGGTTTAATCTTGCCAAAGCTGCGGCCCTTAGCCTGATGCTTGCGGCGCGCTTAGTCCAATGCATTGATGGCAACAGCCACTTTGATCAAAGAGAAGAAGACCGCCCGCAGGCGCGACACGACACGCTGGTCGCGTATGAAACTTACGAGGTTTGCACCCGATTTAAGTCTCACTCGTTGATCTTGCCAGTGGCTAGACCAGGCAAATCATGATGGTCAATTGATGCTGATTGGTTTGTGATGGTTGCTTGATGATGGTTCATGATTGTCAATAATCAATGGTTCATAAGCAATAACCAGTGGCACCTGCAACTAGTCCCTGCAACTAGTCCCTATAACCAGTTTACATGGCTTTGTCCCTGTCCGTACCTACCTTCACCATCCAGCTGTCCACAACCATCATAGACAAAGCCATGGCTCCCACAAGCGCACAGCTGGATGGCGAACTGCACAGCTGGATGGTGCCACTGCACAGCTATCCCTGCTACGTCCCTGGGAGTCTCCCACGATGCACGCGTGGAAGGAGTGCTGATGGTCGCCCAGCTGTGGTGAAACGCCTCGCAACGGCACCGGGCAGCGGAGGATGATGGGTTTTTTGGGTGGTTTGATTCGTATCTAGGCCAACAACCATAGGGGATATTGATATGGGATATACCAGCACTTATAGTGAAGAATATCGTGTTGTAATAGGGGATGTATCAACAATTACAGGTTCTTTCGCGGTGGTTCTTGTACCCAATATAATCTATCTGGTTTATAGGGGTTATAACAACTAATACTGGTTGATGATAGGGGATATGCCAACAGTCATTGGGGATATTGACATGCCAACTCGTATCCATGTAATTGGCAAGGGAGGGTTATAACCACTGGTACTGCTTGACAATCTGGGATAATAACGAATAAGAATGGGCACACTACTATTTGGGGGGTTGCAACAGTGGAAACCCCAAAAATGTTTGGTTTATTGCTATGAACGGCTCATATTCAATTAACCGCTGAATTGTACAAACCATAGAACGAACCATAGGATTCACCATGGGACTAACCATAGGGTGGTTTCTCAAGCCATAGGGGTACCCCCAAATCATCCAGTTTATTAGTCATTTATAGCAATAAACCAACCAGTTTTGGGGCTCCCTATGGCTTAAGAAACCACCATAGGATTAACCATCGCTGACCAGTACCAACCAGTCACTGGTTGATCATTGGTTCGTCCAAGTAGCAGCGCTGGCTGAGATTTCGGCCACCTCTTTCTCCTGGAGCGCCACGAGTTTTCGTCGGTTGAGTGAACGAAAAACCATCATGTATGGGGAACGGTTGGTCAAAAATGTACGGTTAATAGTGAATAAAAAAGATTGATAGTGGATGGTGATTTCTCAATCTATGATGGTTGACTAATGATGGTGAATTCTGAATATTTGGCATGATTGGAAATAGTCGACTATTGCTAACAATCATTAACCATCGCTATCTGTTACTCAGCATGATCAGCCGTTGTCAACCTCGTGAACCATTCCTAATCATCATCAACCATTTGCAACACGAGTGGATTCTCCAGCGGGTGACAGCCATCCCAGCCATTTATTAAGTTATCGTTTGTCGGTTGCAAGTGGTGAGACTTCTAGGGGTATTCCCACAGGCTGATTACAAACCAATCCCATTACCATCATCAGCCGGTTCGCCATGTTTCACCACCAGAATCGCAGCTGATTCCATGAGTGGTGAACCATTTTACCAAACCCATCTGTTACCACTACCGTTAGTCATCCCTATTCCATCTCCTTGTTGGGTAACACCCAGCTTTTTATGATCGTCTGCTACCAGCTGCTCAGTCAGCTCAATCAAGTCAACACTGTGACTTGCAGAGAGAGCAGATGAAGAGCAGACCATTTTACTTGCGGCATGAGTCCAGAAGAGATCATTACATTACAGCGTTGGAATGTGAGCAGGACTGACTATTGATTGGAGTCAGGGGCTCAGATGATGAGACGGGAGTTGTTTGACAACAGGACGTCTCAGATTTTGAATCCCGAAGAGAGGGAAACGGCACAGCCACAACTTACCCGGCTGTGGCCATAGGTAGAAGGGCGGCAGTGGGTGGGGGACAAAAATTGGAGCCGCAAAGCTCAAAACAACTGCCATCCTGAAGTGCAGTGTTGCTCGGTGCACCTCAACCTGCCTGCCAATCCTAAACACCTGGAACAACACTGTGACTTGCAGAGAGAGCAGATGAAGAGCAGACCATTTTACTTGCGGCATGAGTCCAGAAGAGATCATTACATTACAGCGTTGGAATGTGAGCAGGACTGACTATTGATTGGAGTCAGGGGCTCAGATGATGAGACGGGAGTTGTTTGACAACAGGACGTCTCAGATTTTGAATCCCAACGCCGTTGATTTTTTTTGGGTGTGTTTTATTCTGACCCCAACGCTGTGATGAATGAGGAGATGGATTTCAAATTAGGTACTAATGCGTCCCATGGGGGCGATAGCACCAAAGGAGTCCAGGCCCCACATTCGATGGCTGCAATCACGTCCGGATCTTGCCAACCCTGGCGGCTCAAAGGGTCACTGAGGTTCTGATGAGAAGGGACCCATTCAAACCAAGGGTTGCAGCGAAGTTTGGCAAATTGCAGCCCGGCCAACAACGACAAGTGACTGACATCAGATGCGGAGGAAGCAGATCGAATGATGGTACGCCAGGCAACTTGATTGTCTAGAAACCAAAGAACGTCTCGGTCCCGCAAAATTTCGGGAGCAGAAAAAGCCAACAAAGGCACAGCCAACAACTCGAGCAAATTGATGTAAGTCTGACGAGGTGCCCAAGAATGAACAGTGCTTTGTGGGACATCAACGGACGAAACAAAAATGCGTCCATCATAGGCAATCCAAATGCCTAGGCGAA
>VSDK01027621.1:327908-348550 GCA_009767595.1 Symbiodinium kawagutii
CTGGACCCGCTCGGGGTGCGCCCATGTGATGGAACAAACACTTTTGAGCCACTACATGCCATGATGGTGACGTGCACCAGCAGCTTGGCGCGGCGACCAACCACGATCAAACGGGCTTGAAGGCATCCATGGCTGCTTCCCTAACCAAGATGGCAAACTAAGGGCATCAGCTCGTCCTTGCCATTTTCGCACACAGATGGAAACAGCAACTTCATGCAAAGTGATTGCGCCTGCCACGCGAAATCTGCATATAAAACAAATGCACAAATGCTGCGCCTGCCACGAATTGTATATTCCTACACCTTCGTCAATGTCCCGAATTGTCAATATACAGCCTAGGCAAAAAAGGAAATGTTTACTCAAGTCCTGGGAGTGGGAAAAAGTCGAAGTGACACAGCTGGAAATGAAGTGTGGCATGTGGGGCGTGCAAAGTCATGGTTGTTGTTGACAGTGTCATTGTTGCTGCGATTGTTGGGCTTGTGGTTCCTGTTTCTGTTGCTGTTGCTGTTGGTGTTGTTGCTGTTGTTGTTTTTGTTGTTGCTGTTTCTGATGCTGTTGCTGTTGCTCTGGCTGTCGCTGTTGCTGTTAATGCTGTTGATGCTGCTGTTGCTGATGCTGTTGTTGTTGCTGTTGTTGAGGGGCTGCAGCAAGAAGCAAGCTCAGCTCGCTACCACTTCTCAGCTACCACAAATGCTTGGGTCAGTCTCCGAAAATTCAACAAACCAATGCCCTCGAATCATGTTCGACAGCAAGCCTGAAAAGCACGTCATGTATCGAGTCGCTAGGGCTGCGCCATCCTTCTCAACAGTTCCCTGGTCACCAATCAACAGCCAAGAGTGATGAGCAATGTTGATGATCAGTTTCTGCCAAGGGGGATTCATTCTTGCGAAGTGTTATGTTTGAAGTGATAGGTTCGAAGGAACTAGCCACGCTTCGGCCTGTTTCAGGCTTCACCTCTATTGCACTCTCACGTTTTTTCGTGGCAATGGGAGATCGAACAGTTGCGAATGAGTTCCATGCGTGCAACCCAGGTATTCTGTTGCAATCTGCTGCCATTCCTACCTTCACGAACTATGATTAACAGCCATCATGAACCACCAGCACTAGTTACCATGGATAGCGGTCATTGAGAACTAGTGATCGTCGTTAAACTTCACCATCGTCAATTACCATGATGAACCAACAATAACAACTCATAACCATCAACAACCAGCAGTAATAACCATTGATGACCAGCAATGACAACTAATACACCGCCACAACCCGGACCAATAACCACTTATCACCACCACAAACGACTAATCAAGTCGTTCACCAGCGCTAATAGCCGCTAGGAACCAACAATTGCAACGAATAACTACCGCTGACAACTGGCACGCATCATGAATCACCGCTAGAAAGACTTGCTTGCTGTCACTAACAACCAACAACCATCATCGATAGGCATTTGCAAACAATAAACAACCAGAAACTGACAGCAAGGACCAACACTGGTGATGGAAAGCCGCTGTCTCCCAGGGGGATAAGAATGGTGAAAAAATGTGGTACGTAGTGTAATGGTTCTTGATGCTTAGGCAATGGTTCAAAAGGCCTAGGAATGAAATCTGCAATGGCTACATTTCTGGTTGATGATGCTGAGTAACGGCTGTCAATGGTCAACCACGGTGAGTACTAACGGAGTTGATGACGGCAGAACCGTTCAGTTGGTGCACCTAGCAATGATTCATTGCTCGCTTAATCTACAGTCAAGAAGGGTTCTTTCATGGCTCATGGTTGATTCATGGCTTTTGGTTGGCTCATGGCTTGTAAGTTTAATTATGGCCAATAGTCTCGGTCAATAGTTGATGACCATAAAATGTAAGCAACTTTGAAGAACAGCTGCTACACCAATATTTCTCCAGCTTGCTGCTATGGATTACCACTCATGTTTAGATCACCCCAGACTGTTAAAACTGCTGGTTGGCGTTGATATGCTCATCTTGTCGACGATCAAAACGTTGCGCTGGTACCCCAGGGCCTTGCTGATACAAGCAAATGACAAGCAACATGTTCATGATAGTCCAATGTTTGCTAACAATGGTTCCCGGAACCGTACTTATTTGGCTCAGAAACCACTATCCATTCAGGACTTCACATCAATCAGCTGCAACTGTTGCTTGTTAAGCTAGCAGAACAGGGTCACAACTGATCAGCCACATTCCAAAAACCAACAGATTCTTGCCAATGATTGGCCATTGCCTTAATACTAATCGTGATGCATCATCTTTAAAGCACGAATGTAATGTAGCATGAACTAACCATCGAATTCTGAGTCATAGTCCATAACCCATTGCTGAACTATTTAGTTCACCGATAATTTTCAACGATTTAGTCAATAATTCGTAACTCAGCTAGGTGGTTGAAAAATGTTGTTGAAAAAGTAACTTACCTATCAGTCGATGATTGTTCGCTATTCCGCTAATTTCACCAACTAAATTGATAAGGTAAGCATTTTCAAGCCAGGTTAGCTAGTTGATTAGCCCTTCACCGGCGGGCGCTCACCTCAACTCCGCAGGTGATGGCAGTTGCTCAGGCAAAGGAGCGCAGGCCTCGTAGCGTGACCAGCTGTTGGTCATCCACCATTCGTCACTCGCCATGAACCACTTGACAGCCAGGGCAGGTGAACGAAAGCTGCGGGTGCGGAAAGGTATGATGGAAAAGAGAGGGCAGGAAGAGGCAGGAGCAAGTCGTGAAGTGGGAAGGGGGTCGCGAAGATATGCGGCGACACCTCGTCATTGGGAATTATATGAAAGAAAGACCCCTGGCAAGCGAATGGTTTTTCCTCAAGCAGTGCAGTGGGGCAATGCGAAACCCGAAAAATCTGTGTGCTTTGAATGGTTCTCAACCAAGGCCCTGGGGGGAATCGAGACCAGGGTATTCAATGCGCGGGGAGGGGCAGGCGCGCGTGAGATTCACGTCGTTGGCCCACTGACCGCCCCCCGAAACCCCCCAAGAAGTAAGAACTAGCTAACGCTACCCAAACTCGAGCTGCTGGACGCAGCTTTCGTGATTGACCATGCGATTCTCCATGATTTTCTCCATGGTTCACCATGGGTCACTATGAAGAGCTGCAACTCCATGATCGACCACTACAACTACGAGTGGTCAAGGTACAGTCGCCCCCAGGATTTGTTCTGGGCACCCAGCAACCGGACCGGTCCTCGGCCTCAGCTCCCGGGAGCTGCGACTTGCCAGCAACCGAGTGAGAAATCTAATGTAGGCGCTTCTAAGCGATGTGGGGGTTTCTGAATTAATAGGACTACCCCCAAATCATCCAATTGCACCTGTTCATTATAAAAAACCAAACATAACTTTGGGCCCAATTCTGAGAAATCCCCAGCAGTTTAACCACATTGTTGTTGGTTATCCCTCTATTACTAACCAGCCTATGCCAGTAGAACCCTCCAACCTAATGGTGCCTTATGCCTTGGAGCCATTGCCCCTGCACATCGTGGCTGAGCTTCGGGCACTTCTGCCTGGCGTTGAACCACCGATCGGAGCCCCGGGGAGGTCCCTGAAAGCCCCGTGGTTCCCGTGCAAACTTCAGCGGTTACCGCCCGGATGAGTCGCATCAAAACGCTTGATCCACTGGGGTTGGAGCAGCGAAGATCAGCATTTTATGGTACAAAATGCAAAGTAACTGGACGAAGCATCAATCATAAATCAACTGGTGAGTCAAATCATTAATCAACTGGATAAAATCAACTGGGGTTTATCCATATGATTTATGTAATATGATTTTAACCCCAAGGGTAAGTGAAATCAGAAATCAATTGAAGTTAATACCTGAGCCGCAGGATCCTCAGCAGCAAACCATTGACAACATCCGATCTTTGGGCACATGCATCATGACAATATCCATCTAATATATCAGCCATTGTGGTTGCTGTATGGTCATCGTATCGTTTGATCGTGGTTGATCACCAGTAATCTTGATGAAACCAGGCTTGTTGCCGGTCACCTAATAATGGTCAATAATCGGAAATCCAGCTACAGTAACCCCCCCTATGGATAAACTGATGCTGGCAATATTTATGAGCTGGATCTACAGTGAATCATGATTATCAGTTGTCAGCCCCTATTCATCAACCGTAAAGTTTCATACCATATCGTTTGCCAGTATTACCCATCCTTAACCATCCGATAATCATAATTGTTGGTCGTTGGTCTCTGACGCCTATTATTCACCACGAATCACCATAATCAAGCCCATAGAGTGCAATTCCGACAATCTTGATCACCGGTTGATGATGAACTTTGGTGGAAATCACCGCGATTCACGGTTGACCCATCTCTGTTTTCCAGCCGCACACCTCCTTCCGATCACTGGCTCTGTTGCGTCGCTGGTGGCCACCGGACCCAGCCCAGCCTGTCGGTCCTCCATTCGCATCCGGCAGCGTTCCAGCTCCTGGTGACACGTTGTGGTTCATATTGGTCACTACCAACCCAGGATGAAGCTAAACCCCAGGTTGATTAATTGGGGGGGTTGCCATTCTAAAGGGAAGCCACGGCTTTTTGTGGGGTACCCCGTATTAATCAACCAGGTGTTTTTTCATCCTGGGTTAACATTAGTTGTGACTTAAAATTGGTTGAACATTTTATTGCTTCATATCGTTGATGAATTAACATGCTTCATCTATCATCAGTTCTGACTTGACGTCGGTGAATTAGCTATTGATATCATGGGCTAGTATGGATCAAGATCGGTGACTGAATATTTCAACTCACTCTGGTTAGTGGTTGACCAATACTGATTCAAACAAATCTTTGTCAGAACACACTTTCGGTCGTTTGTAGCGGAAATATACAGTGGTCGTGGGTTGGAGAGCTCTGCCCAACTGAGGGTAGGGCAAGCCACAGATAAAGACAAGTAACCGTGCGTTCATTCACCAAGAATGATTGACCGTTCTCAGCCATTCTCAATCAGTAGCTCACCATTTGTTGACCATTGATTGACCATTAATCAGCGAGGGCATCGGCTACTGATCGTCCAGAGCATGTTTTTGTGTCAAGCTGCTGGACTATGATGCTCAATCATGGCTAATCATGGTCGCCTACGATGATCGACGACGAGTGATAATGACTAACTAAGGTTGATAACTGTTTCAAATGGGTGAGAGCGCGGAATGGCTCCATAAGGTCGGCTCAGAATTTTGCCCATCTTTGATCTTGGATCATCACTGGGAAAATCTACGTTGCAATCCATGGTTGCGCCCAAAGGCAGCAGTTTCGATCAGAAGTCTCCACATAGCCCTTACCAGTACCACAAAAAAGCATTACCTGTACACCGGTTCGATTCACCACATAGGACCCTGGCCACCCCAACCAGGGTCGAACTCACTGCCTTCGTCGCTATGATCTGCCCGCAGCTCCTGTAAGATGGCCTCCTTTGAGGGAGGCGCGATCAAGTCATCACCTGCCGCAACGGTGCAACCAGTGCCACGTGCTCTGATTCACTGGAGTTGACTGCTGGTATAGTGGCACAGTCATGGCGAATCACTACCATAAAGCTATAGATTTGAGGAATAATTGGTGCAATCACGGTTTATCCATGTTGATCCCCAGGTTTGATGTTTTCCAGATCCCACTACAACCGGAAAGCAACAGAACGTTTTGCAAGGCAAAAACGAAGACGTTTTGAGTTGGACCGACCAAAAGCATCACCTTCCAGCAATCTCTACACTTTCTGGCAAATCGATAGGGAAAAAGTCGATCTCTCTGGAAAAATCAAGTCTACAGTATGCCCTTCTGTGCCTTCTATCTCTGGAAAATCTATAGGGCAAAATGCGACGGCCCTTCGAGTGCTGAGCTTTCCACAACCCACCAGCTCCCTCCACCTGCCTGGACGGCTGTGCTCTGCGCTGGGTCCTTCGGTTGGCCTGCGACAAGGGGTGCAATGGGGAAGGATGGTACTTCTGATGGGTCATGATGGTTCATTGATGATTAATTTGTGGTTGATGATGATGATGATGATGATGATGATGATGATGATGATGATGATGGTTTTTGATGATAAATGTAAAGTTAGTTGATGGCTGATGCTTTATAACTATGCTCAGTACTGGTTTAAGGTGGTTGATGATCATTTTTTGGATGGTTGGGAACAGGCGTTTCTACTAACAAGGTTAGTGGGCAATCAAGTTGCAATTACTAGTAGCTCTTAAATAGAGTTAAGAATGCTTTGGAATTACTACTGGTTAGTGATGGTTGATAGCAATGGCCATTACTGACTAAGGGTTCATTGTAGAGTCAATGATTCGTGGTTGCTTTTGATAGGCAATAGGCTTCGCGTTTCGCTTTTGATGATTTCTTAATGAGTTGCTTTTTATGGCAAATGGTTCAAACTATTGATTAGCCATTAGTATCCATACTTGTCAACCATCAATTAACTTCAAGTTTACCATCAAAAACATCATCATCATCATCATCATCATCATCATCATCATCATCATCATCATCATCAACCGTAAATGAATCATCAGTCAAACATCATTAATCACCAATTTACCATCAATCCTCCATCAATTAATTGTCAATCAACCATCACGAACCATTATCAACTGCTATTATTGATGAAACATGCTATCGGCTGGTCAATGACGATTATGCCCAAAATCAACCAGGGGCTTTTACTCTGCCATGGCTGGGACCGGGATTTCCATGGCCAGCTGAGCTAAGCAGCACACCTTTTGGTTTTTCTGAGCGGAAATTGCCTGCCAGCAAACGCTGCTCCCTCCGAGCAACGCTGCGGTAATTCGGCGCAGCTCTGAGCGGTTTCTTCGCGAAAGAATTGCGCTGTCGAAGTGCCGGATATCAAAAAAAGCAGGGATGCAACCGATGTTCGTTAAGGATATGAGCAGCTAGGATGCGACAACAGCTGGTTGCCATGCTTCGATCATCTCGAGGGAAAGCCAACAGCCTTGCGACATCTTGACTGCTTAGAAGCCGCGTGCGTCTGCCATGGATTCCTTGAAATCTGCCAGTGCGCCCTTTCCAGTGATTGGTTCACGCTTTTGCAGTCACTGATTCAATCAGATAGTGCTACGAGCTCCATTGACGTGTGTGATTTTCGGTCACTCAGAACATGAGAGACTTGAGACATGACAGTTGTATACCTGTTCAAATCCGAACATGTTTGCTCTAATCATGCAGGCATCCAAAAACACTCACTTCGAACACGTCGAACCATGCAGAGTGGTTTCGGAAATCACACTTAGAACATAATGAAAATATTGAATTCACGATAGATGTATCGTGTCCAGCTGATGTTCTGAGTAAATCAGGCCGTAAAGACCCATTTTGGTGTCCATGGTGTTATATTGATCTATGTCCACCTATAGTAGAACTTGGTATGATTTGGTACACTCCTCAACCATGCACCAAACAACAAACCCAAGCAGCAGACCAAGCATGCTTTCTCATAGGCTTAGCTGGGAAGGTCATGTTTCCCACATCCTCAACTTCAAGGTTAAAGGGCAGTGCTTGATCCTGTGAATCGATGCCTGGTCGTTGATGGTACATGCTTGGCTAATGGTTGGTGGTGAACTAATGTTTGACATGATAGAGAGCTAATGCTTGATTGAAATGATGATTGAAATGATGATTGAAATGATGGAGAACTAATGCTTGATTGATTATTTCTTCATTGATGGCTAACTACTTCAACAGTTGATTCATAAGTGGCGAATTAATTTGACCATTACCCACCCTTCGTTGCCGCAAAAAGCCGGTTGCACAGGCTGCCACTTCATGCTGTTGTTCAACCTCACCTCACTTCATATAGCTGTTGTTGAGAGCAATGAAAAACAAGCCCCAAGCAGTGATCTTCTCTGCAGATGTAATCTGATTTTGGGATGGGCTTGTGGTGTCCATGAAAAAACCATCTCAAAAGCCAACGGAGCTTTTCCAAAAAAAATTCCCTGTAAGTGTTCTGTGGGAACCCAACATCAGGAATATCCATCTCTTTCAAGAATGTTCTAAAGGCATCGCCAGGAATTTCCGTCTCTTTCAAAGGTATCACCAGAGATCATTGAGAGAAAAGAACAAACACACAGCTTCTTGGAGGTATCCATCTTCCAAGATCTTCCATCCAGCATTGGCAATTGATGGCTGTTGGGGCTCTGCCACGATTCCAAGGCAACCCACGATTCCCTGTACAGCGCGGCGCCGCGGCCATGTGACGCCCGACAGGAGGAGCTAGGAAGCCCATGGACCATGCTGAGTGCTGGTCATGGCAGCCCAGGGGCCCAGGCTGCCCGCTCTTAACCACTGACTGTGGACGGAAACGATCAACCTGAGACCCGAGTTGCTTCATAACCAGCAGTAAGTTACGAATCAAAGACTAGAAATGTTTGATAAGCACTGTTGAAAAAAACTGTTAGAAACTACCTGCTGCTGTTTGATTACAAGATGGTGCAGGCAAATTTCAAGCTTCACGAAACAACAGTGGACATGCGAACCTCAACAGCAACAAATCGTTTGGTAGATGGTGAAACCACCAAGTCCAAAAGGTAAACTGGGGTACACCATTCATTAGCCAATAGAAAGAATTGTGAGTGGTTTCCATGGTTCCTGGTCATGAATGGTTGCCAAAGGTTCATGAACGGTCTATGTTTCATAGATCTTCGCAATTGTTCTTCATAGGAATTATTTATATTCAAAATTAGTTGTTGTTATCCGTAGTTCTTCATACTTCTTTCGTTATCCATGCTTATTCATACTTATTAGGATGGGCTTTGTTAAGACAAAATCACTAGAATGATAGCAACAGCAAGACCGCACAGCACTTCCTAGCTTCAAAAGTCCTGATGTATTGCGTTCCCCAATCTCGGGGACCTACAGAGTTGCCCCAAAGCCCACTTCGGGGCTGGTGCGACTTACGACCGAAGCTTCACCCTACCGATCCTGCACAAGTGGGATCGATGAATGCCATGAGAACGAAATATCCAATGTTGCCATTGCGTATCACCATTTCTCTTGCTACATCATCAAAATTGATACAAACCATTCTGCATAACAACAATAGCTGATGGATATACTTCACATAACCCAAATTAAACCACTCTAAGCCCCTGTTCTGTAGTAAATGTAGTAAAACGACTTTTCTCAAATGACTCCCAATGTTGTTGACCGACAGACTGGTGCAGATTTCGGCATTTGGAGTGCTTGAAAAGCGGCAAAAAATTTGGAAAAACTGCCGCCGCGGACCCTGAAAGATCACCCTCTCGCAATGGATCGACGGATCACCGAGCTGCCATGCCATGTCGAAACTCTGCGTGTGCGATGCGAGGACGATGGTTGACCCACGAGAAAGTTCCAGCATATGGCAGTCTTTATTAACCGTGAGGCTCCAGATCAGTGGATCCTTGGTCATTAGATTCGTGGTGAATGATTAAGTGGTTGAGGTATTCAGTCAACCATCATTGTCCGTCATTGTCTATCATGGTCCAAAAGCCAGAGATCAACCATAATGGTTGGGTTGATGGACAATAGGTGAACCGCAATAGATAACCATCACCGGCAAGTCACTGAATCATCGGTTCACCATACTGCAGATATCATCATTCACAACATGCTCGCCACTGATGACAAGAGCTCATCAGCCACACCATTTTTCCCACTACACCAACATGGCCAACCATCATTTTTAGCACATTTGGCCATTAATCACTCTTAACCAGTTTCTCAATGTTTATTAACCATCATCAATCAGCTTAAACCATCACCTAACAACCTCATTAACCACTATTGACCATCGGATGACACAGCTGGTTCACCGCTGTACATTGACAGAGGGATCTCTCCAGCCGCAACCCGGCCAGTTGAGTTTCCTGGCCACATCGGCAAGCAGTGGTCGAGACGAAATGATCCTTTCCAACGAAAGGTAAGCTGGCGAATGGTACCAGTGGTCAATGATGATAAGTAGTAGTTGATCATGGTTGATGATGGTTAGTAAAGATTGATGATGATGTGTATGGTGGTCAACAGTGGACGATGAAGATTAATGCTGTTGAATACGATTTCCATGGTTGATATGAAGGTTTACAATCGTTTCTCATCGTTCACAAAGGTTGATAATGCTCGATCACCCATTCCCTCGACATCGTCCAATACTGAACCCAGAACGCCAGGAACCTTGCGGAGGATCGAATGACAAGCAGCTGAACCAAGAGCTGCCCGCTGGGGGAAAGCTGACTACACATTGTAGCCAAGTAAAGCCCACCAGGCTAAGGTTGTGGGTAGCACCTCAGTTGCTCGCGGGGCGCCAGGGTTGGTTGATGACGTGCCAAATCCAGTAATGATTTCATGGCTTGAGCGGAACTGTACAGGGACATCAGCAGCTACGGAAATCACGGTTTATCTCATTCTTGACGGTTGATGGCTAGACATGGTTGACAATTCATGATCAATGAAAGCAAACAAGTTGTAACATGATAGCTGACCCCATGGGCAGCTCTAGTCTCTGCCCAAAGCAGGAGAAGTCCCTGTCTCCGTGAGTATACGTGACTATGTATATAGAACTATGAGCACACTATCCCTCCAAGCAACCATGCCAAGCAAGAACACTGTGTGTGAGTCGATCATGTAACTCTTGAGAACATCATCGTCCGACGAGAGATCAGAGGGTGTCTCACTGAAGCACCTGTGCACCATTATAAACAGCAGTGTCGTAGCTTGCAGGTTGTTTCCTTTACGTTGAATTCTTTGCGGAGCCTTGGATTTGCTTCTGCAGCACTGGGATCTGCCAATGCTGCCAATCACTTGATGTTGGAAGGCCAATGTTGCTGAGCAAACCCCAAGAGGTGACACTGGTTCTGCCACACGGTTGCTCAAAGCCATACTTTCCTATGCTTCAGTCTATAGTTGATCGATTACAATCAATAAGGTTGTTAATGTCAAAATGGTTCCTTCAGTGTAGTTGTTAGTTAGTATGAATATGTATATATAGACATATTCAGTTGATAAGATCTCGTACCAATGAGCTAAGAGATCTAGCAATATGGTTCTTAGTTGATCCTAGTCAATTGTTTCAGTGTGTCATCCATAATCAATTAATGTCAATGATAGCTGTAGCTAGTAAGTTATGGCTACTGGTTTACAGATGATATTGGCTTTATGGTGGTTTCTTTAATTGGAGTACCCCCAAATCATCCAATACTAATCATGTTGATTCATTTTGCGTAATAAACCATGCATTTTTGGGGTTTCCCATTTTAAGAAACCTCCATATCAATATCATCCATATTTCCAGAAACCCCCATATTGATATCACTTTCCGGGTTTCCATATCAATATTGCTGATATTCATATCCAAACCATTCATTGGGGTTCCAATGTTTTATTGCATTTGATGGTGTAGTCAATAAGATTCATGGAGATCAGGCACACACACACACACACCATTGCCCATCTCAATCATGCTCCAACGAGATCCGTCATCACCAGGCTCAGAAACACACCAGTGATGATCAATTTCATCAAGCAAAATAAGCAACAATTGTTTCAAATGGACTGATCGGCAACCCCAATGATGTGGTGCCTGTGTTTGCAACATGTGTCACAACATTGAGTCCTGTAAAGGGATATACAACTTGATGGACCATCGGTCCATTGCTCCAATCGGACAGTTGTTCAGAAGAAACACGCACAGCCCGCTTGTCTTGTGACCTGATCACTAGCCAATGTTCTTGACCATTGATTGGTCAACCTAAGTGATTGTTAACATATATAACCAAAGATGAGAAGATCAATGACCATCATGAACCATAGCAATAAGCCTAGCAATAACCGTCATTATCCCAAAAGTCCCACTCACCGTACTCCGCTGCTAGGCCACCACCAAGAACCCGAAGAGCGCATTGCCCAGCAGGCAGTACACGAAGTGCCGCTCTTGGCAAATGTCACCTAGGGCTACAACGGCTGTGTCACAGGGTATGACCCAAACATGGGGATGTAAGCCATCAGCGACAGGGATTACCCTCTGGCAAAACAAGACAGATCTATAAATGGTGGACTTTCCACTTCCAGGTTGGCTTGCCCAAGAGTTGTCCACCAATCGGCAGGGATACAACCACCAATGACATCTGGGATCGTCCAAAACAATTCTACGCCACCATGGCTCCCCCAAAGTCGCGTACTGGGCAAAACCAGGGAACCACTTTATCTGAAGATAAACACGTTGCTTCCAGGGATTCCCACAATGAAGTATGACAGCCTTGGTCTGAAGCTAGTTCCCTGTTCTGAAAAAAATGTTCTGACATACAACGTGTCAGAGGTCCTCACGTGTTTATTCTGAGATGACATGTTCCTCACATTTATTCTGTCATTTTCTCAGACACTCAGTCTGCAACGTGTCCTGAAATATATGTTGACATGTTTCTCACCTTTATTCTGACATGTGTCCTGACATGTTCTATGACATGCACTTTGATATATGTCCGGACGAAAATTCTGGCATAGATTCTGACATGTTCTCTCACATATCTGCTGGAATCACATCGGCGAAGGAAATCCGCCGCAAAACTTGGAATGGTTAGTGCTCAGCGAGCTGCGATGACCATTCATTGAACATTGTTGCTCACCATGATTCAGCCATCATCAACCATTGTTAACCAGTGTTGAAGATTGCTAATCATTACTATCCAGTACTCACCAGTACCAACCATTTGTGACCATAGTGATCAATTCTGAGTGGAACGACCGATGGGTGTTGTCCAAAAGTCCCTCACCACTCGGCGATGTTTCCATCTTAGTTGGCACATACACCTGTGAAGCTAATCCATTCATGATGGTAAAACATCGCTGATAAAACTGTAAGTTGGATCAATATGGGGTTACTGTAAGCAACACTCATTGAATGATCACCAATGATGCCACAAGTCTAACTACCAATTCATCGCCACCCTACTCATTGGTTCCGCAACTCCTGGTAGCTTCAAATCGCTCCCCCATTCGAAGGGTAGAGCGGGATATCCCTGGACGTCAAGGCACGGGAGATGTTGAGGGCAATGAGGAAGGGAGCGTTTTGAAATGGCAGTAGCACACAGGAGGGCATAGCGGCCACCTGAGAAACCACGAAATCAGAAGCGTCGCTCCAATGGGTGGCCACCAGGCTTTTTTCAACGCAACGGGGAGCGAAGTAAGTCTCAAGTGCTTGGTCAGTTGCTGATAGCTGTAGGGGCTGTAGCAACTGGTTCAACAGCAAGGCTGGTGATAAGTAGCAACTTGTCACCGACTGGTGAGATTAATTTGCTGACCAAGGTCCAAGCCCTCGCGCTGGCAAAGGCTGATGTCCCGGCGCGGTGACTCCATGCTGCTATTCGTTTGGAGGGGTTTCAGTATTCACTACTGGCAGTTCAAATCTTTGGATCCGGCATTGTCCCCAAATCGATCCACAACCCCCAGCAGGTTTGGGCTGATGTTTCACCAGCTTAAAGGATCCAGCATCACCTGGCACCTGTTCAAACCCTGGTAAGAGTAGGGAATCACATCACCCAACGACCAGGGGGGGTCGACCAGTTTGTTCCACAGAAAGGGATGAGTTGTACCCTGGTCCAGCCAGAAATCAAGTTACTGCTAGCACTCCCATCGATGACCCAAGCCAAAACGACCACTATATAAACATCATTCGCCATCACTTAGACAGCTAAGCATTGCAAGCCAAATGAGCACCAAAATTTACCATCAACAACCAATAAACAACAACAACAACCATCAGCCATCATTTGGCCATCAAATTGACCATCCTTCACCATCCTTAACCATCTTTGCTAATCCTTAACCATCCTCAGCCGTTCTTCACCATCCTGAAGCACCAACCATGCTTCAACCATCGTCAACAGGTCCAGGGCTTGGATCCAGGTCGCGATCATCGCACCCAAACGCGGATCGATACCAACACCTGCGGTGCAGCCACCGGGGATGACACTGCGTCCAGTTGTGGCACCAGCCCAGAAATCGCTGGTGAAGATTCAAATGTGATGAAATATGAAGGGATCAATTAATATGGTTGGTTTATTACTATAAATGGTTTATAATGGTTGATGGGGGGGTACCCCTATTTTGAGAAACCACCATATGGATCTATTGGGTGACGGTGGTGTGGCCTACCGTCATATTGACCATTATCAGCTAGCTCATTACCTATACCGTCATGAGCTAGCTTACTAACCATCATATTCACCATGATACTAGCCTTTCTAAGGTACCTGACTTCATCCCGGACTTCCTGCGCCTGCTAAGCCTTGTCCGGGACAGAGCTCAGGCACCAGCAAGGCTGGGGGAATCGTCACGTTGCAGAACATCAGCGGCATTGCCACAATGAACCTCGCAGGAACAAGACCCTGTAGAACCGAAAAATGATGCAATTTGTACTGCTTAGTAATGGCTGTTAATATGGTGCTTAACAGCGGTAATGATTTCGAACGGTTCAATACAAACTGTTGATAGTGGCTGTTGATGATGGCTGAACCCGTGGAAGCCATGGTGATGGATGGCTAATGATGGCTAATTGATCGTTCATGCTTCATGATGGCTGATTCCATGCGATTAATGGATTTTATCATATTCAGTTCAACTAACCACTAATCAATCATCATTCAACCATCAATCAATCATCATTCAACCACCAACCAACCATATTTAACCACCTTCCAACCACCAACCAACCACCACTTCGCCATGGTTTCCCCGCAGTTCCTCCTGACCAACGCCGCCAAGTTACAAGGCGCCCAGGCGCCAGGGCCCGCCACTGGGCCCCACTTCCACCGCGTGCCCCGCCGCGTTGGCCAACCAAGGACCGGCGCCCGGCGCACTGTGCAGCAGCGGAGCCAGCGCTTCCAGGCTCGCGGTCTGAGGCGTGGGGCTGATGGTAGACACGGATGGTTGATGGTAAATCTGATGGTTAACATTAGTGAGTAGGGATGACTAGCGTTGACTAGTGATTGACTGGCGATTGACTAGTGATGACTGAAATTACTGATGGTGACTATCATGAAAGTGATAATCAATGCACTAGTGAAATAATTGACTAGTGATGACTATCCATATGACTGTCTATTGATGATTAGTGACGACTAGTGATTGACTAGTGATGGTTGACCATCTCAAGACTAGTGATTCGCGATTAGTTGATGTGATTAACACCAGGATATCTGATGAATCTGATGGTTGACTAGTGATTCTGTAGTAGTTCATGAAATAATGGTTGATCTGATGGTTGATCTGAAGGGTAGCTATGGCTGATCTGCATGGAAACCATGGTGTCCAAGGGTAACTAACCGTGGTTATAACTATGAGTAGCTTCACCCTGGTTCTTACCCCTAGTCGCACCCTGTTTCTGGTAGCTGAACAAACCCCGCTTCCTAACCACGGTTGCTTGGAGCATCCGGAAGGATCGTAACTGGTCACTAGCCACGGTCAGTAAGTGTGGTTAGTCCAGCTACCAGAGATACGGTGCAACTAACCATGGACCCCATCTGCACATGTAAGGATGGTTCTGATGGTGAATCTGATAGCTCACTAGTGATTTATGATACTTCATGAATGATCATCAATAAGGATGGTTTGTGAGGATGGTTTACAATGTTTACATCACTCATGATATGTTCAAGACTGGTTAATACATGTGGTTAATGACGATGGTTGGCCATAGTTCATCATCAGTTGATGATAGTGAAAGTTGGTAAATGGTGGTTCACTATGAAGGTTCTTGAAAACCAAACCCTTGATCCGTACCACCAGGCTTTATTTTTGGGTTTCAACGAAAACGATTCTGGGATGGTCTGTGGCCCAACCAGAAAAAAGGCGAAACTGAGCAAGGATATGATGAAGTAACACCACCATTGTCAATCAATCATTGTAATTGACTGTCAAAAACATTAGCTAGTACTGGCCAATACTCAATATCAACCAATCTTACGCAATATTTACTAATATTAAGCAATATCAAACATGGTACAAGCCTGGGGAATTCCATGACATCGCAACGAAACTTCACAAACTGACCACGACTTGTGTAGTGCGCACGAGCAGTTTCGCAGCCAGAGGCACAGAGCAACGGGATGGACCACCTATACCAATCAACCAATCTGTACAGAAATAGCTGGTTAGGAAGTGTCTGGTTAGAAAGTTCATATGCTTAGTTAAGTATGATTACCAACCTGGACCGGTTGACATGCTTGCTAAGTGTCAATTTTCAGTTTGTTGTCAACACTTTGGTTAAGAGTTATGTGCTACGTAAATGTTAGTTCATTAGCTGCCAATATGAAACAGTTAGCAAACCAGGTTGAATAACCAGCTGGCAGATCCACAGATCTAGCCTAACCTCCCATAATTGATGGGAGCCACCTGGCATTTGTGCTTGAACGCGGGGTGATTCATTTACAGCTGGATCCACTGGTACCAGTCACCAAGCATCAACCAGCCATTCCCAGCGGATTGGACTGCCGAGCCACGTAGATCACCACTGGGAAGTTTACGTTTTTAAGCTTTTCAAAGGGTATCCTTGAGCAAGCCGCTGTGATTCCCCAGTGAGTTGTCTTCTAAAAAATGTGCCCAAGCTCTATGTGTATGGGCATGCGCATGTCTATGTCTATAAACGTAAATGTAATATATATATACATATAAGTACATGAATACCCATTTGAATCTATACATATAAACATGTATGTCATTGTGTATATCTATTTGTATGTGCGTGTATGCGTCTAAAGAGAGAGAGAGAGAGCCTGATATTGATAATGATATTCATCTGCAAAGTAGTAGAGAGGTTGAGCTTGATATCAAGACTGATTCATCTAGAAACAAATATGTTCAGACTACTATAGAATAGATATTGAGCCCAATGCTGGTATCGATATTGATTTAGCAACAGATACATTCAGAATAGGGCAAGTATTGGGCCCAATATTGATATCAACTCATAAACAAATATATGTACAAAGGCATAGAAACTGAGTATATTGATTTACATCTACAAGCCAATTTGTTTGTAGTAGTAAAGCCATTGAAGAGTTTACTCCCTGGTGGCTTGGCAAGGTCCCTCAATTGCAGCGACCCGTCATCATGAACAGCTGAAATCCGACTTGAAACATCTCCAAGCGTCAGCCCAATGATGGGACAGAAGAGAATCAAGACCGCCACCAAGCTGATGGTGGTGGGTCGAATGTGATGCAAAACATCGGTCGACCACATCACCATGCAGAGCGCCTCAGCGCTGAGAGATCCATCTGCACATGGTGCCAATCAAGCAGCTCCAACAACAACAACAACAACAACAATAACAACAATAACAACAATAACAACAATAACAACAGCAGTGGCGCACACATCTCGGCTCCCCGACAAAGACCCCTAGGATGGCGCGCTCGGACATGGACATAGGCCCAACGGCGGACTGCCAAAGGCAAGGGACCAAAATCCAGCCATGTCACCCGTGGATTGGTACGGTGGCTGTTCGCTCCATCCCATCAAACAAAGCTACAGAGCTCTCTATCCGAAAGAACATGAAAAACATAAAACAGCTGCAAAAACATTCCCAAAACTCCATGAACAACATTAAACTGGAAAAAATTCTTCTTTTCATTAAACAGCAAAACTGCTTTTCATTAAACAGCATCAAATTCCCAGTTTCATGATGTTTCTTTGGGTCAGCCGCGCCTCTTGTGCCTCGCAGGAAGATCCTGAAACGCCTGGACCCAGGGCCCGGATCCGCCCCAAGGACGGTCCATCGCTTCCATGGGAACCATCATTGGAGTAGCTGGTGTTGATCCGATGATGCCATCACCAACGGTAGTGACTACCCATCATTCACCATCGATCACCTGCTGGAGTCATCGGTTCAGCATGTTGAACGATCAATTCAGCGTCATTCATCACGAACCATCGATGAACCACGACAAACCGATGATTCATGCTTCACTCAACTACATCATTTTCTACCAATGATCATAAAGTTCGATGATAATTACTAGTCATCATTGACCTTTTCCAAGTATCGTTACAGCTTATGGGTACGTTGTTTCAGTGGCTAAAGCCGGCTTTCGGTACCACTGGTACTTCGTCACAGCAAGTGGCTTACAAGTCTGATGACAACTAAGGTGACTTAGCATAGTCCACCGGTGTAATCACGGTGACTCAGGTCAAAAGCCATCAATGAGGGTTGATTCGAAATGAGTAACAAACATCGTTGGTCTTTCAGAACTTCTATCATTGGATAAACCACGATTATTGGTTACAGCAAGCAGCACCTATCTCCAGCAAGTGCCACCCATTTCACAATTCGAAATCATTATCAACCACAACAACAAACACGAAGAGAAAGTGAATAGCTAACAACCACTACAACCAGGACCACCCCAACAACTTCGACGACCACTCACTACTCCTCCTGCCGCTGCTGCTCTTACTGCTAGGACTACGTGCCTTTTCACCACCATCAGAAAGCACCATCAGCACCACCACAACCACACTACGACCAAGATCTCAACCATGACCGTTACAAATGACAAACAGCAGAGGCAAATCACGGACAAACACACAATGAGTCAAAAAACAAAACAAAACGAATAAACTAAGGAACAGCCACCACAACCAGCAACAAGAAACTTATGCATAAGCAACGAAACAGCCAACAACCAACAACTAATAACAAGCAACAAACAACGACAATGACAAAAACCCAGAAACGACCAAGACTATAGCGGCAAGCAAATAAACGAACAACGGCAACAGTACGGCAAACCACAGTGAAACAATTCAAGAAAATCACAAACAACAAACCCAACAACCAACCTACACACAAACCCAACAACGAACCAAGCCTGAATAGTGGCAACCAACCAAGCCTGAATATAGTGGGGGTTACACGACGTGAGCAGCGAGTACACACCCCTGAGTTCGACTACGCCGACGCTTTCGTTGGTCAAGCCCAGCAGTCCCGCCTTCTTCCGCTGAGAAGTCGGAGCTTTGCCGAGCGCCGAAGTCGGCACTTCGGGTGAAGCAGAGCAAGACGGAGGTGTTGCCCACAATGCTCAGGATCCAATAGACAGGGGCCATTCCTCGGCGTTGGACAAGAGACTGTAGAGTCGTGTTGTGTCCCAAGGATCAATCATTCGAAGTGCCATGATTCTCTTCATCATTGAAAACCTCTGAAAATGCAAAAACACGTGCCCAGTTTTGATAGTGCTATCTGAAGGTGTCAAATTAAACCTGAAAATCCTGGGGCACTGTGGACTGTGGACTATGCTCTCTTCAAACTACGCCAGATTTGACACTGGCAGCGCTACCCTGTGCCACGACCACGACTGCAGGTATCAGCACCTCAGCAAACCACGCACAGCACCTCATCCATTGCAGCTGAAGCCGCCGGCACCAGCACCACTTTGGTGCGTCTGGACAGCATGACCCTGCAGCACCGATGGCACCAAAAATGGGATCCCAGCTCCAAGTCGTGCACGCAAGTCTTCCGATGTTTGAAGACACCAGCAGCTTCGAAAAATTGAATCCCCTGAAAGGATGAAGTTGTACCCCTTTCAAGGGTAAGTATACCCCTGGCTCCGAATCGCTCCCTCCCAACCAACAGCAAGTAAGAGTGACTATTGTTTTTTGTGACCAGTCCAATTGAATCCTTCTCGTGGCTGTGGCAGTCGTTATCATTGTCTTCATAGTCGTGACATCAATGAGACTTCCAATACTATGTCTACTACAAGAAGTAAAAGATGATAGGCTCATCGTTGATGACACAAGTCAATCGAAAGACCAACCCAATGCAAGAAGGACACAACTCAAAGACCAACTCAATGGATGCAACATACTTCATCATACTAGTATAGAATGTTCACAATATATTTTTTTTACTAGTATGATACTATTATACTATAGTATACTAGTTACTAGAATAGATAAGTGCTATATGTTCCTATCATTCTATCATATTATAGCATAGATAATTACTACTAATATTCGCCCCAAAGAGATAGGACCAAAATGAGAGGCACTGCCGCTCAAGCGTCGCAGGAACCACAGGCCCCAAGTGATGTCAATGCCACAGTGATGCAGCGCACTGACTGCGATGATGTTGGGAAGTCCACCCGTCAAAACAGCAGCGCCACAATGGTTGGTACCTGGAGCCGATGGAAGCAGCGTACTGAGCCGACTGATTCAGTTGGATTTCGCTGATTTCAGCGGAATAGTCAGCACCAATCGACTGAGGAGACGTGGTGAGGTAGCCATGTAACTTACCATTGAATAGCGAATAGTGTTTGGGGAGGTGGGTTGAATTTCAAGGCTCAAACTCTTAAAGAGTCGCTTTCAGAAGACGAATCTCGTGGAAAGCTTGGTGGTTGCTGGTTGCTATTTCCTGCCGTTGTTGGCTGGTTTGTTCTCAAAATGGATGGTGCTTTATTGATATACGGCGAACGAGTCAAGCCAACAACCATCGAACAAATTGGTAGACTCTTTGCCTCGCGCGCGGAATTGGTTCACAGGGTAAGCACAAGCCCGCACTGACACGGGGCCAAGCCATTTTCTGGATCTCCCGAAACCTTCCTGATCGCATCATCATCATCATCATCATCATCATCATCATCATCATCATCATCATC
>VSDK01027621.1:354659-397159 GCA_009767595.1 Symbiodinium kawagutii
CACCACCGTTGCACGGCCACCACGCAAGTACCAACACGGCATCACCTCCATGTTGGGCTCACATGATGGTCCCTCACCACTAGGTGTCACCACGGTATTACCCCACAAGCACTACCAGGGCATAACCTCCCTGGCGCACGCATTGGTGGAGTAACACCCTGCACCTCCCACCATGGTATGACCTCCATGGTGCACGCAAGGGCGCTTAAAAATTCAAGGTTGGCACCATACTACGTTCTAACGGCCTCACCACCGTTGCACGGCCACCACGCAAAGACCAACACGGCATCCTACATTCGATTCCACGATAACACCCCGGTTACTTATATGGTTGACCCCATACAGCCCTGGGACAGCGATGCTCCATTGTCGCCATGGTCGACTCGAAGGTTATCAGCCCACGGTCAACTCCATGGCCGGCTAAATAACGAAACTTGAAGGAACACCATCGAAAGCCGCACCAGACAGATGCACCGGGATAGCATCCAACCGATCCGGAGACGCTTGGTACCTCCAAGCCATCCGCGGATGAACTCAGCATGCGTGGGGCATGGTCTGAAATGGCCACATTGACGGCCCTGCCTGAAGCTGTTGCACTTTGCTGAGCTGAGTTGCGCTGCGATGTAGACTTGCGCTACCTTGCGGAATTGCTGATCCGACACGCACCATGGAAACATAGGTTGCACGGGAGGCTGCATTGGGTCATGAGCTGTCACTGCCAAAAAGTGAAGGGCGGTTACCATGCACCACACCAAGCACGACGGCAACTGGACTCGTCCTCAAAAGAGCGATGTTGACCTTTGAGATGAGCTGATCCTGAACGGCAGAACTGTCACTCGAAACCAAAGGTCGCCGGCTCCCATTCTGAAGTTGGCACCCCCAAACCAGGACTGCCCAAAGTCACCCAAACATTGCTTGCACTCACGCGCCAAAACGATGGGGACGTCAGGACTGTCACAACGACCCGACGCATTGCCACATGGACCTCCTAGCCCATGACCCAGCAAGGCCGCCAACACAATTCCTGGCCCTGAATCGTGATGTACTGCACTGAACTGACGCACGGCAAAGTTTAGCATCCCATGCTTGAGCAACCCTAGAAAAAAAACACGCGCCCGTTGCCTGAGGTGGCATAGAAAGCACGCAACATAGCCTGGACTCTTGCTCCTGAACTGAGTGGAAAGAGCCCACCTGTGAGAGACGCAAGGGCCTAGGTCCTTCTTGGCCCAGCACCAAAAACATCGCAGATAGCCTTATCTGAAACAATTGCGCGGCTCCAAGCTGAACTTGTTGCACATAGGACACCGCAAGACATGAACCGGATGTGAAGTAACCTCAAATATGCTCAATAAAACAGAGAGTCACCCGCCTAAGCTGATTGGAATGGCAGCGCCGTCACAGCCACACAATGCATTGCCCCAGGTCACTCCTGGCTTGTCCTGCTTAAAAATGTCCGTCAACGCCTCGCTTGTTCCTGGAACTGATTGCATCCCACTGAGCTGACCTTGCACCGCAAAATGGGGGATATGCAAATAAACAGAGCCTGCACCCAGGCGCCAAAATCAATAGGAAATGGCAGAACTGCTCCACCTGCAGAATGCCCCAGGAACTTTCTGGCCCCTGGCAGGAAACATTGTACTTGCGTCTGGACTTGGTGGCAACCACGGACTTGCAGCAGACATGCTACGGAGGCAAACGCCAAAGCCGAAGCCAATTGTAGAGAGCAGAGTGGCACGACGATAGGGCGCATTGCCACATGGACCCCCCGGCCCATCAATCAAAAGGAAAAGGCCGCTGAGCTGAACTTGAATTGCAAAATCGGCAGAACCGCCTCCTGGCCCAGCACCCAGAAGTGCCACAAACAGAGCGCTTGTGCTTGGAATTGACCGCATCGCAGAGGCAAGCTGAATGCGCTCACAAAGTGTCATGACAATCTCTCCACATCGCTCCACCTGGCAATGGCAGCAAGCACAAGACCTACGCTTCGAACTGGGCCACACACCCAGCACCACCATGCCAGGGACACCCCAGGTAACTCCTGGCTGTGGGCCGCTTGCGCTAAGTTGAGCTTGCACTGCTAACCTGCCCACACCAAACAAGGAACTACTCACGGTATCCCCTGAAATCAGGATGCAGGAAGGCGCCACGCATGACCTGGACATTGCAGGTGTCGGCTATCAGCTTGGCGAATCTGTAGAGCCCCAGGTAACCGCTGACCCACGCCCAAACCTGCAATAAAAACAAGAACTGTGCCGAATACTTGCTGCATGTCACAGGGCTGAGCTTGCTGTCAAAAACCCCCAAGGAGCCATCCCAGGTGACCATCGGCCCTTCGCTCACCATGGCAGCAACGGCGGTAAGTGTAGCCTGGACTTGTTGCACGTGTCTGGTCGCATCTGGACCCGCGGAGCTGTCACCACCTGAATCTGGAGAGTCCCTGGCAACCACTGACCATCGCCCAGAAATGTCGCCAAGGCACCATCGACACCTTGAACTTCTGCACGTCTCTGAGCAGATCTTGCACACCAGGACTGCTACCACCAGAATATGGAAAGCTCCCACGTAAAAAATCAACAGGCTATTTTGGGTCAATCCCTTGAGCCAAAATAACCAAAATATTTAGAGATGATAATGTGCTGACCCAAGCCTTCCATACCTGAAGCACATGGTATATAAGATCTATATAAATACATGTAATTAGGTTTTCATACATTTATAAATACATATAGAAGTTATGATACGTGTATCATCCATTCATCCATCTTCATAGATGTACCGTTCAACAACCATATCTTCACACTTCTTCACCCCAACGAGCCGCCCATTGTTGGTCCCGTCGTCGTCCCAGGCACAAACGAACCAAGAGCCAAGGCCAAGTGGGGTCCCTGCGGCAGAGCACTCCAGCGATTCGCTTGCTAATGCCTGGGGACACACAGCCAGGGACAAAGTGATCACAACTAGTTGATGGTTGACTAGTTGTCACAACTGATGGTTAAACTAGTTGATATTGACTAGTTAACTAGTTGATGGTTGACTAGTTGATGATGTTGATGATGGTTAACTGATTGATGATGTTGATGATTAGTTGATCAACACTGGTTGACTAGTTGATGATGTTGATGATGGTTAACTGATTCATGTTTGACTAGTTGATGATGTTGACTGTAGAGAATCTTGGTTTATATGATGATTCATAGTTTATGGTTGATAGCTGATCATGTTTGTCCGAAAATGGCCAATGACCGAGAATCAACCAGCAATTAACCCTCATAATCATGACACAATGATTCATGATTGGCTAGTTGATGGTAAATGAAAGTCTGAGAATTGACTATAATTCACCATTGTCATCATTTATTCATTTACCAATGTAATTGTTTATCAATAAGTTGTAACATTATCATTTAATAAGTTGTATCATTATCATTCATTTAACAAACTAGTTCACTATCATCTACCATGAGTTCAAGTTGAACCACCAATCGTTAATAGGAAAAAGCACCTAACACGGGTGGTTCTCCGCATCTGGCTGAAACCTGGGAAACTGGTACTGTAAATCATCTAACTGGCCTAACTGGGACAGTCCCTAGCTTGCGGCCTTTGGGGCAGTTGTTGCGCACAACGTCTCCCATCAGTTTTTGGAAGCGCTTCCCAGATCTCAGTCAGGTGTGGCAAACCTCGGCCATTTCGGCTGGACAAGCCCAGAAGACATGGTCATTCTCGGGTATTACCAGCTGTTCAGCTGGTCTGTTTGGCTGTTTCTTCGCCTTTCATTAGTCACTCTATTTTGGACTGTTGTTCATGAGTCCCTCAGCATTGCCTCAGCATCTAGAAAGAGTGCCATTCATGGTGACCCAGAATGAAAACAAGTTCAGCGGTTGGTATTGGTCCCTATGGTGACCAACGACATGGCGACCTAACCGGAACCCCACCCCCTTCCCCGTTCACTCTGACCAGGTGAAGCCGAGGTACAAGTCTCTGTGAGGGCCAAACTCATAGCCATTCCGCAGAAGATCAGCCAAATGCCTGGTGAATGCAGGCGAAATGTGCACCCATAGCTGGTAAGTGGTGACATGAAGCCATCTGAAGTAAGGGTTATGGTTAGTTCAACAGCCGTACGGGTTCAACCCTCCTTGGTTCTCAGACGAGCCTCACCTCGACCCTCGCAGTCCACATATAAATATGCATATGTATGTGTGTCTGTGCGGCTTGCCATCAACATCTCCTATTGATGACTGCCATAAATGACAGTCGATAACCATCTCCAGAATGTTCTTCATGGATTTCCGAGCAGTTGCCCAACCAATTCTCAATGTTACAATGACCAAAGCTCGCAGATTCATCCCGAAATTTGAACCATTAAATGAATATTTTGATCACTATGGCTAAGTCTAGCTAAGTGACTCACTATTTTGGAACGGCTAGTACTGCTAAATGGGGGGATTGGCTTGATGGGTATTTTCTCATCGTGATAGCTAAACAAGCTGGTCGTATCATGAACGGCTTACCAGCAACTGAGCCATAGACCAACCCATTCAGGTGACTCAGTGTCAATTAACCGGCCATTGGCCATGACACATCAACCACTCAACCATTAAGCTCAGTCAACCATTACATTCACCAACCATTCAGCTTAGGTCAACCATTAACCACCATTTACCAGCCATCATTAAGCAACCATCATTTGACCATCACTAGTCACCATAAATCGACCCTTAACCAACCATTTAACCATCATTAACCAACCACCATTGACCACCCATCAGTCAACCATTCGCCAACCAACCATCCACCAGCTGAAGCATCTGCCAACCCACTTCCAGGTTGCCTTCCGAAGCCATACCCCTCCAGGCAACTGTCCAGTCTAAGGCGCCTGGATGGGGATCATAGCTGGAAGCCGTTAACAAATGGCTTCAATTGATGGTTCAATTCGTGGCAATGAATGGGTTCAATTTACTGTACGGTTAATTTATTGGTTCAATTATTAGTTAATTATAGTTGATCATAGTTAATTCAGTTGATGCTTAGAGGATGGTTATGAGTGTTAATTAATGATAGTTCATGATGGCCAATGGACGGTTGGTTTATCGTCAATAGATAGTTGATTGATATTAGAAGTAAGGTTATGAGAGTTGATGATAGTTAGTGATCTTCAGGCATCAACAGCTCAGTTTTGGGACCTACCATCACATAGCATTGCTGTTGCAGCTGTTGACATTCCATGATCATTCACATTCCATCACGATGAACAAACATTCTATGATTGACATCATTGACCATCAATAATTAACAATCACCTGACCATCAACTAAGCATCCATTGGAGGTCCAGGGTCATAAGCTCTCGATCAAGCTTAGGGGTCGTGGTCAATGCGTTTTAAGTGGGGTTCAGGTTAATGAAATTAATGCCACAGTAATGGCAAATATAATGGTGCACAGTGGAAGTAACCTTCTTATAACATGATAATAGTGGCTAATATCATCTAATGTTATTAACTGGTTAAGGTTTGTTAATGTTTATGGTTCATGATGGTCGATAACAGCCAGATAACAAGGAAAGCAAGAACGACAATCAAGAACAGCAGTTTATCCAGCGCTAATGATGGCTTATAATGCTGTACAACGGAAATACTGCCATTTTTGGCTTACAGTAGATAACAACCAACCACAGGCAACAATCTACGCAGAATTGCTGCCATCGTGCTTGAACCAAAACACTCTACATACATCACGCGTGAAGAACTCGCTGGAAGACCTCTCAGAACACTTTCCGTGACTCTGGGGACAGCCGTAGCCGGGAGTCATCGATAGGTTCAGCCAACCACTTTCAAATTTAGGATCCTCCAAGTATCAGTTTCATCGGACTGAACTAGTGGGACCCTTGTAACAAATAGTCAGGCCAAGTGGCAACCTAACACGGTTTCAGATGTTGAAATACTACCTGCAATGAAATTCCATTGCCACCGTCTAGCCTGGCCTAGAAAGTCACCGTCAGAGTAGAGGGTGTCCCACCATCAAATCGATGGCGGTTTGATTTAGCTTCACCATTGCGAACCCAAGCACATCCTTAAACTGGACAACCAAGATCGAAGTGATCATTTTGAGGATTTCGGGGATAAGCTGCCTGGGTAAACGGCAGGGACCGGAAGGGAAGAGGGATGATGATGATCATCATCATCATCATCATCATCATCATCATCATCATCATCATCATCATCATCATGGGGATTGAGAAACCATCACTTCTTGGGGTATCCACTTGGATCTCCCAGTTGCGATCAACCCAACCTTGCTGTTGGCGTCATGATCACCATTAGCCAATGCCAATATTTCTTGCAACGATTGTCCACCTCTATTGACCAGCATGAATCACTGATGATCATTAAGCATTATCTAGCACTATCAACGATCCTTAATTATCATGAATAATCAATGAACCATCAATTGTCCCCCAATCAAACAACACAAATAAACCATGACTACCACTGTTAACTACCAATCAACCAACACCAACCCGTGGAAACCCTGGAAAAAACCCTTGAACCGCAGCACGGCAAAACGCGACTCGTTGAACCTGTGATGCTCAAGAGCGCCAAGAACGCCAAGCTGGTGTACTCAATGGGCGTCTTCCCCGGCTGCGCAGACCATCCCACAATGGCGAAGACACAGAGTGCCTGGGCGATGCTATGGTTTTAAGTGGTGGTGGCTGGCAGAGGTCGGTGAAATGATGCGCTCAATTGTTGATTTTATGCTGGTAAATGCTTGTGTTTTATGTTGGTAGTTGATGGTAGTTGATGGTAGTTGATTTTTGTGTTTTATGTTGATAGTTGATGGCAGTTGATGTTGATTCATGTTGCTTCGTGATGCTTGAGGAATCAGGGAAAGTGGCGGCCCGAATACTTCACCCACCCATCAGCAATTGTTGACTCATCATTGATAATAATATTGCTATGAACCAGGATTGACCCTTGTAGCTCAGGGAACAGTACGAACCCATATTGTTCAGCATCAGTAGTAAGAGTAGTAACCATGAATAAACCTTTTGAACCATTCCTTCACAGCCATCAATGCACCCAGACAGCTTCCCAGTTGCAATGGCCCGCGCATCTTTCAGGTCCAGAGTGGCCCAGCACACCAAGAATACCACAAGACCTGAGGGCGGGTGCTAAGGCGCGCTGATGCCTTTGGTTGGACCTTGCATCACGTCGTACATGCTACGCCCTGCATCACAACTGGAATCCATGTGGACGCACGTACTTTCGTTCTCGAAGTGCTCATAGTTAGTCTACGATATCATCATACAACAGTATCATCATGGCGTGACACGGATCAATGCTTCATGGAGGCATAAGTTCCATGTGAATAAACTTGACATAGGGCATGTTGGATCGTGCAAACTGCATGAGCCAGTTGTGCCAAGCGATGGACAAGGAGTACAGGAGGTGAATGAGGAAAAAAAGTTGTTTGGGTGCCTCCGATTCAAACCTGGTCTTGTAAAATTGACACAAAACGCAGCTTTTAACGCGTGTTGTCCGTCAAAAACACACGACGCCCGCGAGGGACCCATCCCTTGTTTATGGTAGATCTATTGGTTGATGAATGGATCTATTGTGATTCAGAATGTGCATGGTTGATGAGATGCAAATGTGAATTCGAGTGGTTGTTTGTGCTGGCGAATCGTTGATTGGTGGTTAATGATGCGGGATAACGGGCAATGGTGGTGTTCAAAGTTTGTTTGGTGATGCATAGGAAGGGATGCCAGCAAAAGAACTAGGATTGAACAACTGATCGACCACTAAGCCTGACCAAGCGCTACAAATATCAACCAGTAACAACCAACAAATGTCAACCCATCAACCAACACCACCAGGAAAGCAGTATAGGTATGACTACAAAGGACTTGTGAAAAGCTTCGAACGTCTCTCCAAGCTAACCTGTCGAGCAACGAACCTACCATCCATGGACCATCCATGGACCATCCATGCTCAGCCAACCTTCCCACGCCGAGACACTCACTCCAATCCAAGAAAGGAAAAGAAGCACTGGACCGCTGGGCACTGGGCGCGGAGCTGTGGTGGAATTCATGGGGAATTGATTAGTAGACCCGTGTGTATATACAAATGTAGGTACACCATGAATATTTACATATGTATATGACATATGTTCGTACCTATACTCAAATACCAAGGTCATACATATAGATGTACAGTATACATGTCTATATATCATATAGATGTATATACATGCATTAAAAAAAAAGTATTTGTGGTTCATATATCAGGGTACAAACATCTACAGGCCATACATGGTTTGAGCATATATAACAATTTGGCTGTGGGTCAAAACCCCGTACCCCTGGTTCCGCGGCTTCAGAGACTCAGCGCGTCTTGTCCCTGCCGATCCCCCGCACTGTGGCAGAGACCGTCAAGCTTGGCAGTGAACAGGAGATAGGTAAAAGAGTGACCAAAAGAGAAGACATACCCCATGAAAAAGAATACCATTATATCCAACTGTACCCAAAACGAATCCTCCAAGATAAGATCCAAAACCGAAGTCAGTGATTCTACCTGTCTCCAGTCCACCACCGGTGGCTACGTGAAACAAGTCATGGCATCAGCGTCTAAAAGTTTTCTTGTTCTTGCGACATTGATTGTACCGAGCATATCGGTGTTCCCAGCCCCTCCGCTTGTCTTCTTGATCTTGTGAATGGTCAAAGCTGATAGGTGAGGCAGCTATCGGCGGATAACCTGGCCAGTAATCCATACAGGTGCAGTCATCAGTCCGCTTGGTCATGAAAAAAGTTTGCAAATGTGTCAGAATCTCACGTTGCTGAGGGTATTGCACACGATTTGCAATCCCTTGTGAAGCTCGCGTTCCCAACCGCTGCAAGGATTTAACCAATCGGCGGGGTCCGCACAAAAGTATCAGTTGCCCCAACGTCTCAAGTTGTGCGCATGTACTTTGAAATGAAAATACCACTTGTGAAAAAGAGATATTGGGATCATCTGGTCGCAAGTATGCCGGCTGAAAGTGTTTGCCTTGACCACCGTGATTTATGGCAATGGGTGACCCTGTCTGTACCAAGTACGCAAATGTAAGCTCACACCAGGAGGTGCCTATGTCACTGTCACTGTCTGCAGGTTCTGCGAGCCAACGCAAGGTTGACAGCCAGTTGACAATGGACTGCGCTTGAGCAGTGCCCCACATGCATGCTTCTGTGATCTGCCGTAGATTTGAAGGCCACTCAAAAGTCCAATCAAAAGGACCAGGGTGTGAGAACAGTGCGTCAAAATCTTCTTGCCATGTCTGGTGTGTTGGGAGCGCTGTTAAGCGCGGTTGCAGCAACTTGGCCCGTTGCTGTTGCAACTGGTGCACATAGGTGTAAAAGTCTGCCAGTACTTGTTTATTCTCCAACGCTTGCTGTGGCTGCTGTGCTAATGGGCCTAATGGGTACTGTCGCTGCAAATGTGCTAAAAAAGTTTTAGCTACGTGATCCACTGCTTCGTTACCCATATAGTGAATGATCTGTGAAGGAGAATGTGACAAACCTGGTTCTGGTAACTGGTGAGCCCTCACCTTATGGACTCTGATGCGTGTTCGCTGCAACAGGGACCACAATACCCTCAAAGTGTCAAAGTTGTTCCAACGATGAAACTCTGCATAGTCCAAACAGGTACCTAGCCTGCTAATGGAATCAAGCACGTATTGAGAATCCGTATACAGATCAACCCATGTGTGTGTGTGAGGCAAATCCGCAGAAACCAGCATATCGACCACGTGACACACTGCCTGGAGCTCCGCACGTGGAATCGTTTGATGTCCTATGCATTCTGACACAAACAGAGCTTGAAAAGTCGAAGGAATGACCTGCGAGTATTGATATTGAGTGATCATATGATTGATTACACTGTCTGAGACTGCTGGGTGCCACACAGCTGCGCAGGCTGCTCTGCGCGCACTCGGAATATCTGGATACTGGCAAGATCCGTCTGTATAACACCAAACAGTGGTTCCCTGTCGACAATGATCGCACAACTGGTTGAATGCCTCCGGAATTATGTCTGGTGCAGGGCGATGCGAAAAATACCAAACCCGGAATTCATGGTCTGGGTCATGATACAAAACCGGCAAATGCATGAAAGTGCCATCTGACTCTCCTAAAAACGCCAGCAGGGAGGGCCAATTCAGCCGAGTAGCTGCAGTGGCCTCACAATGCAAATACTTATGTTCCAAGGTTTCATCTTGCATGCAGAGTGCACACTGTGTGTCTTCGGGCAAAAAGTGTTTCTTTTGCGCCGTGGACACAAAAGCACCTGTGACCGTTTTAGCCACCACATTTTGCTGAGCCGGTGTGAGGTGTGTAAAGACATGGAGAGTGCCGTGTCGGTCAGGTGTGGGAAGGTTTCGCCAACATGACCGCTCTAATGCCGTTTGTGTGATGTGCTTCATCCAGGAATACTGCAAGAACCTGAAAATGGCATGTTGACACGAATGCATGATGTGAAACTCGATTTGTGTGTCTGTATAGAGCACTCCCATTTTGGTGATGCTCCAGCCCACTCTGGATAAATTTGTTGCCAATGCTCCTGCCGGGCCTCTGACGGAGAGAGGCTTCGTTGAGTGTTTTGCCGCAATTGCAAAAAATGCTTTTTGGTGTGACGTGTCAAATGTGTATAGCAAATTTCTCACATGACGAATGCTTTCTTGGATGACAAAATGTTCTGGGTCTTGCAGGTAGGGCGAAAGGAGCTCAGTGGAAAGATGGGGATTGGGACACTTGCGATCTGGGACTAGGCAACCTGTGATTGCCGTGCGCAAGTTTTGAAGCCACTTCTTGCCTACAAAGTAGTTTGGGGTACCATACAACGCTTTGTGATTGGCTGCTTGATGGGCCAGCTTGGCACGTACTTGCAGATCAACTTTGATTTTGCTGAGTTTGGACAATTGAGCCATGACCATCACATGGCGCTCTCTCTGGGTCTGACGGGAATGTTGATTGTTATAATGAATGATCCAGCCCAATTCACGAGCAGTTGCCAGAATCTGAAACTGGCATTCTCGAGGCAAATGTCGTGCATTCAGTGCTTTCCACCTCTTTTTATTGGCACAGTTGGTGGCCCAAGCCCATGTTTTTTGCCAATCTATAACGAGGCGTATGCTGTGGGTGAACTGTGTGGTGACCTGAACAGCTTCGGCATGGTAACGCATGGAGGGAGATCGCCATGACCAATTATCCGCAAAGCAGCAAGGTTGAATTGGGGATTCTTGGTCGGGTGGTCCTATCCTGGTCAGGGCATTCTGCCAGAGATAACTGACAGCTATACACCCCAGTACCGAGAATGTGTCTCCCTCGGGGCATCCTGTAGTCGTTGATTCAGACTCGAACACACCGCCTTGCACCTCCCAGGTGCGAGTCAAATTGGAAATACTGGAATGCCACTGGAGAATCACTGCATCTGGGACTCCCACTTTTTTGAGGGCAAGCGCAACAGGTGTTCTTGGAAAAGTGTTAAAGGCTTTTTTTAAGTCTAGTGTTAGACCTCCAAGGTTACTGGTTACCCCCGCTTGCGGAGTATTGACGCGTTCCAACTGAAACTGAAAATCCATGAGGAACAGTATTGCAGATCGCCTAGGTATAAAACCTATGATGGGTTTCGGAAGGTGAAAACTCCAATGATCCAAGATTTGTCGACACACTATCTTGGCATACAAGCGATACAACATACTAAGGATCGTGATTGGTCTGGTTTCCGCCGGATGTTGGGGAAGTTCCGTTTTGCCCATGGGTATCGTTTTGGCAATCATGAGGTGATGCGGCCATGGTTGGGCCCTTTGGAGCATAAAATGAAAGATCTTCAACAGCGCTGTCAAAGCTACATCTGGCAAAGCCTGCAGTTCTTGCATGTGCCATCCATCAACTCCTCGGGCGGATGAAGCCTTGCTAGTTTTTAAGCATTGCTTTAACATGTGCAAGTTTTCCAAGTCTACCTCACACAGTGGCAGTTGTGGCGCTGCCTCCAGATACGGATTGAAATCCGGGAAAGCTGTGGTGTCAAAAGGTTCCGTTGAGGGATCTCTCTTCCAAAACTGATCCCAGTAGCGCTGGAGTTCGTGTGCAACACTGCCTGCATCAGCAGTGATGGAATGCTGTGCAACCAAAACATTCCCATGCAGTGCAATATCATCATCTTCAAGCATACATTCAAGGTGAGTTGAACTCAAGGTGATAACTTGGGCGGGGTGACTATTCAAGGTGATGGGCAAATTTCCCTGTAACTGGTGTTGAGGTTCGTCAAAATGCAACTGGAGAATACCATATTGCCGGCTGTCAAGGTGAGCCTGACAGTTCAGTGTGGTGTGTACTTGGCTTAGATTCGGGTGAGAGGGTGGCTTGGTGCGCTTGTTGATGCGAGTGGCACCTCGATGGTGCGAATCATACCTCAACATGTACCTGGCAATCTTCTGTCGATGGGCGCGCTCTGACGCCACAATGCTATCACAATCATGTCGAAGAATATCGGCCAACATCATCACATAGTCATAAGACGGCAAATCACGGGGAAGCGGATAAACCTCCGGATATGCATGAATCCACCATGGAAAACCCTTACCATAGCCTTTGCTATTTACAATGGCCTGCCACTCGAGACGCAGCGCATCTAGAATGGGGGCTGGCGGGTCGGGTCCAATGAGCTTCGCCAGACGATGGCACAAACTCTGTACTCTGCGGACCTGTCTAACACGTTGGGAAACCCTATGTGTTAAGAGATCCAAAGCAGGTGTGTACTGTCCAGAACAAGCCACTTTGGTAACAACGGGGGGAAGCACTGGCTTGGGTACGTGGCACTTGTTTCGGCCCCAATAACCTTTGGGTAAATTCGGGATGGGATATTTGGCTGGATTCTCGGAATGCTGCTGTTTCAAAGCTTGGTTGACTGCAAGCTCGCAAGATCTGGACCATTGGTCAAGAGTCTCGGGTGTCTGTTCCTGTGTCAAAGTTGCAAAGGCGTCTGAAACATGCTGAGGCTGAGGATCCAATGATACCCATGTTCGAGGTAAACACAAATGTTTTTTTGGGGAAAGAGTGGTGGGAAACACCAAAGTGGCACGAACTGGATCATGATCATGAAACCAACCAGTTTTGTCCACAGCAATGGTTTGGACCAATGGGACTAAATGCGACGAAAAGATCATTTGATCATGTTGCGTGGCTTCACGATTTGTTTTTGGAAAAGGCGACCCAGTCAATCTTTCATAAAGGCTCTGAGTGGTGGCGAAGCCCTGTTGAAACAACGGATGAAAGGCCTTCTGATCATGAGGATGAACATTGAAATCACCTGCGATGATGGTTGGCATAGCATGGGACATGGCCCACGTGGCTGCTTCGGAGAACAATGAGTTGTTCAGTTCTGTTGAGCCCTTCTTGCATTTGGTGTAACCATAAACAACAATAAGGAACACCTGCCACGTGCCAATGTTGGTTATGGCTCCTTGGATTCGAGTGGGATCTAGGGAAATGTCTGGATGTTGCAATGACTGGCGCATAGGATATTTGGAATGAATGGAAACCCCCGTAGCTGCTCCCCTTCTGGAAGCTTCAAGGCTTTTATGAGGTGCATGGGGCGAGGCTGGTGGGGACCATACCGTCGCAATGGCATGTTGTTTGAGAAAATGTCCTATTTCATGTTGTACTTGACGTGTGGCACTATTTTCAGCAAACATCATTATATCTGCTGCAAGATCGAGTAGTTGTGTTTGTTTGGAACCTAGACTTGTGGGGTTCCCAAGCAAGATTTGTACGGTAGTCTGAGACGATGTCGGCATGGCTGGTCCTGGATTGGCTGCTTCTCCAATGCGTTGATTGGCATAAAAATGTGTTGGTCGTGAGGATGCAATGCGGCATATAGACATGGATGCGGTGGGCAACAAAATGTGACTGGGTGGATAGGATGCTCTAGCACAATTAACCTGAGCAATCCGACCACTGGCAACTTGAACGATTACACAGGTGTCAGAGGATCGAATCAACTGCTGACATCCTGGGTGCGACATATTCATCCTGTGGTTACATGGGCACAAGAAAAAAAGCAGAATGAATCGTAGACAAATTGGGATCACAAACCTGCATGCGACATACCGGAAGGCATAACAATGAAAGAGAAATAGGACTGACAAAAGACACAAAAAGGTCGTTGTTGGCAAACAATGATGCTGCATGGAAAGTACACTACGACACCGGTCAAATGCTGGAATCGTCCATGAAGAACTCCACTGCTGGTGAAGATCGGAAGGTAATGCTAAGCCGAAGGACCAGGTCAACTGCCGGCTCAAAATTGCAATTGCTTGATGTTGTGTATATCCAGGGATGTGCATGGTCCATGTTCGATGCGAAATGGAGTTTACAAAAGTAGCTACAAAATTGGTTTCCTGACTGACAATGACAAAACCGAAAACCGTCGAAACTAAGCAAAATGTGATTGTCACGGCAAGCATGATACCTACCGGAGATACTAGGGATTGACTCTTCTTATGAGAGTTAATGGCAACACTTCCTGATAAAGAGAAGTCCCAATGCAGAATGCGACCAAAGTGCAATGGATGCTCAAAAGGAATTTGCAGCAGGTACCTCTCTAAACAAAATCGGATGCGCAAAAGGAAAAATAGACCCTTCAGGCAAAACTGGGTCATGGCATAAGCTTGAACAAAATTTGGAGTATGAACTCCGCAATCTGTGACCAATGGCAACCTATCAAGTATCATCATCTGATTCCATTTCGTGCGAAGGTTCATTGGTACGCTTAGAGCCTCGGACGAACAGGGCTTTGAGCTCTGACATGGATGCTGTGATCTTATTGTCTTGAAGCTGCATAGCTCGCTGAATAGTGTTTTCAAAATCAGTCTTGAAGGACTGTAGCACGCTTGCAGTTTCTTGTTGAGCTGAATGGATGTGTCCCTCAAGCTGGTGCAGTTTGGTGTTTTGCTGATCTACTCGATGATGAATGTCGACATTGAGCTTTTCGACTGCTTGTTCGAGTTGTGCAATCTTGGCATCTTGATGTTGAAGATGCAACGCTGTGGGGCCTGTGGTGGATGGCTGCGTCGTCGATGATGCCGGTGTTGATGATCTGGCTGCCAAAGATTGTGGCGTGGGTTGATACCCCGACCATGGATCACCCTTCAAAGGCATAGCAATGGACTGCTGATTGCCAGTGCGACTTGCCTTGGGCTGAGGTCCAGCAATGACTCCATTGTTGTTCACTGAGTGTCTTTGCTGCAGTTTCTTAATGATGAGTGGCATCCCATTGAAGGTCAAAATCCTCTGAGGGACAGGTTCGGTGGAAGAAAGCAGCCACGTTTTTGGACCCAATAACTTCAAAGGGTAAACCTTCCACTGCTCATTCGATGCCCACTGAGTGATCACTGATTTGTCAGTTCCATACGGAAAAGGGGTGACCTTGTAAAGTTCGCCATCAGGATGTTCTTCCGGGGCTGGTGTGTCAGGGTGTAGCAGTTTCCTAATCATTGCAAAAGCAGATTTCTCCACACGAATGCCATGCAAACGCAAGCCCTTGACGAAACCTGCAACACCACTCAAGTTCATGGTTTGAGGCATCAAGCTTTCTTTCGAAGTATCTGTCCAGATAATTCTCCAAGATGGATCCGGACGTCCTTGCGATGTTTTTGGTGTTATATAAACACCATTCCACCCTGATGCCTTCAGCAGTGGCGGCAGCATATCACGTGGCACCTCTGTGTGAAACTGGATACTGGTTGAGTCTTGGGGTTTGCAAGTTGCCTTTCCATTCTTGAATGTTCGGCCCCAAGGGACTCCCAATGCGTCTGGCTGTTGATTTTGATGAAGAATTTGCTTCACATGACGCACTGGATGTTGCGCTATCTCGGACCACTTGGCTGGAGAATGATCCACTGCCCAAAGTGTCGCCGAGCAAATGACAACTGGTTTGATTTGGATAGTATCAGCTGCTTCTCCCAAATGACGTATCTGCTTTTCTCCAAGCTGCAGCAAGTGTCCAGCCAAAACAACTGGTTGGCCCTGTTGGTTGATCGCTGGCGCTTGCACTGGTTCCAATTTCAAGTCATCTGGCAATTCACCTATGATCATCAGCGCAAGTTCATCTGGAAGAATGGCCTTGCTGTGTAGCCATTGCTGCACGGATTGAACATTGACCAAGGTGACTCCAACTTTGGTGGGAGCAAACTCTTGATGGATCGGAGCTGGGTGTCCACTTTCCAGCTGAAAGAAACCTTCGGTCAACTTGAACTGGGTCACATCGACAAGGTGTCGAAAATTGGCTCTGGTGTCAGTGCGTGCTTGCTTTGCTGTTCTGGATTGCATATGTTGTTTGGTCGCCGGAAATGTGATGGAGCACAGTCTGCACATGTCACGAAAAGATTGTTTCTGTTTCTCAGGGCTTTCACTGTAAAGAAAGTGAGTCAACCGTTGAATGCCAACCTGTTGAATCAACAAATTGGCTGAGTGAGAGATGTTGGTCTCTGACATGCCCTGTTCAGCAAAGAAATGAGCCAAACCACTGTGAATAGAGCGGTGCAGTTCTTCCCGGGTGGAAAGAGCCCCGCCTTTCATACCGCGAACAATGTTGCATGTGATCGTTTCTGTCTGTGCAAGTTGAAGACTGTTGACTACATCTGCCAGGGTGCAGAGGTTCGCATTTGACCAAAGTTTTCCATTTGTATAAACACATGGTTGAGTTCCGTAGTCCAGTAAAACCATGGCATGGCGCAACATCTGATGAATCATGGAAATGGAAGTCGATCCAGGCATTCCCACAATCTGCACTCGTCGGTTGTTCAAGCGGAAAACGAATGTCTGCGGGGCGGTGACATCATTCAAAGCATAAAGCAAGGTCTGGCACAAGCGGACACTGAGGATGGTTCTCAAATGCTTGGTGGGGAATGGAATGTGACAGGTGTCAGGCTCGAAATACAAATGAATCATGTCAGGCGCTGCAACATATACACGCATTTTTCGTGAGTACAATGCAATCCATTGCGGTGGAAAAACCACCTGCCACAAAGTACAAACCGTTTCCACATCCTTCTGCTCACCAAGAATGGTGATTTTGAGGATGTCTGTGCCTGGGACCACACATGATTCAATTCGCACCTGGCGGGTGCTTGCAATACTACTCTCCACATTCTGAAGAGAGAGAACATCGACTCCCATAATCAATCGAGTGGTGTCCTGAAAAATCACATTGGAAGGGATAAAGCCGTAGGCATCTTGCAAACCTAAAGTGATGTCAGCAAATCGGTGGTGAAGATCTCCAAAGTCACATGTCATTGGAACGGCTTTGATACCCTTCTTGGAATCAAACCACACCAGAGGGGTGCCCGGCTGCAAATTGGCTTCAACCTGTTCCTCCTGATACCAAAACTGAGGAAAATGCAAGACCACATCCTGCAGCGGTGCTTGTGGATCAATCTGAGTGCCTTGCATATCCATCAACGTGACAGGTTGCTCCCACATTCCAAGGATATCTGACCAGTTGACAGTGCGATGGACCAAGAGTGGACCATGTCTAGTATTGCCAAATTGAACAAACAATGACACATAATCCGGATGTGTTGGCGGTGGGTTCCTTGGTTGAGAAGGACCTTTGTCCATCCCATTGCTCTCAATTCTGGGTCGCTTGTGACTGGATGGTTGCTCAATCGATGGCATCAATGTTGATGGCTGAATGATCGGTGTACTGGCTGGCATCGGAACAGTGGGGGTGATCTGAACATTGGACAAATCTTCCACAACCTGCACTCTCTTAGCATCACTCGGCGAAGTTGTTGGGTCATAAGAAGGATCAACACATGATGCTGTTGCCCATGGTGGTGTCTGCAAGTTTCCTCCAAAGGCCAGAATGACATTCTTGGTGCGCTGTTGCAGTTGGTTGACCTGCTCTCTTGTACCAATGTACCATGCATGTTCATCTTCTATCAATGATGTGTGTTGTGTGACACATCTGTCATGGCGTGCTTGCAAACACAAATCAGCAATAGACAATTGGTGATGCTCCTCACATACATGATTAAACCAATTGACCAGGGCTAACATGGCATGCGGAATGCAAATCATGTTGCCGGCTGATTGCCAAGACTGACGAGCTGGTTTCAGCAGTTGCTGCGCACCCACATGGAGGTGATGCAAAATAACCTCTGCAGGTGTGAACCAACGAACTTTCCTATCTTCCCAAATGAAAATACCCAGCAAACCTTTCTCTGCAAGTAAGGAATGGTCAATCTCATGTTGATGCCCATAGCTCGCAAGAAATGTGGGAAAGATGTTGGTGCCATCCGGAATGCGAAGGCTGGTCATAGAAACATCATGCTGCGCTCCTTGGGGTTTGTACATTGGCTCCCAAAATTGGATCAACGTGGAATGATCGAGAACCCATGGAGTGATGTCATGTTGATATGGTGCAAAGATACCTTGCCAATCTTTGGGTGGAATCAAGGGTGGTCTGAAAGGGTCGAACCTGCTCCTCTGACCTCTCAAGTAGCATCAACAGCCGGTTGCGTTGCACTGGCAAAAGCCCGGATGCTTCCGAAAGACACTGGTGCAAGATTCGGTACCCACACCATTGAATCACTCTCTGCAAGGATGCATAATGAGGATGAGATCTGAGTCCTCGGACATTCTCAAAGACTATGTGTTTCGGTCGAAAGATTCTTGCCAAGCCAAATGCAGTGAGCATGGTCTTTCCATTCTGATCATGAAAGCCTTTCGCAAAGCCAGATGAGCTCCAAGGCTGACATGGAGCACTCAAGCACCAGAGATCAGGTGAGAGAGCTGCCACTGCCTGTCTCCATTCTGACCGTTGTATCTGTGTATGAATGACAACATCACGTGTTGTGTGCAACAGATCCTGCGGATTGATGCGATGGGCGGAAAAAAGCAAAGCATTGTGTGTGATGGCATGTTGGAGTGCTTTGTCATGACATGCATCTATTGCAATGGTGCGAAGCTGCGGAAATCCATGGTGTGCCAAAAAAGTGGTAGCATGATGCCACCCTCCATAACCACCTGCGAATGGATCAAACACAGTATTGGCCAGGCCACTGGATGGTTTCCATGGAATAATGCAACCATCTTCCATGGGATGCATGAACAACATGGTAATGGGCACATCACCTCTGCTACACGTGAAGTGGTAGTGGTACAACAAAACCTTGGGTGAGTCCAAAATTGCATCTCTCATCGTGTCAGGATACGTGAATCTGACTTGGTACTTGGTTGGTGTCTCCGAACCCCACTCCCAGCGAAGTTTGGCAAAATCGGTGAAAGAAGGCAAAGGGGATTGCAGCACAGTACCCTCAATGTATTGATCATCAGCAACTCTCGGATCAGCAACTAGCAAGGAAGGTCTGGAACTCGCAAACACCGTGGGCGGATCCAAGATCTCAAAATCACGTAGGATCTCACCAAGAATCCTCTCTTCCTCCAGGTTTCGGTGTGTCATGGCTCAGTCAGTTGCCAGCAGGGCATGCAGCCCACACCGCGGGCAGGTCTTGAGCCCAGTGGGCTACCCCGTACCCCTGGTTGCCCACCATTCACCGTTGTTTTCCATTGTATTGTTGGTGGAAATCCCCCATTAGTTGGTTGATCAATATTGACCCATAGCCATTTATTGCTATTGCTCACGGACACAGACCCATTCCAATGGTCCAGTTGATCCAGGCTCGGCCTGGGCATCTCCTTCGGGGGGCATCGCCGCTGCTCTCTATCTGCATGAGTGGGGTCGTGCGAAGTTCCGTTGTTAAAAATTGCGTTGGCTGTTGCGTCATGGAGCTCCTCCCAAACAAAGCTGGGAGGGCCCAACTTGTGAGAAGTTGCTGGTCTGCTGAAGGAATTCTCGAGTTGACTCTCTCTTTCTTCACATCCAGCGCATGGGTTGAATCAGTTGAATCCATCTAATCAATGCAATTTTCTTCTGGAAAACTCTGGGCTAGGCATGCGCAAGCCAAGGGTGCCATATCTCTTGGTCAGATTCCCAGCTACCATAGTGCACATGGCTACGCTGGGAGCCCACGGCAGCGAAGAACCGAGCGGCCGTTCCACAGCGTCTTATTTGATGGGATGATGAAAGCTGGAAATTTTGGCTGATGATATTTTCATATGTTTGAACATATATATATATATACATATATGAATTTAAATGAATAACTTTAAATAAATAAATACATAAATAAAAAATATAAATATAAATATAAATATAAATATATATATATAATACATTTGCAAATGGTGGTTCATTTCAACCAATGTCTTGCCTGAACAGTGGCTTCCCGGTTGCCAATGACCATTCGGATGCAGGGACGGGCCCACTTTTTTGGATGAGCATCGAAGCTATTTATGGGTTAGTCACGTCCCTTGGGATGGGATATCCGGCAATAATGGTGCACCTATTGCAGATCGCATGCAACATTGTCATCAATTGTTGTGAGCCACGGTACCTATAGATACTGATCCTAGGAACCATCCGAAATAGGCCATTGACCAACGTGGGCCTCCCCCATGGCATCACCATGGCGTCACTGGAGAATCATGGCATGGCGGAGTGGCTGCTCCGCCTATTCAGGAGGCTGCTTGTACTACTGCTTCGGACCACACCTGCTGCGAAGCAGCAGCTGGGGTGCTCAGTGGTGATTGTTGCAGAACTGCGCCCGGAACCAGTATGAAACACCAGGAGATTCCCAAGCAATATCGACCTTTAGACCAAACCCCTAGAAACTCCTGTGGCAACCATGCGGAACTTCACTGTGCAATATGGCTTAGCATCACGCGAAGTGAAAAAGCATCCAAGTGCAGCGTCTGCACTCAACACGTGAAACTTGCAGCCTCCCAAAAATGACAAGTTGTGCTTGTCATGGAAATGATATCAAGGCATATGACGGCCAACAACAACGAATAATGAAAACACCAACGATGACGTTGATTATACTGTATCGAAATGCGACAAAATAGGAACTTGGCGGCCAAAAATGGGAACCAACCTACATCAACCTTCATCAACCTTCACCAACCCCCACCTTAACCAACCTTAACCAACCCGCCTTCACCACCCACCAACGGCTCCCCCAACCGCCGCCTTGGTAGCACAGCTGCTCCACCACCCCGTCGCGCCGCGAGGTGCGCGAGCCGCGCCGCGCCCGGTCTTGGAACACGGCGTGCAGCTGCCGCGCTGGACGCGGCGCAGCCGGCGGATGGCTGGGCACCGAGGGAGAGATGCTGGGCATGGCCTCGGGAGCGATGGATGACCGGTGGGTGGTAGTTGGATCCGGTGGTTTCTGATGATTTGTGATGGTTAATGAACATGATGAGGTTGTTTTTGGATGACTGCATGGTTAGTGATGGTGATTGGTAGGATGATCAATGATGAATACAATTCATACATGGTTGATGAAGGTGTGATTCAGCGATATTCAGTCAATTCATTGCACATCTTGTAAACCTCCTGGGTGGTTTGAACTAGAGTAGATACCCAAACTGGAATCGATTCACAAGCCCTCAGCTGGATCGTTCATTGATTGTTGAATAGGCTAACATTGTTCATCATTAACATTCATGAGCAATCATCAACAGTAATTATCATCATCAACCATCATTCACCATCATGAACCAGCATAAGCCCAGCATCAACCATCATCAACCATCATTCATCAACTTGAACCTATCATAAACCCATCATTCACCAACCTTCTGGGCCAACCTTCCCCCGGTGGATTCTCACCCAAGCTTGGCCACGCTTACGCGCCTCGCCTCGTCCGGTGTGGCATCTCTGGGTAGTGCGGTGCCGCAGCCGAATAGACAACCCCATGTCCTAGACCTGAAACAGAAACGCGCTGCAAGGTGAAGATTGGTGATGTACAGTTATAATGATTGATAAATAAATCAATGGTTATAAAAGTTATAATAGTTTATAATAGTGATTGTACAGTTATGGTGATTGATAAATCAGTGATTGTATAATAGTCTATAATAGTTGATAAATATAGTTTATTGGTGAACAATTGATGGATTAACTATTAATAGTAGCAGTTAAATACAAATCAACAGTTGACTATCTAATTGATGAATAACTATTGATAGTTGATAGTCAATATGAATATTAATATTGATGGATAACTATTGATAGCTCATAAAGATTAATAATAGTTCAATATTGATATCCATATTGATACTTAATAGCTGATATGAATATTAATATTGACGAATAAATTGTGTACTAATAGTTATAATACAATTGATGGAGTAACCATTAACTAATGATTGGTAATTGATGCATCAAGTATTAATGAAGATTGTACATTAACTATGAAATATCGATTGGTGATTTATGATCATGATTAAGATTGGTACATGGATGTGTTTCTGACATGGTCAATCATTGATGTTTAGTTCATTGACTAGTAGAAAATGATTTTCTGGTGAAGTTGGTACCTTGACGTATAGATTGTTCATAAACGCTTGATCACATCTAATTAACAGCAATTGAATAATGATGAATCATAAATCATGATTCACAGTAATCAAAAACAAATTCTGATCTTGCTGAGTAGCTGTTCATGGAAGATTGCGAACCATAATGGCTGATCATTGACGACAGTGGGTGATCCTGGATGATCATTCATAGATGATAACGGTTGAAAATGGATAATCACTCTTCACAATGAACAATCAAAGATGAGAATGGATAATAAGTTGGGATAATGGATTGTTCATGAGAAGGGATGATAGGAAGTAACGAAAAACAAACAAAAGGTATGAGGGATAATCACTGTTCATCCACTGCATTGAGACATGGATCCTTCCCACAAGAAATACTGGAAGAAAACAATTATTGAAACCCCCTTCTAGGAGGCTTCAATTCGAGTTGAAGGAGGATATCTTGCTGATTTTGTGGGGCTATCCATGAATGTGGACCGAGAAAATTGATGGCATCCCCACTCAAAATCACCATCCAGGGATGGATCACAGTCGTCAACCCACGAACCATTTCCAGCACCCCTTCTTGGTCTCTTGCTTCAGCCCTATGGTGGTGTCAGACATCAGCAACAGCACAGAAATGATGATCATGGGTTGGCAAAAATTGATTACTGTTGATGTATGATCAATCTACCAACCTTCGGATGATCAAATGATGGTTCTGGGGCATGCAGGGACCCACGATACCCACGCTTTCCAGCTGGCAGCCGAAACCAAGCTGGTAACCTGATCCTCCACCAACCAGTACTCACCGCTATCAACCAGAATCAGCAGCGGCTGATAATGTTTGGTTCATCAATTATTCAGTTGCCAAGCATTCATCATTAGTCATTCACCAGCTTCTTAAGTACTTTGATCATCAAATGGATAATCCTTCGCCAGGGAACCCAACACGTTGGATACAGCACCAAAGCAGGACCTTCCTCGGCCGACCTTCGACCCTGGATGGTGCCTCTTACGCTGTCGTGCTCTTCCTCTCGGCGGCTGCCAGTCGTCTGAATGTTGCCTGGCAGCTCTAGCTCCACCAACGGAGGAACATCCGAAAATATTTCACTTATCCCCCATGAACTGCTGATGAACCAGTTGTCCACAGCAATGATTACCAGCTGTCCACAGTCACAAACCAGTCTGGACCATGATGAACGATTGTTGACCATCATAAAGCGTCATTGAGCATCATTAAGCATCATTAAGCGTCATGAAGCGTTACTGAACCGTTACTGAACCAGAACCAGCATGATTGACAATGATCCAGCTGCATAGCTTTGCGAATCGCAGATCTGGGCTCAACCCGTAGATCCCTGTGCTCAATGAGTTGATATGGCACTGCCATGCACCATGACATTTGGTCCGACGTCAATCGAATACCCCCAACACTGGAGTTTGCCTATTTTACAAAATTTACATATAGACAATATATGTATCTTTCTGCGACGATAGGAGCTAATCCTCATGGATCTGCAACCCATCGGATCCACTATGTGCTCCTTACAATGCAGGCAACTACCATCTGTGCAAATGTTGGTCACTTGGTTTGTGACTGGGACCTTTGGATACTTCTCAATACTTCTTGAGAGTTCTGTCTCTCCTCTTCTTCATATCTTTTACTCTCCACTCTTTGTCTCTTACTCTCTACATCTCTACTCTTAGTTTCTGCTCTGATAATTATCACCATTTGGAAGAATCATCTCTTCTCTAAGAATAATACCTATGAAATGTTCATCACTTAGATGAAGTCTCTCACTCAAAAAGGAGGGTAAAAGTCTTTCACTTTATAACTAAGTCTTTCTTCCTTAACTAAATCATCTCTTTCTCCCATTTTGTCTCCACTTTTCACCCTACTGCTGGGGCCTGGAGACCATGGAGGGTGGAGACCATCCTTCAGACAGGGCCAGAGGCGTGTTGCCGCTGTGGCCGCTCTGACTTTTCGCCCTCCTGGCGCCGGGTCACAGCCGCTGATCACCGCTGGAAATGTTGGTTCTTTGGGTTGCAGAAAGGGCTGAAAGTTCTTGGAATTTTGGGCTTTTTGATGGCACGGAAAGAGAGGATTGTTTCTTGGAACAATGAAAGGCCGCTGGGTGCTGCTCATGCTACTTCATGAAACTCCCAGATTGATGCACATCCTGGTCTCCGCTCTTGACAGCTATGCTAAAAGGATTGGGTAGAAAAACAACCCCAAAGCTGTCGACACATGGTCTACTCTCAAATGATTGCCGATTCTGGAAATTGGGGACACTTGGAGGGTACTCGGAACTGGTGGGTTTGGGATGTACCGTTCATGAGGTACTTACAGTCTATGTAGCTGGATGCTAGCCAGGTGTAGCACGTGTCACTGGGGAGCACTGATGCCTGCGGCTGAGCCCCGATCCCCTGACGGCTCCTCTTAAAAAGTCGCTGAAAGCGGCTGGAGGTTTCCGATGGCGCAGTCCATGTGAGCATCTCAGCCAGTTTTCGCACAAAAGGGGGAAGTGGGACTTCAATGAAATGGATATATCCTCTGGTAGAAATCGCTAATCCTTGCATTTGCCAGAATCAATAAGTGTGTTCATATTATGTTCATCCTAGTTTCGGAATCCTCGCTACAATCGTGTAGTCGCAGACTGGTTGGCTACTTGCCAAGTCTGGCTTTCAATCCCCAAGCAAACAGTGAGTATGATCTCCTTTTTGTCCTATCCCACAGGTTGTTCTTCTTGCTCTCCTCATGCTTCTGGCTGAACGCTCCTAAAGGTTGGATCACTGCTGCGCTTGCAGCCTCCTGCTGTGAAGCTTCCAAGAAGGAACACATCGGTTTCTCCATGGGAGTTTAATCCACCGATGTCTGATGAAACATTGACCCGCAACTACACCAACCTGAGAAGATTTCACAGGATCATCTTACCCACAATCTCACCAAAAGGAACTTTCCAATCAGAAGCTTTCCTCCGTCCCACAGAAAACGATGTTCTTTTCGACATTGACAACTCTCAACCCTGAAGGTATCTACATATGGCTGTGGGTCAAAACCCTGTACCCCTGGTTCCCCTATCATTAACCAGCTTGTTTTCCTTGTTATTGTTGGTTATTATCCCCCATTCGTTGGTTGGTTAACTGCTTGACCCAGCTCGCCATATCAAATCATTGATGGTAGCTACACTCTTTTTGCCATATTGAGCCTGCATGAGCCAAGTGCTAAGCGTCCGATACAGCAGAGCCTATGGTGCTCTCCCCCTCGGGGCATTCCCTGCTGCAATGGCCTCCCTAGCTTCAGTCCAACACAGCGACAAGGCACATAGGATACATAGAAATCTCGCCTACAGCCATGTCAAGCTTTCATGCCATTGGTTCGAATCATATAAGTTCACTGCGCTGGATAAGTTGAGCAAAGGGCATTTCAAGTTGGTCTCCCTGCTCGAAGTGAAGATCTTGGGATACAGAACCATTGACTATGAAGCATCATTTGCCATCATCATGTTCCAGCTCACACTAGGAATTAATCATCAACATCACATCAGCCACTATTTAGTATTCTTGGCCATCATCAACAAGCATCTCGCAGCACTGCCCATCCATAGCCACCATCAACCATCATCAACAAATATGGCTATGGATCAATACCTTGTACTTGTAAATGACCCAACTAGTCGTTGTTGCGATGTGAACTACTGCCGATGTCTGGATACTTGGTTCTGCCCCAGCTCGCGGTACAGTTGCCATCTCCGCTATTCTTGGCTATTGTCACCTATTCTCAACCATTTACCATTCGCAATCCACCATCCCCATATGACTAGAACAACCATTTCTTATCATGAACCATTCGGTCATGAGCGGGTTTCCCTTACTATCAACCAGGACCATTTACCAGCCAATCTATGAACCACTTGGAGACTAATCATGAACCATTCATGAACCATTCATGAACCAACATGAAACCATGCGAAACCACCCTGGCAACCGCTCGCCCGCCTGGTCAGGGCAACATTCAACGAGACGTGGGTTTTTCGTTGGGGCAAACCCTACACGTCGTGAGAACGAACCAACTGACAGAAAGGGTTGATCAATGGATTTTTCTTCAAGAAACTTCAATCGTTTAGTGCTGATGAATAAACAATTAATTCATAAACCAAAGCTTTATCTGTTTATGATCGGCTGTTGATTTCTGTGATGAAAATTCTGCATCAGCTGCTCAGCACTGGTTGCGCACTCAACACGGAGTGCTGAACACCGCCAACCGGGTAACCCGTTGCTGTGCTTAAAGACCCAGGTAGATGTTCGCCCCGTTCTTGAGCCAAGACAGCGGGTGGAAACCCATGCAGCCAGCGACAGAAAGTGTGGACGGAATGTACCATCGACACTGTCTTCTGGTGAGAAAAAAGGGTGCAGACCTAAAAAGACAGTTGATGGCAAAAATGAAAACATGAGTGGCACCAGCAACTGAAAGTATTGCAATTTTCCTAGATAGAAGTTATGGTACAGCAACCTATGAAGCTTTAGGCATACCAGGTGATGGTCGTCCATCTGTTCCATCTCCAGGAGCTTCATATCCACAGCAACACGTGAACGGTGGCTGCAGTGTACCGGACTACTGGGAAGCGACATGGAAGTTCAGGCTGACCCTCGGCTGACCATTGCTTGAATGGAAACGCTTCCCCCGAAATGGATCGTGTTGGCTGCAGCCTTCCAGCAAATGTAGCGGTACAAGCACGAGAACCATCTTCAACCACCCCGAGCTCAAACCTGTAACCCGAAGGGCAAGACATCGAGCAAACTGTTCCTGACCCAGTCATGTTGGGATGGCTTCACTACAAAATTGGGGAAAGAACAATTGGAAACTGACGAAGTTATGACCACGAAATATGTGCAGATTTCCGCGCTGGGACGAGTCGCGGTTCACTCACTGCTGGATGTCTGTTGTTCCATGTTCCCGATGGAAAACATCAGACTCACCACCAGCAACTCATCCGCAGGTGGTCCAGCCATTATCACCATCCTGGAGTATCAAAGTGGACCCCAAGGCTGGAAACTGGTCTCAAGATGGCTGGGATCTTCAGCACGGTGCTTCACCTGCAAAAAGCAAGGTTCTTACAATCCCCAGCCATATATCCATAATATGATAATGTCATCCATAATGCATAGCTATAGTCATGTCATCCCCAGCCATATATCCATAATATCTATTAATATCTCCTCGGGATGACATGACTATAGCTATGCACGCCCAGCCCTGGCATCGCTTCTTTCCACGGCAATTTGAACGTCGCTCCGATTCTCGTCACCGAAACGGTCATCGGATCAGGGAGCCGAGACCCGGTGGCGCCGGCGAGAGCGCGGTGCGAGACTTGTGGTGCTTCATGGTCAGTGCTGGTTCATCATGGATAATGAAAAATTGATCTGTTAATAACGGATGATTAGATAGACAGTCTATATAAAGTTCATGATTCCTCATGGTTGATTCATGGTTGATTGGATGATTAAATAGATACTCTACAACTCACTCTATATAAAGTTCATGATTCCGAATGGTTGATTCATGGTTGATTCGTGGTTGATTCAGAATGTTGATTATTAAGGTACTTTTGATGAATCAATGAATAATGAATTGATGATAATGGTTAATCATGATTAATAATGGTTCATTATGGTTAATCATGGATGGTAATGGTTCATTATGCTGAATAAACAGTCAATGAATTGTTTATGTTACCAAGTAATGTTCAGCTAATGGATAGATAATATTCATTTAACGGCTAATTAATGTTCCATGAATGGTTGCTGAATGGCTTATAAATGGTGGATACTGGTTGATAACAATGATTGGACAAAAAGTACTTGATAATGATGATCAAAAATGTCAACTGATAACCATAAGGCCTAATTGATAGTGATAACTGATAACATCATTTTAACCACTATTTTCTTGTGGTGCCATTCAACAGAGGACCCGTATGTCGATAGTCTCGGAGTTTACAACAATGCCATGTTCGGTACACCTTTGGGGGCTGGGGTGATGAATGATGACCCGTCGAAAACACGACACGACATCGTTTATACCACTGCCATTGGCCATTGCAAGGTCATAGAATTATGACAGAGGATGATTGGTCATCTATTCCTCTTGTGGCATCAAATATTGCTGCGAATGTGATTCAAATGCTTCCAACACCAGCGCCGCCCGGGTCCCCTGTCAAAACTTGTTGCCAGGGTGGGCGACCCAGATCGGCTTCTCTATATCGTGAGAGGTCCAGAAATTGAGATGCCCTTCACCACAGCCAGAGCTATGACCAAACAACATGCAACCAAGGGCTTTAACCAATTTTCAAGGGCTCCATTTCAAGACCCAGATTTAAAAGAGGTATATAAAGATAAGTTCAAACGTGGGCGACGAGCCCAGAAGTTCCCAGGCACAATGTCTGCTCACTCTCGGCCTCCTAGTGCTCACAGCTGAGTGGTAGCAGCAGAGGCAGTTTTTGAAGTGGCACCAGTAGTTGTTGCTGTGGCTGCTGTTGTTGTTGCTGGTGGTGGTGATGATGGTGGTGATGATGGTGATGATGGTGGTTGCTGGCGATGGGGGCTCCAACAATGACAGCAGTTCATCGATAACCTTTGACCTGCCATGCTTGATGTTACCCTTCGGAGATTTCCCGAGGTTGACCATGCTGCCTTCCCCACCACTGGAACCAGCTGTTGAAACCAGCAGTTTTTGGCGACTGTTGACCCAACAAAATGATTCAAACACGCTACTGGCCAACAATTTGATGGTCAAACTATATTTTGTAATTACTGTGGAACTAATGCATGATCTAAATGTTGACTATTGTTTTCGTTTAGTTGGGTTTATAGTTTTTGTTTAAGGAGTACTATCTATTGTACTAGCTAATATGTTTAACTTATTTCACTATCAAATTATTCAAGTTTGTGTCTTGACTATCGCACTATCTAAACCACAAAGTTGCCGCTGGTTTAACCATGTTTAACCAAGCAAAATTGGCCAAGCATGTTACTTTTCATCCAGGTGATGGCAGCATCTTCCTGCTTCCGCAACTCCCAAGGGGTAGCCATCCTTCGGCAACCTGGGCCTGATCAACCTGTGGGATGTAGCCGTATTGGAAAACTACAAATCTTGGCATGGCCAGAATGCCATTTGAGAATGCACTGAATGGCATTCGGTTTCAGATCTTGATGCATTCCGAAGGTACCGCGAGGATTTGCAAGTTCCACAAAAGCAACTGAACAAGAGAATGTACGATGCATGTTCAGGCAACTGTTTACCTCCCAAGATGCTCCAATGTAAAACGGGGATGTCAATGGATGCCATCTTCCACCACATCCGGAGCCAATCTCCTATGCGGCCGCTTCTTCCAGCATCTTCCGGCATTCTTCGCATCCTGAGAGCGGCCCATGTGTGCGGGACCGATGTCTGGGGTAGACCTATATGGCTATCGGTCAATATCAACCAACAAATGGGAGATGATAACCAACAATTTTATAGGAAAAACAATGGTTAAACAGGGTCTTGACCCACTGCCATATCATACAATCGCAATTCCTAGCACAGCCCCACTTCAATGGCTTCAGCTGCACAAGACTTCACCCAGAGGTAGAAATATCCACAGCAAGAAAGAACAGACCTCTGAAAGCGAACTTGGAACACTGCTCAGGACAGTTATCCTCTGGGTCGTCATAAATGAGGGTCCCCAGGGCTCGCTCCAAAATTGAACGAATTGGGTCCAGTTCTGATCGAGGGTCCCATGCATCAGAAAACCAGGGGTTCATCATCTTATTAGGACGTTGAACTGCTAGAACTTCACATCGCTGCACAGGTGAAGCTAACAGCTTCCATGTCTTTGCTCTTCAAGGCTCTTCCGTGGAGATTTGCTGAAACAATTGGTGGGTGAATAGCATCAAGACAAAGCTACCTCTTCCGCCGTTGATATGAATCTGGCTCATGTTCGAACCACTCATCAATGATCTTGGGGCCTTGGCATGGCAAATTCCCTAATTTTCGCCGCTGCTCACAAGACCTACCCAGAACGTAGCCGTTGAAAATCCACATATATGTATATTTAGATAGACAGACACGTGTTTGCCAAGATACATTTCATAAACAGCACTGAAACAATTCATTTCAATACATTGACATAGACACTAGATACAACCAAGCAATGACAACCTTCAAGGACAAACAGACATGGCTGGGGCCCAGTTCCCCGTGGCTTCCCCGTGGCTTCCCCGTGGTTTCCCCGTGGTTTCCCCGTGGGTTTCCCATGGCACCTGTTTCACCTCCACGCAGGGAGAGGTCGTGCGCGGTGTATCCATTCGCGTTCTTGGCCTCGCAGGGCCGTCCCCACACCATGGGATCACCGGTCGACCTACGCGGTCTCGCAAGGAATCACCAGCGGAACCACGTGACACGTGGCAGTTGCTGATGGTTGATGGCGACTGCAGTTGGTAAGACTCATCGTGAACGGAAGCGGACCTGGATTCTGATCAGATGTGTTTCTACGTCATACATCCAGCTCTGATAGACCATGGTTGGGCCAGGAAACTTAAGAACATGAAGCCTCGAATTTACACGCCTATCCGGATAGAAAGAGAATGTGATACACACACCCAAGACCTTTCACGGTGTCGACAAAGCAGGGACCCTCCTGGAAGAAAAACTAAAAAAACTTCCTAGCCGATATATCGATTTCATGAAAATCTCGTAGTTCACTCAAAGTAAGATCCCCATATTGATGGACTTCCCATGATCCTTTGGGGATACTGCTGGCCAGAAAAGCTGGTAGGAAAATCATCAGCAGAGCCGAGTTAAAGCATCACAAAGCTCTATCAGTCTTGGCAATCAATCCTAAAAGCTGGTGATATGATCAGGAAATCATGATAGCAATGATTTCAAGGTTGATCAGCAAAATGAGTTTTAAAAAAATACTGATTGATATGATATCAAGTCCTTTTAGGATAGCAAAGAAATGAAAAGGTTTCAATCCTAGTACTGATCTGGATATTCCTCTTATCGATATGCCCAGGTGAATGATATGCTCTGCGGATCACTCCGCTGTTCGAGCTGGGTCACTTCCCCGCTTGCATGGTGCAGGTGAAGCATCCCAATCAAGGAGAGGCCGCAAGGTACCGGCGCAGCATCAATGATGGCCAGTGATGGTTGATCCTACTATGGAATAAGTTCAAGACTACAACTGATGACCACAACTGACAACCACAACTAATAACCAATAAGTGCAACTGAAAACCAAAACTAATAACCACCACTGGTATCAATGATGCCCATACCATGGCAACATGTGGCATAGCCACCGGAATCCCACGGTGGCTCCAATCAGACCATCCTCGTCCGCTGGTTCAACTGTTGATCATGATACCAGTACTTCACAATTTCAATATATGAAGCATTGATCATTCATCAAATCATGATATGCTTGAACCATATCATGCTTCAACTAAACCATATGAACTGTCTATGAAGCATTGGTATCCATGGGTCATGGTGACCCAAACCGGTGACCGTTTCCTGCCAGCCTTGGCATCGGCACCGGCATCCAGGAGGAGCTTCACCTGTTTTCACATGCGAAACGCGGATCCCCCCGAGACGTGGCAGTTGTACAGATCTGTACACAGCTATGTTGGTGCCGGTAGCAGTAGTGCCTGCAGTGCCTGTGCCACCAACAGGAATCTGGATCTATTTTTGGAAAATGGTTTGTGAAAATGTGGGATGAGGAAATCAGTCCAGAAGGATTCAGTTGCATGGTGCGCTGTCCAGAGGTAGGTAACACACACGAAGAACTTCATCACCTTCATAGTCAACGTTCAACCAGCCACCGTGACTTCTGTGAATATCATCGAATTCACTCAGTATATCCGTATGCATACATGTAGATGGACGCATATGTAAAGCACAATGTACATCATTTGCAACCATGCAGATGCCCCAGTACCTTCCAGACCGAGTGCGGTCCTGTGGCCGGGACCTATGTTGGGACCGACCAACCAACCAACCAACCAACCAACCAACCAACCAACCAACCAACCAACCAAACCATGGATTGCAGACGCCCTTAGAGCCGAAACTGGTACCGACTGTCGATCTCACAAATGACTCTGCCTTGGCATATAGCAAAAGATGAAAACCTAGAATATGAAGATGATGAAGATGATGAAGAACATCAATCTTCACAATGAGAATGATGAAGATGAAGATGACTATGATCATGTTGATACTTGCCTTGATGAAAATTCCCACTGCAGCAATTCATCCAAAGATGGGTCCACTTGAGCGGCAATCGGTCACGAGTCACCATGTCTGCAATGCCATTGGAAGCGGCAGACATCAGTGGAGTTCGCCTTGAGTCCAGCTGCAACCATGTGCCGCAAGTGAGAATGGATTGGCACAACATGGATCTGAATATCTGCGGCAGATTGTGGCAGTGTAAATATGCATTTAGGTCTGTCTACTTACCCACCATCTACCTATCTACCTATTGATCTATCTATCTGTCCATCTATCTATCTACCTACCTACCTATCTACCTATCTATTTATCTATCTATCTATCCATCTATATCAATCTGTCTATCCATCTATGTCGGTCTGTCTACCATCTATCTGTTCAATATCTATGTATCTAATGTGTATCTATCTATATAGTCTATCTACATGCGTTCGGGCTTATATAGAACTGTGTAACCACCATAGAGCAATGAGGTGATCATACGGATACAAAAAGCCTCACAAGAATCACGAACTCCAAGTCATCAGGATGTCACGATGGACAGCTAGGAATACCTTTAAAGGTTGGGGTGCTCCCAAGACTGATGATTTTTTGAAACAAAATGAGGAAAATCACTTGTGATCTGGTGCCCACCGTGAGAGACACCCCTGGGAATGGACAAAAATCTGAGAAACCTGCTGGGTGTGAACCTGAGGCATCCATGGTCGTCAATCTTCGTACGAATCTGTGACGTAGTGAATCACAAACATAAAATGCTGAAAGCAGATTTGACAGAGTTACTGACCAAAGTATGCTTGACCAGAAACTAACAAACCGCTAGATTGAATGGGTACCCATGATTATAGTATGATTGACCATGGTAACCATAGTCAATCATAGCCATGATACCCATAAAGAGCTGGGATGCAATGATTATGATTGGTTCTTGAGTAGTATGGGGGGGTGAAAGTCCTCTGCACCCGTGCGTTCTGTGTGTGTGTGTGTGCAGCACACCCAAGAGGTGGGTGGGGTGATACAGTGATAAGGATATTGCATGTCCCCTGTGCTCATATCGTGTTTTTTTAGTAAGGGACGACCCCCAAAATGGCTGGCTTGTAGCTAAAAAGGACGGAAAAAAAGGATTTCGGGGTACGCCTATGACTTGAGAAATGCCAGTTACAATCCCATGGCTACTTACACCCACAATCTGATGGCTCTACCATTGATGACTATTGTAAGTATGATAACCATTGATTACTTCATAACCAATGTTGCTCACAGTCATCATAACCCACACAGTTACAACAGTGGTACCATTCACAACCCACTTCGGTGAGTCACTAGACGCCTCATGGTGTGAATCCAGCGGCCAAGGTGCCCGGAGGTTGAGGCGATGTTCAGATCAGCTCCCCCCTCGATCAGGGCTCGAGCCGCCTGAGCCACAGTGAACTCGTGGAGGGAGTGATGGTTCAGTGGTGTTTAATGAGTGCTTAATGGATGATTAATGATAATTGATGGTTAAGTCATAGTCAATGGATTTAGTGATGGTTACTGTAACTGATTTTTGTTCAAGATGATTCACAAGGATGGCCAAGTGGTGGCTAAAAACCAATAACAAAGGCTGAGAAATGATGGCTGCCAACACCGTACGCAACAAGAAATCCTGGCGGCCATATCCACAAATGATCGGCCCTCATGATTCTAGTGGAAGTGATACTGCTTAAGTACACCTACCACAGTATTCAATGATCAACACCACCCTTGTACTCCAAGATTTGGTCAAACGCAACTTGGACATCAAGAAGCAGGCAAATGAGGCATGTTACAATGGTCTCAGGGTACCCGTCGTTTGAGGACAATCCTATTTTTGCTCCCTTGCTAGTTGTGCAAGCTGACAAATCATTGCTGATCACGTCGGAAGTCGTGCTAAACCACTGGTAGTTATGTCTCCAACCACTGTAACTTCACATTCATCAACTGGTGCTTATCAGCTGCCTATTTCTTGCTCGTTTCGTCATGGACAAACCCATCCCAGCAACCAATCTCCAGTGGTGGCGGCCTTCACTTGGTCGGCGCGGACTGCGTATCGCAAGGCAGTCCAGCCGTACTCGTCCTACGATGTGATACATGAAATCACAGCGTGAATAAGTGGACAGCATCATTTATCACCACCACCACATCCTCATCATCATCATCATCACCATCATCATCACCATCATCATCACCATCATCATCATTATCATTGTTAAGATCGACCTTCATCATCATCGTCGTCATCGTCATCATCGGTATATCCTTACCACCAACATCTACCAGTACCATGTCCTTGACGTTACCTCAGACGGCATTGAATCAACTCACCTCGCGCTACTTCAAATTCCGTTTACATACATTAGGTATATGGCATACATTGAACATATGCATATATGTATAGACATACTACATAAATGGCAGACATTACATACGATGCATCGCCAAAATTCTAGGGACAAATTTCATCAGATCACACAACAGATGCTCAGTTGATGGGTTTTCATCAGATCACACAACAGACAAGAGCCTAGTTTTGGGACAAAACAAATCTAGGTCTTTCACCTCATGTGGACTGCGGATGCTTCTCAGAATCCATGGAATCTATGGAATCAGTTTGTTCTTTGCTTGATACAACTTGTCCACTAACGGTTTGGTAATGGGGCATTGTTTGGAACCATGGTTGATGATGTTCACCTCGGATTCTTAAATTGAATAGGTTTATTGTTTGCCGGAACCCTTTTAATGGGGAACCGAGGATTGTGAGGGATACCCCCCGTGCTAATGGTTTCAATCATTGTATACCCTCGAAAATAGCAGTGAATAGTACTCCATGTGCAAGGACAAAATATCCGTGCCGTGCCACACTCTGACAACTTCATGGGCACACCGTGACCCCTTTTCGCTCTCCTGGGCATTCAGGTTGGCGCCGTTCTTGATGTAACCCTTCACTTCCTGGCAAGGCACTGGAAAGACCATCGGAAACAACTGGAGAAATCCCCCTGGCAGAGGAACAACTAACAAATAATTACCAAGAGTTTGAAGTGAAACAATCCTCCAGAGGTAAAACACTCAGCAAGCAATCAGAAGTCCCAGCTGATCCACCATCGCCGCCTCCGTATCACCCTTGTGGGCAGCCATCATCAGTGGGGTACTCAGCGCGGGCTGCGTTCTGGAACACCAAGGTGGACGAGGGATGAGTGATTGACCGGTGATAGATTACGAGGGAAATTCACGACCTTTTTTGGGTCGATTCACTAGTGGAAAGGTGGTCTGATGAACCAACGAAACCAAGTCACTCACAAACAAGCTACGTTCGGATACCAAGACATCCGCCCAATCTGGTCTGGACCAAGATTATTAACCAGTGGATAGTTAGCCATTGATACAACCAGGGGTTATTCGGTACCAATGGTAGCACCCAGCAAGCATCACTATAACCAGTGGATAGTGTTAGATTGCTCATTTGATGTAAATAAAAAACAAAAACAAAAACTATACAAGTGTAGTAGATTAACCAGGGCTTTACATTGACACCTGGAATACTAGGCCTAGGGATTGATCAGTAGTGTTCACCAATAGTTTGTTAATGAGGTAATAGTTTTTTGTTGATATATTGATCAGGTACTTAGATTGGGGACACTACACTTCTATTGATCGGGTAAAGATATTCGTTTGTGTGAACAGATTCATGTCTGAAGGATGGGAAAAACACAAAAATGGTGAACCTCGAAACCAGTGTCCAGCGTCCAAGACACAAATCACAAAAGGATCGGTTTTGTTGCAGATTGCATTGCTACCATGCCTGTGCTTTTCTAAATGTGGTTTTAAATAGATGTTGAGAACCAAAACTGGCTATATTTAGTCGAGAATGGGTTTCGCCCACAAAGTCGCAACTGCCATGCACAATATATTTAATATAATTGTTGACTGCCTTTTCTCATTCGTTTATTTACCCCTTGTCATGGTTGTCAAGAGAGTTGCTCATATTGCATCCTGTGGTACCCCTGATGTCACGAACCACCAGGAATGTTGGTGTGTATGCTAGAACGCTGTTGATACTGGCTGTACATTGCGGTACAGTACATAACCCAATAATTCTGCTTGATAGCCTTCGGCGTCCCACGTTAATGACGGCCTTCCTTAGATGCATAATCCTGTCCTAGTTTGGGATTGCATCCATCATCAACCCTGGAGTAAGGCGTGCTACTCCACTCACTCTTGGACGTCTTATATTCAAATAAGCCATAAGACATGTGTACATGTAAACAGGTATATGTATGCACAATGTGAAGGCACTATTGTACATATACATGTATACCTATGTACATACATGTATATATAAGTATATATTTAGAATTTTTTTAACCAGCATTTTGCAGCTCTTAGTCGGGCTACATGTCTGCAGCAAGTTCCCTGTGCAGCATGAATGATTACAAACAAGGATCAATGCAAATTGACAAGGGAGCAGACACCTGCTGGGAAAATGCTAACTTGCACCTTGAACACAGGGCAAGTTGAAAGGGCAAGGTGGAACTCCTCCAAGCATGAAAGTAGAGAGAAAGAAAGGAAGGAGGAAGAAAGAAGAGAAGATAGAAAGAGGGAGAAAAAAAACAGCACTAAGTGCTGAAGCTGTAGCCAATAAAAATGACAGAGGAGAGAAAGAAAAAGGAGAAATAAAGCCCTGTGACGCACGGCAGGGTTCGTGACCACTCGCCATATTGTTCGGAGATGAATAGGAAGGAAGGAGAAAAGGCCGTGGTCTCCCGACAAGCCGCATATAATTAAATATACGTATCAAATCCGTATATCTATATCTACGTGTCTATAGATTATATATCTTTGTATTTGCATACGCATAGATCATGGCTTCCTTCCCAGCTGAGGTTTCCCCACGTACCGCCATCGCCCAGGGCCCCACTTTCATCAAAGCCCAGAGATGCTCTGGCCACGCGAGTGCCTGAGCCAACTGAATTGTCAAAGCATTTACAGCAATAACTCAGAATAAAGTTACAGCCAACTAAAATTGTGTAAGCCAACTGAATTGTCTGAACCGACCATTTGAGGGGTACCCTTATGGCTTAAGAAACACCCAGATTGCTAATCTCTGACGGTGGTTGAATCTATGGTTAACAGCAAATCGCCAAAACCATGGCGGGATTTTGGGGAGTTTGACCTCTCTACCCTGGCCAAGCCAAGCAACCCGTTCACCGTTGGAAGTTGTGGAGAAAACCGCCAATGATGGTGGTTAATTGGTGGTGAATCATGGATCATTCATCAGCTCATCATGATGGTTGATGGTTAGTGCAACCATCAACTGGTGACTATGAATAAATATATGTCATCGACCATGCAGCCAACCACCCAATGAATCAACTCAAAAATCACTTAGTTTAACAACACAATCAAACCATCAAAAATCACCATGATGGCTATGAAACCACACATGACTTAGTCATCACTATGGTTTATCACCCTTAGTTTGGTGACTATGGCCATCTATGGCCATCTATGACCGATCAACCCCTTGAGGCCCGGCGCAAGCACCGAAACCCACCGAGCCACGGGGCGCCACAAAGAGCTGCTGCCTGGACAAAGGCGCCGGGGATCGTTTGGGGCTGCTTGGGGTGCTTGGCATAGGCGTTTAAGTGGTGCTTATAAGTTGTGGCCATAAGCGGTGGTAAGCCTATGACAAGTTAAGCCATGGTTAAGTGAGGTGGTTACAAGTGGTGGTTAAGTGGTGGATGATTCATGGCTGATTGGTGGTTGATTGATGGCTAAAGTGGTGATTCATTGATTATTAATTGATGGTTGGTTGGTGGTTGATTGGTGGTGAAGTGGTGGTTGATTGGCAGTTCGTCGCTGTTGAATTGATGGTTGATTGATAGCTACTTAATGGTTGATCGATGCTATTGCTTGTCATATGGTGACTAACAATTGCTAGGGTAATTTAATAGCTAATTGATAAAGGTGATTCGGGGGAATAACAGTATTACCTATCTAGGGCTACTTGATGATAAACTCATGCTTTATTGATGATTGATTGATGGCCAATGATGTTTAACAAGAATAAGAGTAATGACATCAAGCGTAGAATTTATGAGAATCTATCATGATTAGTTGATGGTTTGGCCCATTGTGGTGAGCAATCATGCGCGGTTGATGATGTCAGTGGTTGACATGAACTCAAAAACCAAGCAATGCAAGTTGCTACCTACTGACCACTAACTACTACCGATCCACAGCAACCTAACTCCAATGCTATTCCAACAGCTTCAGCCCGATGATTTGATCATCAGTCAGGCTTAGTAGTCGTCGTTGGTACTTGTTTTATAGTTGACAGCCACTGGTATCCACCAATTGCCCATCATCGTCACCAGAAATGCAACCTTTATTCGAAAAAAAAAACTCGCAAGCCCAAAAATGAAGCGGCTTCCAGTTCGGAAACCTTTGGTTAAAGTTAAGAAGTACTCATATGCACCTCAATTTCAAATATATCTGTGTCTAAGTATCTACCTTTCATTCTATTTAGCTATTTACAGTACCTATCTTCCTATCTACCTACCTATCTACCTACCTATCTACCTTTCTTTCTGTCTACCTATGCGTACATAAATAACCCGTGTTTGTCTTGTGTCATCCATGCACCTTTAACAATCATACTCAGCCCTGGAACGCAGAGTCCCGACCCTACTGGAGGTCGCTAAGACTCCCTGCCCGGCAATGAATGCCAGCAGGAGCACCACCTCGGTCAAAGCCCTGTTTTCACCATGACAATATACCACATGGACCTTAGAGGGAAACCAATAAGGGGAATGGGTCATGGTCTTACTCCACTTGGGACACCTAAGAACAGTGTGCGAGTTGTCAGTATGGCTGCGTAGTATGGCTGTGTGGTATGGCTGTGTCCACTTCAAAAGCGGTACCAACCCGCAAAACAAGGCTCTCATCATGATCATCATGATCATCATCATCATCATCCTCATCATCATCATCATCATCATCATCAGCAGCAGCATCACCATCATCATCAGCAGCATCATCAACAGCATCATCATCATCATCATCATCATCATCATCATCATCATCAGCAGCAGCAGCAGCAGCAGCAATTCTGAGGGTGCATAGTGACTCCCAGTACTCGAACATCCAGAGTCTGCAAACTCTGAGGTACGGGCTCCGCCAGACACACCTCAGCCATAGATCAACGGTGTCGACGGTGAAAATGGTGTGGCCAGTGCTTTTAGAATTGTCACGAATGGCTGCTAGTGGTTCATAATGGTGAATAATACTAGTAGCATTATGTGATGGTTTATAATGATTGATGTGAAAACCTCCCGAGACCATGGTTTAGTCGGAGATCTTTACATTTTGGAGGTGCCATTGGGAGTGGCCGAGAGGGAAGCCAATACTTAGCCGAGAATGATGGTTCTTACTGGTACAAGTGCTAGGGGTGCTATCAACAATTGCTGGTGCAATTGCCACACTACAATGGTTACTCGATCGATACAACTAATGGTTCGTGCATCTGGTGCTAGGGAATATCGACCGTCAGCCATCGGCTGCAACAGAAAGACTACTCCGACCATGGTTGGTAGTCCACCGAACATCATGATGCCGGAGAATGAGAGGGTTATGTGTCAATACCTATTACCTCCGGCGAACATCCTGCAAATGACCAAGCTAGTCTTTGATGGGACGTTCATCTACTCATTTCTTGGTTTGTCAGTAGTGACCCAAAACCCATTTAGTAGTTCAGCGCAGCTAAGCTAAGGCTTCTGTCATCCTCTCAATTTCTCATCGTCAGTCAAGACGCAGCCTCCAAATCTGGCTCACATGCCATGAGTATCAGTTGGATTAGATCGATTCCGCGAAGCGTTTCTGTCATCAATAGATCTATGTTAAGCTAATCCAATTGCCAATGTATAGCTGCAGCAGCTGTAGCAAAATCCATTCACGGCTTTATCTATCTATAAATGAAAATAAGTACATATATGTAGAAAAACATGTATCAATTTATACATTTGTCCATATCTGAACACACATATCTATATTTTTAAATAGACATTTACATACATACATCTATATCAAATTGAGTGAATTGTTATGAATATCAATCTTTGCACATATTTACATATATATATATATATAAAGATACAAATACGTTTGTGGCTTCACCAGTTTCGAGCGCCGCTGGACCCCTGGGCACGCCCAACGTCTTTGCGACGCCCTGAGGGGAGCGACACAGCAGACCCAACTGGTAGGTTGCCACCGCTGTGTCCGGCAGCTGTTGTCGCCACTCGCAGCTTGTGTAGCTGAACGATTTGGGTGCAGTTCATCTGCCTTCTGTTCAACCTATGGTGCATTGCTTCTTATGTTTCCCAGCTCACGTCATGCCCACCACAGTTGAACAAGTAGTTTCATCCTCGCAAATCCAGAGGCATCACCACTGCTTATCTAGCCGCTCTAGCCTTGAAGTCCACAAATATGACCACCCTAGCTGCCGTAAACTTCTCCATTTGCTAGATGGAGTTGGTCGTTCTGTCCAAAGTCGTTTCTTGATTTCAAACCGCCTCAATCTTATGGTTACTAATTGATTGCACGCGGTCTTCATGCCCACCACTCATGGCATTTTTCAACCAAGAGAGCACACTTCAGTGCTTCTAACTATCCAAGGACATGGCTTTCGTGGGGTCCGAATTCTGCAGCTGTTGTGACTCTTACGTCCCCAAAATGAATGGATATCCAAGGCAATCGGTGTCGCTGTTGTTGCTGATTGTCGATCTGCAATGTGTCATCTATCATCCATCCAAGCACCGTGATTACCGTGGCTATCTTCACAATCAGAACCAGTTTTCTCGGAATCATCTGCTACCAGTTTTCAAAAGGGTTCCACCAAGCATTTCTGAAGGAGGCAACTGGTGAAATTGTCCTAACTCAAGCCACAACAGAACCCTACCGTATGCATCCTTGGTACGTCCAGAGCTTGTGCGCTCGACCAGGTAATGTTCACAAAGTGTTGCGACCGTTACAGCGGTGGCTGATCTTCACACATCAGTGATATTTCATGTTGAAGCATTCGCCACTAGTATTCACCATCATTAACCACCACTATTGCCACCACTCTCTTAGCAATGTTTGTTGAACCAACAGGTTTAATCAGTACATACCATCATTATGCATCAATAAATTTTCAGTTCGACCATTTTTCATCATCCACCATCATTCTATACCATCATCGACCATACCCTGCACAGCTGAGCCCCTGACATTAGCTGGTCGAGGTAAGCTGGCACAGCTGGTTCCCTTCGGCACTGAAACTTCAGCGGAGAGGACATTCCAACAACGCAGTGGTCTCCAAACCTCTCAGGGAAAGAACGGTCAGCTGGTAGGCATCAATATGTCTATTTATGTGTTCATTTATGCGTTTGTGTGCGTATGCGTTTGTACGCACGTATGCACGCATGTGCTATGACAAGTTTCCCATAATCGATCGTTGCTGACCATGATGCCTCATCATCGTCAATTCTAATGTTCGAACTAAAATTTTGAAAGTCAAGCGTCCGATTCATTAAAAAAATGCAGCATGCAGTAAATTGGATCAAACGGAAAGTCCAAAACGGGTGTGTGTGTGTGTGTATTGGCTGATAGGAAACACGTGAAGTGCTCTTTTTCCATAATTTTGTGCTACGGGATCGTCGAACGGGTATAGTAGAATACGCTAAAATAGAAGAAATTGACTAACTTATTTTTT
>VSDK01027621.1:404659-429250 GCA_009767595.1 Symbiodinium kawagutii
GAATCGCCATCGCGATCAGCGTGACCAGCACCACCATCATCATCAATATCGTTATCCTCATTGGCCCCATCACCGTCGTCATCATCATCATAATTTCTATTTTTCTTTTCTATACATTACTCATACTGGAAATTTATGCCACCCCTCCGTCCTCGCTCCCAACTTGAAATATTTGGCCAAGTGGACGCAAATACGGGCTGAAACTTGAAACCGCAAATAGGACCTGCCTTGGAAACAAAATACATTTTAAAGCGCAGCCAAGTCCTCCTGAGACACTGATCCTGTCACCTGCTCAGCGAAAGTTTCACCACCACATCAAACCAATTTGCCATAATGGCAGGTGGTTGAGTTGCCGTAACAGGTCGCAATAATAGCATTGTCACAATACGATAAAACACTCAGCTCTTTGTAGTTTCGGTCCGTATATTTTGAAAGTGCAGTGGTAGTGATTGATCACCATCGTTATTGGGCACACCGAAGTGATACTTTTCCATATCAATGACAATCATGATAAACTATTTATGGTTGAAAAACTATGATTGATAAATAAACAATCTTTACACTCAATACATATGCACAGTTCTGAACTCAACAAATGAATTTTTTATTTATCTATGATCGATTGAACCCGCCCCTCACCGAGGCGCCGGAAGGAAAGAATTGCTGGGGGTTCGATATCCCTTTTACCATGAACAGCTACCGCCAAATATGGCTGGTTCATTATATTGTATATATTACATACGTGTATTTCTTTTTTTGTTACACTCGCATTTTTTTTGCATGAGTGTAGGAAACAGTATAGTGAATAGTATAGTGAATAGTAAAGAGTGTATAATGTACAGTTTACAGTACATATACATTATATATTGTAATGTTTACATGGATTGCAATGCAGTATGCAAAATGCAAGTTTAAATATATATATATATATATATATATTTAAATATCTATATATATTTAAATATATATATGTAAATATATATATATAGTATAGTATTTTGTAATGTAAATATTTGTATACAGTTTTTATTGACAGTATACACAAATTGCAATGGGCACGTTGCATATATGTTGAAAAGTCAAATATACATAGACATATATATATATATATGTATATATATATATTTATATTTATATTTATATTTTTGATTATTATTGTCATCATTATTACTACTATTACTATTGTGACTATAATTTTCAGTATTATTGTTTTTGTTATCAACATTGCCATCATTAGTCCTTTTTTTCACCAATATTACAATTTTTAGGATCGTGACGATTATTCTTAATGATATATTGTGTATAGTTTGATAGTGTTTTTTCAGTTACATGTATGGTTTATTTGGTAAAAAAATGGCGATATATTCTATTATTTTACCTTATCTCATATTATACTAAAGTATGCTTTATTACATTGTATTATATTTCATTACAATCCATTCTATTCTATTCTATTCTATTCCATTCTACTCTATTCCATTTCATTCTATTCTATTCTAGTCTATGCCATGCTATGCTATGCTATGCTATTCTATTCTATTCTATTCCATTCCATTTTCTTCTATTTTACTTTATTTTTATGTTATATTACGTCCTCTCCAAGTGGACCGCCATCACCTTCCTTGGTGGAAACAAAACCGCAAACTGAATGATCAATGGGGGCGATTTCTGAACAGTCCCACATCAGCGTTTGTGGAGACCAAACCTGAAACTGATGGCAGGATCCAATGAAAGTGATCCCACCAGGTGTCGTTGCTATCGCATTGCTCTCGTTGCAGCCATTTCCTTTCCGCCAAAGGGGCGGCAGCAACGGCTCCAGAGGCGAAAGACAAGTAGCCATGGCAGCGGATGCGGCAGAGGCTCCAGGTCTTGAGGCGAAACGAACAGGGCGATGGTCACAGGAATCGACTCTTCACTGAGTTATTCTCTTGAGCGCTTCTGAGTTGTTCGGATTTTTTTTGATTTCATGTCATTTGTGTGATATGCTTAGTGTATATGTAAAGTATTGTGATGCAATGGAATGTACTTTCAGTTGGTATGTATTTATTCAATCCATGCGCGGATTCAGGCGCGAACTTATGTACAAATAGGAAATACATATGTGCATTTGCATATGCATATTTTTTTTACCTTTGTGTAGACATGCACACATCTTTACCAAAATGGCAACATTCATGGTAAACATGCAGATAAGATACTGCGATGAACTCTTCCTGTCCTGATTGTCATGCAATGGTTGGAGGCGGTGGTGTCAAGATGACTCCAATAGCAATGACTCACCATAGCAAAAACAATGGTATCCTCCTCTTCATCCTCAGCTTCATTCTCTCACTATGATTGCTATGGCATTCTGAAGACATCATCCAGTAGGATTCTGGCATTCACAATTTCGGTGGCAGCCTGCAGGGAAGCCCTTTGATGAGTGCTAGAGAAAGTGAAGTGGCCGACAGTGAACCCAGCCGCGGCATGCGATCACCCTTGGTAGGACGAGTGAGCAGCCCGTCGTGTCTAGCTATGGGCAGAGATGGCACTTTTGAAGATTGGAATCCCGCAATTTGAAGCAACAACTGCGACCGCAACAAGTTGTGTGCGGGGATGTTTTGAAGGGGGTAGGGGAGTCTTGCTGAGCATTGGATCAAGCCGTGGATTTCGTTGGTGAAGTGTTCGCAGGGGAAATCTATGAACCTCGCGACCTGCAAGGAGCTGTAGAAGAGCCCGCGCCCAGCACTTCAGGCTCCATAGCAAGGACAGCAACTGTCATAGTGCAGGCCTCAGCTGGGCTTCGGCAATGTCTTGGACAGGCGCAGACATGCAGAGATACGTGCATCTGTACACGGACAGAAACAGATGTAGATATTATGCATACATCTGAACTTATGCAGGTACGTTGAATGAACACTGCTACAATTTTGCTGCTCTCCATGCCTACTGGTTCAAAAATCTTGGGTAATCCATCGCCGATTGTTGCAGGGATTGTGCTGTTTCATATGCTGACTGGATTATGTGGTAGTTGTCGCCTGGAGTGGAAATCTGTACTGAGAATCAGGTAGAAAGATGCAGCAAGGTTTTTGACACCTTCTTGCATAGACTTTGAATACTGGGGCTCCAGTGATACTATAGCTCTTCAACAGGGGCCATGTAAAACGCATCACAACCTCCAACCTCGTGCAAACGGGCACATGAAAGTTCCGGGGTTGTTCATCAAGTGGCTTCAGTGATTTCTGGAGTCATAGCTTTTGTATCGAATGGATCCATCATGGACAGCAGCAGTCATCGTTGAGGTTGTCTGCGCAGTGGCTGCCTTTGCGGCTGGCACCTTTTTGGGCCCTGTGACCCATGTAACTGGGCGTTACGTGGTCCCCAAGCTGTGAGAAGTTATCGGGAAAGCACCAAGTTTGAGGACAGATCAACCCGGAGGATGGTTGGAAGCGAGTCTACTCAGTGTTAACGGCCCAAATATCTGCACCAGGTTCATCATCTAGCGTTGCTTCGCAGAATGACTGCAGATCATCGCCACGTGAGGTGATGACTAGTGACGGAGCAGATGGAAATGAAGGACGCGGCCTTTGGAAGAACAGAAATGGAAGTGTCCATGAAGCAAAAGATTCAAAAGCTTGCAACTGGGAGTTTGTTTCTCTGAGCCTCAAAAGTGTCCATGAATGAAGTTTGTTTCTCTGAGCCTTTCCTCATTGTAACTGGGAGATCCGAATTCATTTGGTCAGAAAGTTACAATTTAGAAAGGCTTAGAGAGCGCAGATTTCATTAGTGCAGCAGCTTGGCTGTTGCTGGGCTCCCACGGCTAGGAGCGTTCTCTCTTCCATCCTGGCTGTGCCTGACTTAGTTGCAGAACTAGGGAGACTTCAGAAAGGATGCGGTTGGTTCAGTCGCAAATGGTGGTTGCTTAAATGGGGGCACCCCAAAAATGGATGGTTGGTTGTTTGTTACTATAAATGATTTATATTGGATGATTTGGGGGGGAACCCCTATTTTGAGAAAGCACTAAATGAGCAGTGGCAAAATCCCAGTGGTTGAAGAAAGTTCTTGCGAGGGTCGCATGACCTGGTTGTAGGGATTACTCCATTGTGGGTATCACCAACATAGTGGTGCTACTGAAGTGGCCTGAACGCATTCATTATTGAAAGCTCATCATTGAAAGCATTCCAACTGTGTCTTTAGGTTTCAGCTGTTTGTTTCTTGGCTTTGCCATCTTTTAGATGGAGTTGTTGGCCAACATATTTTGAGTCACCCTCAACACCACCCAGCCCAGCCCCGCTATTTTCGCTCCGAGCTCATATGGATGTTCAGGGGTGCAAGTCATCATTCTTGGGGGTGCAGGTGATCTGTTTCAAGAAGCGAAAATGATGCGTTTGAGGGACGCAGGTGGTGGTTTCTTAGGGCTGCAAGGTATCAATAAGCCGTGATCATATGAGCACATGCACACACACACACATATACATGCATGCCCTCCGTGTGTGCATAGAAACATACGTACAAATTTCGGACCACGAATGGAATGGACGTACCATCCAGCCACAGATATGTTTGAGAAAACATTTGTATGACGAGCACCCTCAAGTTTGAACAGTCCCATGCATTCATGGACATTATTGGGGAATGTCAGCAGTGATCCAGTTGAGGCAGTAGGGCCGCTTGTGATCCATACTTTGGGTCATTTGTGACCATTAGAGGGGTCACTTGTGTCCCCCAATGTGATGGTCACTTGCTACCGTAGCCGTGGCCAGGGGGTAGTGGTTCCGACTAAGGGGATATGGGGCATGGTGCGGCAGGTCTAGATTAATCAAGTTGGGGTTCATTGACAAAACGGCCTTCCATCAATATACAGATGTCTCAAAAATCATTGAGCCCCAAGTTTGGTTGGCACCTTAACACGCAAAAGCCAGTCTCCTTTAAATGTACGCACCTTAGAGGTTTGTGTGGGGTTGTCCAGCTTTAGATGCTACAAATTTGAACAGGTGCGAATCCTTGTGGCAGTGTTTTCAGTGGCAGGGTCCTTGTGGAGGAATCCTTGTCTTGGCATGTTTTCCATCCGACTGGCTTAGGCCCTTTGGGTCTCAGGCTCACCCGCCTCGTTTCTCAAGATTTTGAGTCCAGTCACCCATCGTGGGAAACCATGCATTTTGTTGATTCCTTGGATTCGCCAATTCTGGAGATGCCAATCTGATCCATCCACTAGAAAAGTAGTATCCAAGAAGCAGTTTTATCCTGTGATCATTTGCCGTGGCAGGGTCTCACAAATACCTCAACCAGCTCCACTAGAACCAGCTCAACTGCTACAACTTCAACTGCCACCAGAACAGCCCTGGCCTGAGCGTGCAGTTCAGCTTGGAGACAAGCTGAAGCCACAACTGTTCCAATTGAAAAGTGAACTTCAGCTTTTGCAGAGGCGACCAAAACAACCACTCGCACTGTGACAAAGACCACCTTCACCTCGACATCTATGACGATTACCACGAAGACGCGGACCACGCGAACCGTCACCACGACTCCCCGCTATCCCCTTGCTCCGTTTTCCTGTGTCAGCTCCTTGACAGAGATTTGTGCTTGGTGAGCTGCTCAGCTCTCCAAGCAGCCAAGATTTGTGGCATTGAATGGTTTTTCAGAGATCCTAATCGAGAGCACACAACAGTCAAGAGTTGGTGCGGTGAATTTTGAGTGGTGACTCTTGTGCATCTTGGTGTCTTCAAAAGGACTGCATATGCGAAAGTGTTAGGGGTTGAGCTTTACCTTACTCTCAACGATGACTCGATGACTGCTTCAGGCGGTATGAACCTGGGTCCAGTGAAGCACCCAGAGAGAAAGGGCATCGCTATGGACGACACAACCTTTTCAAAGTGCCCCTCACAAACCACGGTGCAGTGGCCGAATGCTCAGGAGAGCGCAAGCTGGGCTTAGCAAACAAATTTATTACTGCATAATCTTCCAGTTCGCTGGGCACTTCTTCCTATCAATGCTTGATTATCTTTCCACCACGAGTTACTTCGCTTGCATATCATTTCACTGGTATCACCCTTGCTCCAGGAGAACATCACATCGTTGCGCCTTTTCAAGGCATGGGATGAACATTGGAACCATCTGGACCGCGACTTGTGCGAGTTTCAATGTTTAGGGCATTGCAAGCCTCCGCAGAATAATGGCGTTTTTGGGATAGTTGATATCCACTAGATACCCACTAAAGCCATTGAAATAGTTGTTGGGAAAAAAATCTTGGTGGCATGAATACAAACACTCGCAGCAGAACAGAGGTTGCTCCAGGGTGTTAGATGAGGAGCCATGGAATATGCACTGCATTAGTGTGAATAATTGCCTCTCGAAACCAAGGATTAGATGCTTGGGCGGCCTTGAAGAACTACATTGTTAGTCACTTGATCCAAAATGCGTACAGGCTTTGGACAGTCTCAAGCTTTATTTGGCACTGTATTGGATGGCCACTTGCGGCAGAACTTGCTTTGGCTTTTAGAGCTGGGTACAGAGTTTAATCCTCAAGATGTTTGTGGTGATTTTTCAGAGGAGGATTGCGCACCAAATATCCATGAAGTCCTGAGATTTTTTCCACTTTCGGCCAGCCACGAGCAAAAGGAAGAAATGGAAGAAAGGCAGACATGGGCAGTTAGTAATTTTGAAAACGTTGAAGGTGGAGTCTCTCTGCATAAAGAGCAGGTTTATTCGATGAGCTCCTTCGCCAAAGCACCTTTTTGATCGGACATGCTGATAACACCCCCATCACATGATATGCTGCAATGCTTCTGACGGCACGACTTGCCTCTCACAGATAGAAGGTTTACTTTCAACAGACAGTGATGGTTGGAAAGCACATGGGGGCCCACATTTTTCTTTGCGCAACTTCGAAGCTTCTGAAGTCTTTGCTGAAGCTTTAAGCACCTCCAGGAGCATCAGTTGAGCAGCGCCACGGCAAAGTGAGGAAATAGACTTCTTTCTGATTTGCCTCTGCGTAGATGCAGGCATTTGAAACTCTAGGAAAGCCCCAGCGACCAACAGCGAAAGTAAAAACTCTGAAATTCACAGCCGCGAAAGCTACAGCCTTTCGTGTAAGTAGCGCACAAGAAAGGCGTAGGCTTGTCAGGGTTAGCCCCGGAACGAGGTTTCCACCACAGCTCAGTTTGTTCAAAACCTCACTTGCAACTCCCAAATCTCAAGGTTCAGGTGTCAAAGTGCTCTATGGCACCCAGATCTCTTGCAACGAGACAGCGGATGACACCGACTGGCTGTTTGTGAAAGAGTTGATGATCTACATAGGCCATGCCTGAGCCCAGTCCAAGCTGAATTTCCACTCCGAAGTCCTGATCCGTGTACTGACTTGTGTCTTCAATGTGTTCTCTTTTTTGGCAGGTAGGGATCATGTAATGGGAGTGGCAGTTGGGAATGAAGTGGAACTACTTCACACACAGCTTTTTGGCAGCAAGGAGACTGTTGCATGACTGGATGGACTGTGAGAGTGTTGTGTTGGTGTTGCCGGGGAAGTCCAAGAAGTCCACAAATGGTGTAAGATTGTTATCTTCTTGCCATTCAACATCTTTCAACGCAATTCGATGTGTTCATTTGGGATCGTGTGATGGTGAAAAGGGGGGTTTTGGGGACAAACCAAGTTTTTGTGGACATCCTCACAGAGTCCAACTCACGAGAGCGTTCCAGGCAATACTGCACCAAGAAGTGTGCAGAGGACATGTGGGATGGAGGGCGCCTCGTCCAGCATGTGTCACACCTTGCCTGGGGGGTGGCGTTACTCCGAAAGGTTGAGAGGTCGTGCGTGTTCACAAATTTGTCAAAGAAGTGGAAGCAGTCAATCTGTGGTCAAAGAGTTCAAGAAGTGAACCGAGGTATTTTCTGTCCAAAATCATGCACCGGGCAAACGACCTTTCAGTGCTCCCGGCGAAGCTTCCAGTTGCGTTGAAGCCTTCTGTAATCAGAGTCAGACATCCCGCGCAGGGAAAGAATCCAAAGATCACAACAGCTGTGGCAGCATTGCTGTCTCGAGGCCATGCCTGGCTTTGCGAATGTTCGCCTCACCACTGTGATGGGTGGCTTTGTACTAGGCCTGGGGGGGAGGGGGTTGGCACAGCATCTCGTGACCAAGCGATCCGCGCCCGCAAGGAGGTAGCCCCTTTGTGAACACAAAGATCCTTGGATGAAGTAAGGAGGTTTTCACTTTAGCTCCTTGAAGAACCTTTTCATTTCACAGTCTTGCAGTGAGTTGCCTTGCTTTTTGAACTGCCGATGGATGATGCCTTGGAAACCAAGGGAAGCCAGAGTGCTCACCTTCTTTAGAAAGATCCATGCAAACTTTGGCAGAAGATGGGCTTGGTCTTGGAATACGTCTCTTGACGAAAGCGCGTAGCAAAGCTGCGCATGCATAGTGTTAGTCCTTAGAGCTTCAAAGCGTGCCGCTGTGACATTGCTTCGTATCGACAAGCTGCAGCACTTTCACACCTAAGAGTTTCGTAACTTTGTGGGCGGTTTGAAGCCAAGTTGTGGACCCATACAGCATAGTCGGATGCATTTCTGAACAGCCACTCAACGGACCCGTTTTTGTTGCAAGGTATCCCTACTTTGATCCACATATCGTGATGGATCAGGCAAGCTCCGGAACTGACGAACTTTGAAAGCCTTGTGCTTTGAGCTTCTCTCGAAAGCGTCTTAGTTTGGCAAGACTTGAAATACAAACTATTCTGAATTTTATGGTTACACTTTCGAGTGAAAGTTTCAGGATCTCAATCAATTCCAGACTTGCAGATTTTCCAGGGCATAAATGCATTCTGCAGGGTTTCTACGTTATAATTTGTAACGTCTAAGTGTTGCTGTCCAGCTTGCGCTGAACAGGGCCCTTGGCACACTTGCAGTAAAGCTATGATGGCTGCCATCAACTTTGCACCTAGAGACTTGGCTCTGAGATTCACGGGATCTTTGAAAGCACCTTTCCCGGGCTCTGGGGTCCCCAGGGAAGATAAGTGACATGACTATTCTCTACTTTTCTTGTCTTTGTGAAATAGCTGGAGTACATTTCAACAAGGACGACCGGCTGTTCAAGTCACAAGTCTCCAGGTGGGACCATGAGCAAGCAAAAAACAACAGGTCTATTAAGTAGAACCCGCACAAGAGAATGTTCATGAAATGCTTCAAAAACAGGCAACAAGAGGTAGATCATTTTTTTCAAGGCCTATGTCACTGCAAATTCTCAACTGTGAAAAGTGACAAAAGAAGACAAGATATAAAGAGATGCACGGTTGCAGAGGCCATGCCACCTCTTAACTTTCACCGCGTTACCGGATGGGGGAAGTCTTTCGAAGACCAACGGATACATCAGCACAAGCTTCATAGCTTTTGTGCACCTCCGTGGAGATTTCAAATGCCTAATGGCTTTACTTCAGTATCTTTGCGAATAGTCGAACTATAAATATTGTAATTTTTGATAGATATTCTTAGTTAGTTAATTTTGACAGTTACCATATTTAACTATAAATTAATCAACTAATTAACCAAACTAGTCATGCAGACAAATATAGCGCCATATTTACTTTGCAACGGTTACTCGTGTCGTTGGTGCTGAGGCAGCATGTTGCCTGCCCAGCTCCGGGCCATAAGGAGGGGGCTTGGGGAGTCAAGGTTGTACTGCTGCCAGGATGACCCACACGAAGGCATCATGGTGATGGTTACATCCTGTGGATGAACATGGTTCAGAATGATGGTTCAGAATGATGGTTCAGAATGATGGTTCAGAATGATGGTTCAGAATGATGGTTCAGAATGATGGTTCAGAATGATGGTTCAGAATGATGGTTCAGAATGATGGTTCAGAATGATGGTTCAGAATGATGGTTCAGAATGATGGTTCAGAATGATGGTTCAGAATGATGGTTCAGAATGATGGTTCAGAATGATGGTTCAGAATGATGGTTCAGAATGATGGTTCAGAATGATGGTTCAGAATGATGGTTCAGAATGATGGTTCAGAATGATGGTTCAGAATGATGGTTCAGAATGATGGTTCAGAATGATGGTTCAGAATGATGGTTCAGAATGATGGTTCAGAATGATGGTTCAGAATGATGGTTCAGAATGATGGTTCAGAATGATGGTTCAGAATGATGGTTCAGAATGATGGTTCAGAATGATGGTTCAGAATGATGGTTCAGAATGATGGTTCAGAATGATGGTTCAGAATGATGGTTCAGAATGATGGTTCAGAATGATGGTTCAGAATGATGGTTCAGAATGATGGTTCAGAATGATGGTTCAGAATGATGGTTCAGAATGATGGTTCAGAATGATGGTTCAGAATGATGGTTCAGAATGATGGTTCAGAATGATGGTTCAGAATGATGGTTCAGAATGATGGTTCAGAATGATGGTTCAGAATGATGGTTCAGAATGATGGTTCAGAATGATGGTTCAGAATGATGGTTCAGAATGATGGTTCAGAATGATGGTTCAGAATGATGGTTCAGAATGATGGTTCAGAATGATGGTTCAGAATGATGGTTCAGAATGATGGTTCAGAATGATGGTTCAGAATGATGGTTCAGAATGATGGTTCAGAATGATGGTTCAGAATGATGGTTCAGAATGATGGTTCAGAATGATGGTTCAGAATGATGGTTCAGAATGATGGTTCAGAATGATGGTTCAGAATGATGGTTCAGAATGATGGTTCAGAATGATGGTTCAGAATGATGGTTCAGAATGATGGTTCAGAATGATGGTTCAGAATGATGGTTCAGAATGATGGTTCAGAATGATGGTTCAGAATGATGGTTCAGAATGATGGTTCAGAATGATGGTTCAGAATGATGGTTCAGAATGATGGTTCAGAATGATGGTTCAGAATGATGGTTCAGAATGATGGTTCAGAATGATGGTTCAGAATGATGGTTCAGAATGATGGTTCAGAATGATGGTTCAGAATGATGGTTCAGAATGATGGTTCAGAATGATGGTTCAGAATGATGGTTCAGAATGATGGTTCAGAATGATGGTTCAGAATGATGGTTCAGAATGATGGTTCAGAATGATGGTTCAGAATGATGGTTCAGAATGATGGTTCAGAATGATGGTTCAGAATGATGGTTCAGAATGATGGTTCAGAATGATGGTTCAGAATGATGGTTCAGAATGATGGTTCAGAATGATGGTTCAGAATGATGGTTCAGAATGATGGTTCAGAATGATGGTTCAGAATGATGGTTCAGGATGATGATTCAGAATGATGGTTCAGAATGATGGTTCAGGATGATGGTTCAGAATGATGGTTGATGATGGTTACATGTATATGTATATATATGCACAAGTTTTTTATGCACATCAAGACATGTGCAATGCGCAGAACAGGCAGAGCTCATGGACACCCACAGATGCATACACAGGGGACGGAACAAAATGCATACGCGAAAAAAGGTAACACAGAAAAAATACATACGCATAGAGGGCGTAGAGTAAGAAATTCTGTGTAATGAACAGCTGAACATGCAATCCATGGCGCATTCCAACGGACATCAGGCCATTTTGGCCGAGGCACTGCCACTGGCCGAGAGCCTGTTGGCGCTGCTTACTATGCGTTTCTTTTTAGGTTTTCGGTGTCCCGTAAGCAGTCGTGAGTCTCCCTGATATGTTGGGAGTATCAAGAGTATGCATCTTGTTCTATCTTCAATGTCCTTTCCAATCCCATCTTGGACGCATCATTTTTGCAGGACCCGGATGCAGCAGGTGACTGGCAATGCAGATGACACCATGTGGTCTGAAACTTAACAAGCTCTAAAATTTTGACCGCCCACCCTGAACAGGATACCTGAGGACGCAGCAAAGGTCCATCCTGGATTCAAAGCGGAGAGTTGTGCTGCGCATTACTAACAGTCCAACTTGCAGTGACAATTTGCGTCGGGTTTGGTCACTGCAAATCACTGGATTCGTTTGAGATGCCGTTGGCATGTCCTCTGAGGCTCACTGAGACCGGTTGGTCCTATCCCCGCGCTTCAACCCTTAACACCGTGATGAGAGATTGTGCAGCACCTTGGCCCCAAGTGCCTCTCGTGCGTGCATGACATCTCCTGCGTGCCCTCGTGCCGTACGCAACGGTCCATCTCTAGGTCAATGACCTGCTCGTGGCATGTGAATCACCTGAGGAATGGTCCACCAGTGAAGCCTTTGCACTCTACTACCAGGGTTTTCTGGAATGGGATCTGGGACTTGGACCTAATGCAACCTGGCGAAAAACTGACTGTGCAGTGGCCCGACGATGGCATTTTCAATGTGTGCGTTTCACAATGCTCCAGCCGCTGGTTACCAGAGCTGAAACTGCAGCTACTGCGAGATACTCTGTGTGAACACTTCTTGAGCCTAGGTTCGTGGCTTAGATCATGCCTTTTTTTTCACCTTGCGTGATTCCGTCAATTTCGGAGACAAGGACAGTCAATCACAATTGCAAGATATGAAACAAACCTGCACATGTCACATTTGCAGATTGTGCCAGCTCCAAGTGCCCAAGTGGATGGCGGTGTGATCCAAATTCTTCCGAAGCATTTTTTTTTCTAAAGAAATCATCTTTAATCATCCAAACCATTGTCAAAATCGTAGTTTTCAGAAACATCTCCCCGTCTCCCTGCATTCTCGGGGCACTTTGGACGCCCCGCGGCCTCCAGGAGAACTTTGGCCTCATTCGCTCCTGCGAATCACGTGGCTGCAAGATGCAGCATGAGGTGCGATTGGTTGGATGAGTTTCGTTGGTTAGTTTGACTGGTTGATCAAGCTGTTGGATGGTTGACTGGATGAGTTAGTTTGTTGTTAGTTTGTTTGTTAGTTTGTTGGGTTAGTTTGTTGGAACATCCATCTGGTCGTGTAAGTTGGATGATCCTGTGCTCTCACAGAGGAAATGCAGGTCTTAACGCAGATGGGACTTGTCTCTGAGGATAGCAGCGTTGTTGCCTAAAGATTCATCGGCAAAGATCCGAGGAGCGAGTTGGGCTTGCATCCGGACAGATTCCCCCAATGAAGATGGCGGAACAGACAGAACTTATCAAGTCTGAGACGGAGCATCTAGTTCTTCTGTAAGAATTGCTCATCCAAAAGTTTTTGACCAAAATATACCCAACTCCTCGCATGCCACTTGTCAGATGTCCACAAACCACCCCATTTACAGAAGTTGTTGTCACCATTGCAATGCATCTAACAAATTGCATGCATCCTGGCCCCCGTATTCTTTCGAGTCAAGCCATTGGACGAGGCTGTTTGCACAGTACCTATGTATTGACAGGAAGAACATCAACATCTCTGCACAAGCTGGGATGTTTGCAGCATGCAATTTCCCCTGTCAGGAGAGAAACTTGTTGCTGCTCAAGACTTGTTTTCAGTACTTGCACACAATGACCAAAGGTCTCAATGACTCAATGGAGTCAATGACCAAATTAAGACAATGCTAATTCTTGCGAGGAAGCATCGGAACCGCTCGATGCTGCCCGCCTACAGGTCTCACATCATAGTGCTTGTGGTACTCCACTGCCAAGCGACCCATACATAGGGTGCTTGAGGCAACGTTGGATTATTCTGCACAAGCTCACAATCACGAGGCTTTGTCACCCAACTTGCCCAGCAGAATGGAAGTGCCTTCCCCCATCCGAGGGGTTTCTTTATTTGCACCACAAGAGAAGCAAGCTGTGCAGAGCGCATCAGGACCGAGTATAAAGATGCTATCAGCTGCTATCCATGCTGTGCGAAAACAGATGGAGTTGTTTCCCTTTTGGTGGCACCATTCATTGACACTCAAACTATATTTACTTCTTGAAACAATCTTGCCGAAGTGTCCTGTGCCTACCATGTTACAATCAACGAATCCTGGAAAATCAGTTCCCTTCAAGCTGCAAAATAATTGGCAGTCACTTCGAACGTGGTCACTTTCCGGTTTCATCAACCTAGGAGTCCTGAGGAGCAGACTCGGTTTGTGTCGCTTCACTCGCAGGCTGTCTTAGGTGGACGACAGTTGAGGTTTCAGTTGGGTGGCCCCTTGGAGTGACAATCGATGTGATCCAGAGATGCCTTTCCGTACCATGCTGTTCAGACACATGGAAACGCTGTCTTCACAAGCCAATGCTAAGCCTTCGAAGATTAGCTCAAGGATGCTTCACATGCTTCACATGCAGACATTGTCACATTTTCAACAGCATAACGCATTTGAAATCAACATGTGCGTATATCTACCTATGTTTGTGCAGCTTTTTCAGACATATAAAACATATACACGCCTACAAACACATTGATTCTTGAATATGTAAAAATACATGTGTATACCTATCTGCATGTTTTCTTTCTTCTATATACTTATGTATGCACATACATGCATCTATGCTTCCATGTCAAGATACATAGCTTGAAAAAAGTCACAGGGACAAGTCGCATGTATGTTGTGACGGTGAGGCAGAAAACGGTTCTAGATTCAGTCCAATGCGTTGCGTATTTTGCAATGTCGGCCGCCTCTCGATCGCGGTCTCGTGGGAGGAGAATCCGAGAATCCTTGCAATCCTTCTGCTTAAGACCCTGATTACGTTTCCCGCATCCTCAAAATCTGGCATGCCAAGAATGCAACAACTTGATTTGCTTGCGATGAAATGAAGATGGGGAAGGTGATGGGTGTGTTCGCACACTGTCCAACATGTTTCCTTGCCATAGAGAGTTCTTGTTGAAGGTACCCTATGGATCGCCTTAGTCCTCGAGTGCCTCCCCAAAACTGTGAGGACTCCATCCAAAAAGCTGTCGCTGGCCTCGGATTTCAGGGCAGGGACCAAGGTTGGACAACTGAACCCCCGTGGTCGTCGTTCCTAGATTCCTCCCGAGGCAGAGTCCAGGAGCAGAGGCCAGCAATCACCAGAGACATTCTGAAGTGAGAAGTGATCATTGGACGAAGTTTTAAATCAGAAAAGTTAGGATCTGACTAGCAGATTTGGATTTGATGATACTCACGTTGATGCTGGAGGCAGATGAGCTTTCAAGGCCTGCTAGCTCCGTCAGCGCTCCAGCAGGCTGTCGCAGCGCGTAGCATGAGTAGTGAAGGAAAGGATGGTACAACGTTCAGATTGCTATAAATCGAATGGTTCTCAAGCCAGTTTGGGTTATGGTTGGTTCATGATTGAAATGATTATCAATGGATTTTTTTGGGTAGCCTATTTGGAGAAACCACTGAATAGGTCCAAAATTTTGAGAGAGATTCGTATTACATGGATGGAGCCTCACTAACTTCTTTGCTCAACTGCGCCCATGTGCAGGCCAAGCTGCAGATGCTGATGGGGATAGGACCCAGAGGGATGGTGTTGGAAGGAACCAAACAGTGGATGTTGGGACAGGAGAATAAGATCCTGATCCTGGTCTTCGGTTTCCTTGGTCTTCTGGTCCTTCCCAAGTTTTGTGGGGATGAAGGTAGACTAAGCCAGTAGCATCTGAAGACGCGCATACTTGGACCAGCAAACATGCAGCAAGATCAAAACACTGATTGCTCTTTTTGCAGCAAGTGGGAATCTACATGCAGCCGGGTGTAAGAGAACACTTCGGTACCGCTAGCAGCACTTGTAGCATGGCTGAAGGTAGTTGCATCCAGCTGACAATTAGATTCCCAACCAAATCGGGCCGAGAATCGTCAAGACGATTGGATATGTAGAGCCCGGTGAGTCGTTTGTGCTCTGGAAACAAAACCTTCAGATATGTTTCTTCTTTTGTTGCGTTGGGGCTGCTAAGTTCGGGCGTTCTTCATGGCTAGGGACATAGCTGATTTCCAATGTGTTTTCGCCTCCCGGTGCTACCGATTCATCATGAAGCCTCGATCTTTTTTGTTTAAACGGATCACGGTTTGAGTTCCCAGATCGTTTGGAAACTGAAAGAGACACCTCACAGCTACGGAGAACAGCCCAGGCAGGTTTTCGTTCTACGGAAATGAATGATTTCTCGGAGTAGCTATACCCTGGGGAAGAGCAGAGTTAAGGATCATTAGAAGAGGTTGATGAACCGCTCGTGTTGCCAAGCGGCTTGCAAACAAGTGGGTGGTCGCAGGCATCATTTACTTCAAACTGCTTACATGCCCAGCTAAAGCTGATTTGTTTGGTGCATTTTTACATCAGCTTTCTGCCGTGGGAGACCGTGGGTGGTATGCATCTGCCAAAATGTTCCAGGAACGCTCCCAGTGGGTCTGAGAAAGGAAATCAGGACCGGTCCTGTCAACACAGCAGAGCTGAATCAAATTGCTGCAAATTCTTATTGTTGCAAGATCAGATGTGGTCTGGAGATGGAGGGAAATTTTGTGTTCAGAATTGGCTGTGTCAAAAAAGGAGGAGCAAAATCCAATCCGGACTCCCGGTCTCTTCAATGAACCAGGTAGAAGGGAACGACACCATTCATTGAAGACTTGCAGCCATGGGAGATTGGTTAGTGGATTGCCTGGTTAGGAGACATCCGAGGCTGCTTGGCTGGCTTGTCAGTTTTGTTAGTCTTGTATCATTCTCAGCAACTCTCCTGGCGGAGAGAAATTGTAGCCAAGGTGACACCACCATCCGCAGTTCCAGCACAAGGACGGTTGGACAGTGCGGGAGTATTGTCTGACAGTCTTGAAGCAGTCTTAGAGTCGAAGATGATTCAATGATTGAGTTTGGACGTGAGGTCTGATGTTACCTGGTAAATCGGGAATCCTGAGTTTTCGGCATCCAACCTGACTCAATGTGTGATTTTCAATGAGACAGAGCGATCATTTCGTCTCCAATGCGGACAGGAACCACTATGCCTTTGGTGCCAGCAATGCCCGTTCCAGTCGGAGACTCAACCTTGGGCGACCCCCTCACTCTGCATTCTCCTGAATAGGCCCCCGATCTGCCTGTGCATTCTCCCAGCGACGTAACTTTTGGAGTTGGAATAATTGTGGTAAACCCAACAACACGCCATCATGGGTAGAAACTGATGGTCATTGGACCATCATACCGCCTCTTCGTGTCTGATCTTTCTTCACTTATGTGGTTCCTCAGACAGACCTTCAGACCTTCAGTGCCTCCAAACTTCAGGGCCGAACGAAGCTGGTGGTCACTGCAGGGTCCTTGGAATGCAGAAGGTCCAGCTGTAGTGGCACAGCAATCTGCCTGGCAATCCGTAGACCTCGGCCTAAGGTACCTGTCAAGATGCACGTGTCGCCCAAGGCCAACTTGGGACATCTTGGGACATCTTGGGACATCTTGGGAGCCCAGTGCTTGGGAGCCCGCCCATGGTGGGTTTACCTCGTCTACAGGATCTAGCTTTCTTTTGTGGTGACAGTGCCCAGGGTTTACCCCTAGGATCCATTAGGATCTGCATTTTTATTGTGATTGACTCGATTGATGGTGATATCACCAGTGCAGGTGTCTCTGCAAGATGTCCGCAACAAGCTGATTGCTGCAGGTGAATGCCCCAGGAGTGACACAGCGGATGATTGTGTGCAGGTTGAGCGGGATGATATGTCAGCAGCTATTTTGGATCGATGTCTGAGGCAAGTCTTTCCAAATCAATAGCTTTTTGTCTCAGCGCACCGAGCAGCAAAGTCGTATTGTACGACCACCGGACCCAACACAGCAAGCGGATTGATCATCGAACTCAATACCCTTCTATCAAAGATCAGTCCTCACGAATGCTGAACTCTGGATGATATCATAATATATTATATATCAGTATATACATACACTTCATACACTTTCAAGTGTGGCAGTTCCAAGCAATAAAACTTTTTTGGCGCAAATGCCTCCAACGCGTTTCAGCAAGATCCACAGAAGAGGTAACTCCAGCATTCAATGTCTGTTGGAGACAAACACACAACACACAACACACAACACACACACACACACAACACACGCACATATTTTTGCACTACATTGTGATCCATGTGGGGTGACTTTGATGAGGCACCTGCTGCTTCCAAAAAGGATTTGGCCAAAAGTGCTGAGAGTGGATGGGAAGCGATCCTGGAAACTCGCAAGCGGATACGAGGCGGAAAGGAAGCGAGCCTTGACTGTGGCTCGCTTTGGGGCGAAGTGGATGAGCCAAGTCCAAAGCGAACTGCGAGTGGTGCTGGTGGTCGGAAAGAATTTGTTTTGTTTCGCTTGGGTGTGGATGCCTCTGGAATCGATCAGCAGGATCTGGAAGTCCGAAATGCTGCCCAGCTGCGAGCGCGCTTGCCGATGTTTCCATCTGAGCCAACTGAATCTGGTGATGTAGTCGATTTCCGATCAGCGGGTGTGAGCCGAAATGCATTGCTTGCGGCTCTTGAGTTTGCTCTCGCTGGACCCGGTGCCAATGAAAGGAGTGAGGAGCTGTGGATTCCGAAGCAGCGTCGAGCGATTTCCAGGGCTTCCCAAAGTTCCAGTTCGACGGTGGAAAGTGCCCTGCACGCCCTGGAAATCTTGCGATGTGCCATGTGTCTTGGACTGCCTCGTCTTCAGGAGGAAGCAGAAAGGCGACTCTTAGGATCTCCTGAACAGAAAGGCAGATCTTCAGATTCTTCAGCTCTTCTTTGTGAAGCTTCTGCAATCCCGCTGTTGGCGAGCAGCTTCAGACGTGAAAAAGTCATTTCACAACGCTGCATGCAGCTGCTCACCGCCAGTTCGGGAGATTTCTTACATGGGAAAGAGCGCCAGCTGGGCGTGGTCTATGCAACTCAGCCCGTGGTGGGTTGTGTGCTCTCTGGAATCTTCAAGGCCAAGCGGAGTTCCGAAGCCAGGTCGTGCCGAGACTTGAGTCCAGTAGTAGAAGATCTATTGCTGGGACCTAGACATGGCACACAGCCGAGCGACCTGCCTGAGCCATCGCGCTTGATTCACAGCGAGGAGAGAAATGATCCACCAAATTGCCTCAATTCCAAGTGGATGGTGAAGCTTTCACTGGAAAATATGACTGTTGCAGTTGTGAATTCTGAACGGCCATGACATACCAAACCAAGAGTCTGCCTCAACCAAGGCATTCCAGTGGAAATCAGTAAGGGATCTTTCCACTGCCGCGGAGACCCAGAGGCAAGCAATGAGCAGTGGCAATGTCTTCGTGTTGATAGATGTAGTAGATGGAAATGAAACAACGTAGGACATCAGAGCTTCACAGGGACAGGGAGTGCCAGAGCCAGCATATTCCTTTCCATTATGAATGCTTAAATCATTATTAAGCCACTATTGAGCGCTGTTGCTCACGAATCCACCTTCCTTGCAACATATTCTTTGTCAATCTTTCATGGCTGACTCCTGTCAGGCTGTGGATGAAAACTTGCAGGTGGGTGACCTCAAGGACACTCGCCTCACTTTCTTCCCAGAGCCAGGCCAACAGGGAATCCGTGGGGAATCCATTGGGAATCCATTGGGAATCCATGGGAAATTCATTGGAAATCCATAGGGAATGCATGGTGAATCCTGGGTGAATCGTAGAGGTCAATGCAAATCATAGAGGGCTCCCACTTCAACGCGCTAAGCTGGTGTCCCTGGAGGCACAGGGTTTGCCAATGCTAGTGCCATCTAGTGCCTGATCCTTTCTTGCGATCAGTGAATTCCCAAGGATAAAAAAGCTTGGGAAGGAGGAACAACAGGGTGTGCTAAATTTTGGTGTTGGGCAGCCCTCATCACTTCAATGTGGGAAATAACGAGCAATTGGTGAGGTTTGATGCAAGAAAGCTAAGTCCTTCCACTCTTGTTACGCATTTTGCGTTGTTTCTAAACAAATGAGCATCACGAAAACTCCTGTAAAAGTTTATTCTCAATCAGACACACGCACAGACTCGGAAAACCTTGTAAACAGTAAGGTTTACCATCGTCAAATTCCTATACATATACGGATGTGCAAAGCAATGCTGATTGAAGCGTACCTCCGCTTGTATTCACGCGATTCGTCCGAGACGGCCAAAGCTCAAAACATAGCTGGGTCTCGTCCACAAATCCAGCTATGAGGACACCAGCTATGAGGATACTATGTGATTGCTTTTGCTTGCTTGTTCCTGTAGTGTTCGTTTTCAATGAGGAAAGCTGGTATGATCGGCATGTTTTGCCAGTTCAGCACCACAGTTTTAGATCCACAAAGACATGGGTTATCGCTGGGGTGCTGACTTTCCCCGCCCGCCCCCCTCTCAGGTTCACTCGGATTGGCAGTAGAAGCAGTCCGCAGCAGGATTTGGTAAAATCACCGGTTTGGGGGACCATTCATCCCATCCTGTCGAACTAATGGATGGCAATAGTTGCTAGCCACAGTTAATAGTTTGTCAATCACCATACCTTCAGGTACTTAAATAGTGGTTTCTCGAAATAGAGGTGCCTCCAAACCATCCAATACGAATCATTTATAGTAATAAACTAATACAACAACCTGACTTTGAATCATTCATAGTAATAAACCAACCATTTTGGGGGGATCAACTCATTAAAAAACCAGCATTTTTAGGGGTCCCCGGGGTCCCCATATGGCTTGAGCAACCGCCCAACCGCCAGATCTGAAGCCCTGGCAGCTCTGTGCCGCGCACCGAGCCTGCGAGCGCCTGGTGCAACAGCGCTTGGGGTGCCTGGGCAGCGATGTGCCAATGGTGAGTCAATCTCTGAAGAGTTCGAGATATATCTCTACTGTTTAGTGATGAATTTCTTCATATCTCTACTGTTTAGTGATGAATTATTTTTTGACTGAGTCAATCTCCATAGTTGAGAATGTGCGGCCTAAACAGTTGACTCAGTCTCCATTTTTGGCAGTTGAGATCACCAGTTGGTGATGAGTTTTCATGTTTTCCCTCTGGTCGGTTTCATGCTTCTTTTCGTCGGATCAACAAGCATCTGGTGATCAAGATCAACGAACGAAACAAGCTTGTTTGTGAGTGATGTTGTTTTCAAGATCAACATCTGGTGATCTCATGATGTTCAGAGTGTATCCAGAGCATTTTTGTTTTTGAAGATCCCATGGTGATCTTTCTTTTGAAAGCGAGGCAAAACTGGGCCGCTGCATCGAGGCAATGGCTGGGGTGGCTGGGGTGCCTGGGGATGGCCGGCACGCGCTGCGCGCTGCGCGCTGCTGTGGGAGGCATCCCTTTTACAAGACTCGACTTTGCAACAACTGGGCCGTGACCTCAGATCGCAGGCGCTTGATCAGCTTGTCTTTGCGGTGTCTTTGTGTGGAGCCACGGTGGAATGGTGGAGCCAGGTCGCAAGGTTTGTCTGTGTGGCTGTTGCTGGTTGGATGCTGTTGGATGCTGTTGGATGCTGTTGTCCCAAAGAAATGGATGAAAAGCCGCAGAGTCGTGGTGTTTTGGGGTGCAGCACTTGATTCGTAGCACCACAATCCACCTGCCCTCCCTTTGAGGCTGGGCAAGGCAGCTGCTTGCGAGGAGCCAGGTGTGTTTGGCACTTAGAAACTTCGACTGTCAGATGCGCTCATCAAAACTGAGGTGTCACTCCCTGTGGAAAATCCTTTAATCACAATGACAACATCTATGTTGTTCTTGCTACATCAAATTTTTGTCGCAAAGGAAGAGGCTCAGCTGCAATCGTACCCTTTTTAGGTGAATCCGAGTGTGTGCCTCCATGGTTCTTGGAAAGATATGGGTGTTTCTCAAAATAGGGGTACCCCCAAGTCATCTAGTTATAAGCCATTTATGATACTAAACCAGCCATTTTTGGGGCTCCCTATTTTGAGAAACCACCATATTCGTTGAATGACATCCCATGGGGGCTGATTGCTGAGCTCACCATGCGTTTGGTGATCGAGGTGTATGCCCATGGTCCAGGTGAGCTGCAGAGAGCCCAGGCAGCTGTGGCTTCGCTCCAAACACCACACGTCTCTTTGGAAAGTTCCAGAGTGAAACAATGAATAGTTAAGAATCAATCAGTAGTTAAGAATCAATTAATAGTTAAGAATCAATTAATAGTTAAGAATCAATCAGTAGTTAAGAATCAATCAATAGTTAATAATCAATCAGTAGTTAAGAATCAATCAATAGTTAAGAATCAATCAGTAGTCAAGAATCAATCAATAGTTAAGAATCAATCAGTAGTTAAGAATCAATTAATAGTTAAGAATCAAACAGTAGCCAAGAATCAATCAATAGTTAAGAATCAATTAATAGTTAAGAATCAATCAGTAGTTAAGAATCAATTAATAGTTAATAATCAATCAGTAGTTAAGAATCAATCAATAGTTAATAATCAATCAGTAGTCAACAATCAATCATTAGTTAAGAATCAATCAGTAGTTAAGAATCAATCAATAGTTAAGAATCAATCAATAGTTAAGAATCAATCAATAGTTAAGAATCAATCAATAGTTAAGAATCAATCAATAGTTAAGAATCAATCAATAGTTAAGAATCAATCAATAGTTAAGAATCAATCAATAGTTAAGAATCAATCAATAGTTAAGAATCAATCAATAGTTAAGAATCAATCAATAGTTAAGAATCAATCAATAGTTAAGAATCAATCAATAGTTAAGAATCAATCAATAGTTAAGAATCAATCAATAGTTAAGAATCAATCAATAGTTAAGAATCAATCAATAGTTAAGAATCAATCAATAGTTAAGAATCAATCAATAGTTAAGAATCAATCAATAGTTAAGAATCAATCAATAGTTAAGAATCAATCAATAGTTAAGAATCAATCAATAGTTAAGAATCAATCAATAGTTAAGAATCAATCAATAGTTAAGAATCAATCAATAGTTAAGAATCAATCAATAGTTAAGAATCAATCAATAGTTAAGAATCAATCAATAGTTAAGAATCAATCAATAGTTAAGAATCAATCAATAGTTAAGAATCAATCAATAGTTAAGAATCAATCAATAGTTAAGAATCAATCAATAGTTAAGAATCAATCAATAGTTAAGAATCAATCAATAGTTAAGAATCAATCAATAGTTAAGAATCAATCAATAGTTAAGAATCAATCAATAGTTAAGAATCAATCAATAGTTAAGAATCAATCAATAGTTAAGAATCAATCAATAGTTAAGAATCAATCAATAGTTAAGAATCAATCAATAGTTAAGAATCAATCAATAGTTAAGAATCAATCAATAGTTAAGAATCAATCAATAGTTAAGAATCAATCAATAGTTAAGAATCAATCAATAGTTAAGAATCAATCAATAGTTAAGAATCAATCAATAGTTAAGAATCAATCAATAGTTAAGAATCAATCAATAGTTAAGAATCAATCAATAGTTAAGAATCAATCAATAGTTAAGAATCAATCAATAGTTAAGAATCAATCAATAGTTAAGAATCAATCAATAGTTAAGAATCAATCAATAGTTAAGAATCAATCAATAGTTAAGAATCAATCAATAGTTAAGAATCAATCAATAGTTAAGAATCAATCAATAGTTAAGAATCAATCAATAGTTAAGAATCAATCAATAGTTAAGAATCAATCAATAGTTAAGAATCAATCAATAGTTAAGAATCAATCAATAGTTAAGAATCAATCAATAGTTAAGAATCAATCAATAGTTAAGAATCAATCAATAGTTAAGAATCAATCAATAGTTAAGAATCAATCAATAGTTAAGAATCAATCAATAGTTAAGAATCAATCAATAGTTAAGAATCAATCAATAGTTAAGAATCAATCAATAGTTAAGAATCAATCAATAGTTAAGAATCAATCAATAGTTAAGAATCAATCAATAGTTAAGAATCAATCAATAGTTAAGAATCAATCAATAGTTAAGAATCAATCAATAGTTAAGAATCAATCAATAGTTAAGAATCAATCAATAGTTAAGAATCAATCAATAGTTAAGAATCAATCAATAGTTAAGAATCAATCAATAGTTAAGAATCAATCAATAGTTAAGAATCAATCAATAGTTAAGAATCAATCAATAGTTAAGAATCAATCAATAGTTAAGAATCAATCAATAGTTAAGAATCAATCAATAGTTAAGAATCAATCAATAGTTAAGAATCAATCAATAGTTAAGAATCAATCAATAGTTAAGAATCAATCAATAGTTAAGAATCAATCAATAGTTAAGAATCAATCAATAGTTAAGAATCAATCAATAGTTAAGAATCAATCAATAGTTAAGAATCAATCAATAGTTAAGAATCAATCAATAGTTAAGAATCAATCAATAGTTAAGAATCAATCAATAGTTAAGAATCAATCAATAGTTAAGAATCAATCAATAGTTAAGAATCAATCAATAGTTAAGAATCAATCAGTAGTTAAGAATCAATCAATAGTTAATAATCAATCAGTAGTTAAGAATCAATCAATAGTTTGTGTTCAAAACAACTCCCCTTTTCTCGTTTGTTTTCACTGACCCATCGATGTCAATTTGATCCTTTTCGGTCCTGCCTGTTTTTCAGAAGTGTTTGTTCTACATCAACGGAACTCCTTCCGTTCCTCGGGAGTGATTGGATGCAGCGGGGAACTTTCATTGCTTGAAGCGGTGTGGCTACAACTGATGCAGGTTCCACCTGGTGTGGTGCCCCCTCGACCAGCTGGGTTTCAGTCTCAGCGGTCCATGTGGTAAGTCCAGTTGCAGCCCCAAAGATGAGTGCTATATAGGGATGTACCCAGTTTTCTTGATAGTAATGATATACCATGC
>VSDK01027624.1:8610-24204 GCA_009767595.1 Symbiodinium kawagutii
TCCATATTTATTCTTTTACTGCCAGGTGGCCTTCCACCCACTTCAGCCATATATCAACCACATATTAGCCAACCATATCATACCATGTCTATCATTCACCATATTTATCAAACATGTCACGCATATCTCAACATATAGCAACTATCAACCATATGTATCAAACATATCAAACAAACCAACCACATCTATCTATCATTCACCATAGCCAACCGTCTCCAACCGTCTCCAAGCATCATCCCTGAGGCTTCGGACCCACAGCACCCGTGGGTGATCGGGCTTCGAGGGCGATCCAACGACGACACGTCAATTCGAGGTCCTGAAGGCGGGTCATGACAGGGGCGCCATGAGTCCAGGGGGACCAACAACTGATGAAAATTGATGGAATCGATGATGGTTGATTGTTGATGATGGTTGATGGTTGCAAATGCTGGTTGAGATGATGGTTCATGGTTGATGGATGCAGATGATGGTTGTGATGATGGTTGAGGATGGTTGAATGGATACTGGTGGTTTATGAGGTTTACAGAACTGGCAAAATTGCGACCAATCGTATTGTTTCTTGTGAGTCCTCCAATGGGACTCATGAACTAACCCAAATAAATTCAGTGCAACATAGTGCAACCGCATAGTTTTGGGGCCGGGCCATTTTGGAATACAGCCAACTGGGACTACTTGATGTGTCTTGCTGTCAAAACTGCCTGAATATGTGAACTTGCCAAGAGCAAACAGAAGTCTTTGTCTGTAAACTACTAGGTTTTCTGCAGAAACATTTATCCACCGCCAAGTGGGAGATTTGTTCTCCTTCCTATCGAATGATCGGATGGAAGTTCTCCATGCTTGGATGGTACCCTCATTCCTGGATGACACACCACGATACACACCTACACTCTGGTAAACTAACATAGCAATGGAAAATCACCATATTTTGTAGAGAAACCCTGGGAAACCATCAATAATTGGTGGATTTTCCATTGCCATGTTAGTTTACCAGAGTGTATATCATCCTATGTCAGTGTCTTTGCTCCCAATGTCTTCCCAATGGACTAGGGTGGGGAACATGGCGTCGACCCTGATCATGCACTTCCATAGAGTCCTCCACCATGTACTTGCGAGCAGCGTCAAGAACGCCAAAAATGGTGTCGAAAGACAAAGTCACATCCATGTCCTCAGCATTTTCTCTGGATTTGATTCTGACGGTTTCTTTTGCCAGCCGGAAAGAGGGACCGCGTGGAACACTAAAGGCCTTGACGATTCCTGTGGTTGCTTTTTGTGGTGCCGAATTCTGCCTCAAAGAAAAATTCAACACAGGTTTTCCGACCAAATCGATCCACAATTCATAGGATGCTTATGGTTGATACTGTAAAATCACATTGTTCATCTATGTAATTCCTATGGTCAACAAAATGACCAATGCGTAGCCTGCAATAAACCTTGAAACTGAGGACGCCTCAGGGCTTGATCGGCAGCGATACCTGGGCCCGCTGGGCTCCTGACATAAACCCATCGGTGCATGATTCGAAAGGCTCCAGGCATGATGTCTTCGATCTTCACCTGGGCGCCAAGCCAGGGATGCTTGAGGAATGCTTGACTTCATAGGGTGACCGCCACGAATCGCCACAGCGCTGTGTGGAGGTTGCCTTCATTGCAGTTGCTTATCAACGCAACTGGGGATGATTGAACGGATCAACATCCATGAACTCTATCAAATCATACGGTTATACGCGCCTTGGCCGCAACCCAGCGTTCCACGTTGAACCCAGACTTCACTACTGACCTACCCATCGAGCCAGCGTTACCAGGAGCCATGTGCTGCCAAGCGGCTACTACTCGCGGTGAGGTTTCTTGTTGTTCCCGAAAACTAGTCTCAAAAAACATCTTCGAGAAGACCTCGGAGGCTCGAGCGAAAATGGCCTCGCAGGGCGCGATTCTGTGGCAGGCAGGCAGCCCATTGACAAAAATCAAAAATCATCCTGAGAACCAACTAATGAGAGCATATGAATGCAATAAATCCAGAATCCTGCTCTGAATACATGTTAAAGATGCGCTAATCATGTACCCTGTAGTAGAATGCGAGTGGATGAGCAGAAATATACTAATACAAAGATATAATTGCATTGACATGCATCATTCCTGTATGTTTTGGCCATATTTGGCGATTCATGAACAAGGCATCAATCCCCAAAAGCTCTTCCTGAACTGCTTTGCCCAACCCCCGCCACCAGCAGCTGTCGCTCCCCCGCCTTCAAGCCAAAAAAACTTTCACCCTCTGGTCCGACTTGAAACTCAACATCCTGAGCCGTGGAAAATACCCTGGTCGCAATCATACCAGCAACGGCAACGGCATGAAACTACGTGTGTATCACCAACACATGGCGTGGAATGATCATGACAACATATCTGCTGGTTCTCAGCACATGCCATGAATGTGACTCAATATCATCAACAGCCAAAGATGGTTCGCAGGAAACAATTCTGGTTCCAACAAGTGGTACCCCAGTTGCGCCACAAGGGACACAAAAACCTTTCAAGACTGAGAAAAGCCCCATGTGATTCACACTAAGTACCGGCCACCGGTGCAGTTCTGAATCTGAGCATATCTGAGAGATGGGCAGAGTAAGTCGCAGAATTCTCAAGCATAACTTGCATGCGTTTGTTTTTGGCATCTGACCTCGGGCGCCCAAGCTTCCCAACACCAAGTCTTAACGACCATGTCTGCGTGCCATGTGAACGATCGCAACTAAGCCCCCGGCCTTTTCATATCGAAAAGAAAGCGCAAGCACCGAATTCAAATTACGTTCAAGATTTAAAATATGGCTTAGCCAAGCTGTTCAAGTTGCGGTAGCTGTTCTATCTGGAAAGTCGGAAGCTGGGGTAAAGCTCAAGTGTTGTGTTCTGTAACATTGATCTACTGCTAGGGAGTGATTCTGCTGGGAGTTAGGCCTAGATGGGCTCCGCTGGGGATTGAATCTGGAGCAGGGTCTGATACTTCCCATGGTCACCAGCACCATGTCAAAGGACTCCACTCCCATCCCTTGAGCAGGGGCCAGAGTGTCCATGTGAGCCATGCCAAAGCCACGGGGGGTGATGCCTGCATTGAGAGGGAAATGATAAGCCAGCAAAACAGCAACAAGAACAAGAACAACAACAACAACAACAACAACAACAACAACAACAACAACAACAACAACAACAACAACAACAACAACAACCAGAACAACCAGAACAACAAGAACAACAACAAAAGCACACCAACAGTTTCAGTATTTAACAAATTCAACAATGCGTACAGCGACACAGCAACCACAAACACAAAAATTGCCAGAGGCAATGAAAACAAATACCTCTTGCACCAGCATAGCAACAACGAAAAAAATACCTTCAGTGATACACATCCACATGATAACAAACACCTGAAGTACTATGTGCCTCCATCAGCTCATTGATCTCCTTACTAGTACCAGGTTGCCATACGAGGATCACCGACAACCAACTGGTGGGTGTAACATGCAACACACGAGGTAAATGCGGACTCAGCAAATGGTATGACCCCATAGCATCAAAACACCAGCACTCTTTTTGACGCCAAAACCGCGCAAGAACTTAAGCAATGTGAAGCTTGGATCCCTTATGCCCAAATGGGCCCACTTGTTAATGAATGGGTGTGATTCCCCAAAAAGGTGTCCAAACAAGTGATCAACTTCGGAAGCGAGGCCATGATCACTCAGCCCTCGAGCAGCCTGGCGCAGGGTCAGCCACAAACTTGTGGCAGTTGGGTCTCAGAGTGCCGATTTTTGGATAATGTTGGTTTCTGATTAGTATCTACCTGTTGGTTTCATCTATTTTCATTACTTTAGGGGGGGGTTACACTAATCAGAAACCAACATTACTAGGGTGACACAGTGCAACACTATATGAGTGGGTCTATTAACAAATGCTATAGTGTAACAGTGAGATTCTTGACACCTAAATCCTAAGGAATCATAAGCATCACTTCACAGAAACTTATGTGGAACATAGTGTAACCTTGCATAAATTTGATACTGATCAGTCATAACCAACATACGAGTAACAATTTTGAATAGGAAATGCCGCTGCTTGGAGGTGTACCTTTGCTCTGAGGACAGCCCCCATTTGCTGCGAGATAGCAGTGAACAAATCCAGTGAAGAACACATTGAACTAGCTTGTACTGTTGCATGAGGCATGGACATGGTCAGCTTCATTGCTTTTGATTGGCCCCAAAAGGGATTGTTACAATGACTTGTACAATCCTTATCAATCAGTTGGAGATCCAACGATTTTTTTCCACTTAAAACTGTGATTCAAGAGAGTCATGATGGCTTTGAACGTTTTTTGGCATGTGGGACTTGAGCTATGCAAAAAGCAACAAGTTTTGCTATCGGCCAAAAAGAATCTCCAATCATCTCCAAGTGGCTCTTTTATGGCAGGGTAGCCCTTGGCAAAGTCGAGAGCCGTTTTGCCAGCCTGCGGGTAGTGTCAGCGGCGAACCAACCGTGGCCTTTGACCAGGTTAATGGGCGATGGTCAAACCATCAAAACGTCAAACACCATCCAATGATTCATGAAAAACCATCAACAACTGGTGCAAGATTCTGCACACCAATCTGGGGCCGCTGTTCTTGGTTGCACATTTTGCCACGTCTTGCCTCTTTTTGCTCACTTGCAGGGCACATTTCCCGCGCTAAAATGAGACATTGATTTTCTGCAAAATGCTATACCTGGGCAATTCCTGTCCATGATTCTCAATGATTCTTCGATTATCTCATGTAATCTCCATGAAGACCAGGGATTTTTGTTGCTCACTTACACAGCCAAATGCCCTCAATCATGCCGTTCATCAGTGTTTCTTGTGCGAATCCAAGTGTCGGACCCCCTTGCGACCTGTGCAAAGAATGCCGAACTTTCTGTAAAAAGTGTACCACCCTGAAATCAGTGAAGGTCAAAATGTGTTTTTCTTAATTTTGGTACTCAAAAAGATCTCAAAAAGGAAACTGTTCAATTTCACTTTCATCTCTTGGTCATTTCGCAGATGAATAGAGGGCCATCTCAAACACTTCTCCGAGGAGCCATTCAGCCGAACACAAGTCCAAATTAGGCAGCGGCTCCGAAAAATCCCCCACATAGATCAAATAGGAGAGGTGCCTGGAGTGTTTCCCACTTCGCATCAACCAACACAACATCAAACAAATAGTGGGATCATGTGGGATCCTGCAGCTTTGTGCAAGGTCGCAGAGATCAACTCTCAACGAAGCAGCGCTGCAACACGTCGTGCAGGGCGTCCAACTCCTGCGCTAGCTTCAGAGCCCTGCTGAGCAATCAGTGGTTGACCCATCATTTCTGCCAGTTGTCACGGCTTGCGCACCTCACAGGATTCGTGGCAGCGGCAATGATTTCTGAGACTCGAAAATGGACGTGGGTTCATCTTGTCGAAAATGAAACCACGTCCATTCTCGAGTCTCAGGAAAACCCTGGCCCCCTTAGTGGCCACGAATCCCATGGATTACTTGGCAGGGGCCATATTTTCACCGAGTCCTGTGCATCACAAAGTCGCAAACCTCACCGCCATCAAGGCTCCTGCAGGCCACATGTGCCATCGAAACCCGTCGATCTTCTGCCAGTCAGGCCATTGGTCACGAAAAGGCCAGCTCAAATACTCTGCTGGGATGCGCTGCTCCAGCATCAAGCTATGCGCTAGGGAGACGCCAATCCATCTGACATGAAGAACATGGAGACGCCAAAGGCGGTCTCCCTCGCCATGCGGGTGGAACATCGCCGACCAAGGGCTCCCCACTCAGGGCCCTGGCTCAGGGTGGCATCACTTCGCAGCTGCTGGTGTCTGGCCACGACTCTGCATCGACATCCAGTCGCGCCACTCCATGATGGCACCATTGCAGCGTAGCAAGGTCTCCATGGTGAAGATATACGAAGAATCTAAGATCCACGGCGAGTCCTCTTTCAGAGCCAAATAAGCACGTGAGCAGTCGACATCCATAATGGTCAAAACGAATTGGCAAGGAATTTCGTTGAGCTGGTACATAGCTTACCCCTAGACCCCTAGTAGTATAATCTTTTAGATTATCCGTTGGTAGTGGAGGAGCTTACCCGTAGTAGCTTAGGCTGGCACAACTGAACGTATACAATTGACAATGCCGCGGAAGGCCCTATATATACATATATATATATGTATATGTTATATGTATATATACGTGGTACGCGTGGTAGACCCCGAAGTACAACACGCTGCTCCAAAGAGCAGTTTCATGGCTTCGCCGTCAAACGTGGTACGAGTAACTGGCTTTGCAAAAAAAATTGTCCGGGCCAGTTTCACGGTTGATAGATGGTGCTATAGGCATTTCCTATTGATGGCGACAATAAACGGCCATTAATGGGATCTCTTCTCGTTAACCCCCAATAATCTATTCTCAGCTGATTATAATCAGTTGATTGCGGGAAAAAAACAAACTGCAATACTTGTATTGGATATCAAATATAGCTATACAATGGAATTAAAAAACACAGAGTAATTTAATTCCACTTCAGGGCCCCCCAGGGCCGGAGCCAAATGCACCATCAACGGGTGCCAACCGGATCCAACCAGTCAGTCAACGAGCAGAAATTGTGGTGTCCCTTTTTGTTGGAAGTTATAAACCTCCTACAAGCCTACAACTGCTGCAATCTTCACTAAACATAACCATCATGATCAGCGCCACCATGATCATCAACATAGCGCCATCAACCATCAAATTCGCCAAGGACGCGTCCTGCTGCGGCTTCATGACATCTGCTCTGGCAGCCAACAAGGCGCCCACCGCCTCCGCCTTGAAGGATGGGTGGTGATGCGTGGTGATCATCAGCGGTTCATAAGTGGTTATATCTATATATGAAAAAAAAAATATATATATATAGTGGTTATGTAGTGCTTAAAAGTGGTTCATTCTAGTGATCATCAGTGGTTCATAGTCGTGGTTCGAACTAGTCGTGGTTATAAGTTCTTCTTTCAGTGGTGATTCTCAGTAGTGATTATGGTCGTGATCATTCACTGCTGTCGTTGATGGTTGATGATGCTTGGTGATTAATTATAGTGGTTCTTAGTGGTTCATAATGGTTAAATGATATCAGTCAATGACCTATGTAGGGCCGTGTGGCTGCCAACCAAGATGACCGATTCCTTCAGTGGGCTACCAAGGTAGGGAGGAACATGAGCCAAACTCAACAAAGATAATAGGGATTTAAGCCCAACAAATAGTGTAGCTGTCCCTGTATGCCATTCGTGTAGGCACTCAATGCATGGACAAATTCAAGCTAATTCTTTGATGTTAGTGGGATTCCAAGGTCGTTGATGATGATGATGATGATGATGATGATGATGATGATGATGATGACGATGATCCCCAACATGTAGGATCTTGAAACTCAACACGAGGATCAACGCACAGGGGCAAACCATGGTAGCGTCACGTCACGAATGATGTGTCCGCATGTGTGTTTCCACCATGGCTGATGTTTTGTTGTGTTTGTGTGCGTATATACTATACATATACGCGCTAATGCCTGTAGATTTGCCATGTTTCGCCTCTACAAAGCCATGTCAAGGCAGATACCCTTTTTGCATCAGTGAATTGGACTATCTATCGACATGCAATGTTTGTAACGGCTCTTTGCACACATGGATAGATTGGACATACTCAACATGTCATCTCGTTGCCACAAGTTCTAATGGGTTGGGCATGGTATCACCACAGCCATGCCACAGTCATTGATTTCCAACCTGTTGGATTCATAGATTCATAGATTCATGGTCTCTGTTGGATCCAACTAGAAATGACCAAATGGTGTCCTATAGTTTCATACTTACGGACAAAAAGTATAATAGTTGATATCCCCCCTTGCTGTTGCAGGTTCTCCCATATTATGAAATATTGATCATATCATCTGTTGCTTATTTATGAAGCATTCTTGAGCACTACTACAATCGCCATGACCAAACATTGCTTCACCCTCAGTGCGCCCAGATATATCTTTCCTTATTGATGGTTATAACATGTTGCCCTTGAAGTACTAGTCAAACAAATGGGTTTTTCTCAAAATAGGGGTACCCCCAAATCATCCAATATTTGTCATTTATAGCAATGAACCAACCATTTTTGGGGTCCCCAAACTGGCTTCAGAACCCCCCAAAGTGGAAATCATTGATGGTCCTGGCGATCAAATATAACCCTTGAACTACTAAACACAACATTAGTCAACCAAATCATCATCCCCAGGTGTTATCTACCATCTGGTTTCACCACTCCCTGTAGCTCTTTAGCACCCCCTTTAAAGGGATTTAGGATACCCCTGGCTCCGAATCGCTCCCTGGGAATCACCAGCTAGTTTTCTTCAACGGAACCGCATCGAGCGAGGCCCCGGACATTGTTTTCAGACACAGCCTTCATGAGAGCCTGGGCCGGGGCCCAGATCCGTCAACGATGGCTACGCCTTTGATAAGCCGACCATCCATCAATGATGTCCACGTAGATAGAGGTTTCTGAAAATTCGGAACTCCAAAAGTGGTTGGTTTATAAAATCATACATATAGTTAATAAACTCGATGACTCGGGGGTACCTCTGTTTTGAGAAGCGCCCATTTCAGTGATAAGTGTTGATATTCTTCAATCATGCAACCATCATCTCCAAGTCTCCCATCACTCTCAGCCATTTTATGCCATTGTCAGGATCAACGCTGTCAGTTTAACCATCAGCCAGTGTCATTGTTGAGCATCAACATTGAAATCGGTCATTAACCATCAACCTTTGTCACTATTGACCATCAGCCGCTGTCATTATTGAATGGACCATCATCAAATATTGCCATTTATAGCCTAGCCACTAATAATCATTGCAGTATCAGCGAAATCTCATACATAGATTTTGAAGCCTTTGAAGCACAAGCGGGACCATTCTTCATGCTAGAGCTGAGCAGGCGTCAAAAAGGGAACATAAATCAACGATTATGGTCCTGGTCATAGTCTAAGTACAAGTACCATCTTGCAAGAACATGTTGATCCAAACAGTATATTCAGTGTCATGGAACATTTGGGAATTGTTTTGGGAGCAGAATCATCTTGCAGAAGCGGAAGCTGAAGGCCCTGAAAGGCGTGGAATTGAGAGTTGTTCGCACTGCAATCAACGGGAGTCAAGAGAAGTGAAGACATGTTGCCATCTACCATTTGGCGGTTTCTCAATATAGGGAACCCCCAAAGAATGGTTGGTTTATTATTGCAAAGGGTTAATATTAGATGTTTTGGGGGGTAATCACTATTAATATATAGATAGCCACCATTTGGTTACACTAATAATGACAATTATTTGGGGGTAATCACTCTAATCATTTGGGGGTACCCCTATGGCTTGAGAAACCACCATTTGGCTACACCACAACGGTTGTTACCAATCATGGGTTCTTAGGAGTTGATCCTACTAAACAGTATTACCAATAGGAGTTAACAGACTTGTTCTTTTGAATACAATGCGTATCACAACTCCTATGAACCGGTTCTGCTACTCTATGCTGGCATCCTCTACATGGCAACACAATCAAACTACATTCCGGGATGCCAGCGCTTGTGTGTTGCACAATAACCGCGATATGAGCTGTGAAAAAATAGGGGAAATTGTAAACTATCGAATCTTGATTTCTCAAATCACCTGAACATTCCAGCCGGCGATTGGAATCATGCTTACTTAAAGCAGCCAACATGACATGAAGCTAAGCTTCTTAGTTGGTTCTAGACATCAGGCGCAACAGGAGTCTTTGACCAAAACAATTCCCCTGCTGCAATTGGTAGATGACCATCTTCCAAAACTCACAATGGTTAGATTTCAAAGTCGACGTGGCAGGGCTGCTTGATCATCAATCAACAGTAGCTAATCAAAATGATGGAGAATGAGCAACAATTCATTGCAGCTTCATGTTTTACAGGCTCACACCTTTGGTTAAGACTTTCATCGGTGCTTAGCTGTGACTTCGCGCCACCAACCGCCGAGTGGCCGTTTCGCCCTCCTCGTTGGTGGCATCCAGCGGACATCCGCGATCCAACAGCAACTTCAAAGCATCGACTTTGAAACATGGAGATTCGACGGCCTGGCAGATGCTAAGGTGCCTGCAAACCCTGATGACTGGACTGGGGAAGATGTCCATGGACCGTTTTAGGGGTGGTTCTTAGTAAGGGGAAGCCCCACAGGTAGTTGTTTGATTTACTATAAATGGTTGACATTGGATGATTTGTGGGGTTCCCCCATTTTGAGAAAGACCCCCTTTCATCTTCATTTATCAGCTATCGACATAACCCTGGCAATCCTTGATACGATGTTGAGCAAAAGAGAACCTTTCTGGGCCGAAAAAGAGTCCATCGTGGAATTGTCCATTTGAAACATGTCCCACTGAACTCATGACAGGTTTCAGATCAAACGTGATCGATTTTGGATCGGAACTGGCGGTACCTTTCCAAATCTTTCCAGCATGGACAAACCCATCTAGTGATATGTCCACAGCAGCCATCGGAAAAAATAACTTTTTGGTTCCTGAGAATAGCCCAAAGATGCCCCACTGTTCAGGATGCATAATCAAACATGTAAGGCTTTGGAACCTGCAATCTGTACGCTTCTGGTGGGAAACCATGCGGTTTGAAAGGATTATAATGCTGACCCATTGCCTTATGAACCCGTGATCCTTGCTCAACCCCTTGGGATTCAGACCTATACTCTTCATGTTGGTAGATTCGCAAAAAGCTACAGAATCCTCAGCCGACATCTCCAACCTCAACTCCAAGCTCAAGCCCAACTAACCAAGGGAGGTTTCAGCCCATGACCCCATCACCCGGCCCCCCATCAACCAGCGCGCCATCATCAGCGCAGTGCCCACGTGCTGAGCTTTAGCTGCTGGATCAGCTTTGGCATCCAGCAGTTTTTCCAGCATCGCCGCGTCGCAGCGGAAGGCAGCGGGAAACCTTCCAGGGTCAACTGCAGCGGTGGTGACCTTCCAAATGGTATAAATATGCCAAAAATATGATGGCTACAGTATGGTTAAGTGTGGCTAAGCATGACTAAGATATGGTTAAGTCTGGTGAAGTATGGCTAAAATATGGATAAGTATGGTTAGGCATGGCTGAGATATGGTTAAGTCTGGTGAAGTATGGCTAAACGATGGATAAGTATGGTTCAGCATGGCTAAGATATGGTTTAGTCTGGTGAAGCATAGGCAAGTATGGCGTATATAACTATGATAAGTACAATCATTCTAGTTTCAAACATTTTTTAAATTGTGCTTAACCGCGGTTCTGTATTGAATCATACCGGTTGAACAATTTTACAGGTACAACTACCAATCACCACCAAAGATGGTGATAAATGGCAAATCCTGTTGTTAATGATCACAAAAAATTGTTTGATAATAGAGAATATGTCATAATGTTAGTTAGCCGTTTCACAAACATCCACTCATCAAAATTATTCATCATGTGTTCATGATGTATGCGAGCAAAGCGGCTGAAACAACTTGCCCACACCTCATTGTGGATGATTCCGGGATCGAAGACTGAGCAAGCATCACCAATCAACCAAGTGTTCACCTTTCTTGCAACCTCTTGAGCTCATAGTTTTAGTTGCAAACAAAATTGTTTGGTGTGTTTTGGCGGTTGTCGAGCTACCAAACCAACTATCTTAGGCCAGCGAAGATCTTGCGTACCTTCTGCGGAGAAGATGGGGATGTTGCGCTGCACTTCTAAGATTTTCCTACATATTGGTCTCTCTATATGCAATGACCATCGTAAACCACTAATTAAGCGCCAACTACCCAATAAACCACGCTGTTGGGGGTTGGCTTCTGGGACAAAATCCTGACCTATGGTATGGCTGGTGTTCGCTCATACCTGGCCACGCTAAGCGCTTCACTGCGAGACTACCATCGTCTCCCGCTAATGACCAGCAATAGTCATTGTCACCTAGCCAAGAACTAACATTAACTACCCCAGAAATAACCACTAACAAACCAAAAAGATCCAAAAAGTCATCAACATGTGACAAATATGAATGAAAAACCCAAAAAACAAGAACCAAAAGTTCGTAGTTCACAAATTGCATAGTAACCAACAATAGCAATCCATAACTTGATTCATCCTTGCCTTGCCCTATTATCCAACCCCTCCCGGAACATGACGGCACCCCCTACAACACTGGTCATTCTGAACCTCTCTCTTAGCCATCCCACGTCCATGTTCAAGCTTGCTAGCTGCTAGCTGGAGAAATCGTTCAGCTCATACCGACTAACATTACAACCGTATCTGCGGGAAATCTCCCCATTGAACCTGGGCACCCCTTCCATCAAACATTGTCAATATACATGAGTGAATCGCATTGAATCGCTACATGCCAGTATGAATGTTTGACTACATCAAGCACATTGTGGTTAGATGTGATTGTAATATTCTTATGCCATTTGAGTCTCATCATTCTCGCATTCTTATGCGGATTATAGATAATTAAACCAAAACGTATGATAGATAACATAATTCTGATTCCCAAATATTTCTCGAAAGTTCTCGCTATTGTATCAACCAAAAGCACAACCGATAATTCTATAGGATTATATAAGGTAGATCGTCTCATTGTTACACGTTATACATCGTTATACCAATGCACCATTGCTAGACACTACGTAGCAGTAAACTACAACGAGAATCATCATTTTCCAAGTACATCTTTGTAACTTGTTGCTAACAATATCAATTTCAAACACTGTCCCAATGTCCATTCGTCACTCACCTAATCTAATCATATCATTCCACTCTTGCCTCACAGTTTCGATTCGTCACTTCGCTGTCGGGCCACAGCACGGTCTTTCCTTTGCTGTCGGCCAGGGATGCATTCGCTCCAGCGCTCCTGAGGGCCCCAAGCAGTTGATCGCCATCCCATGGCAGCCTTGTGTAGCTTCATAGCACATGGTGGGTTGGCTACCCAACGGCATCCACTTCCAAAGTTACTGTAAACAACAAGGCGTTGTCTTCAGAATGTACATCTGAGGACGCAACTTCACGTGAACGTGAACAACTCCTGGTGAACAATGTAATCCTCACGCAACTTCGTAGAACGCAGCAATCACTGCAGCCTGCCGCTGCGACCCAGGCGCAACAAGGTCTCCGCCAGGTCCATGTGCTTCTTCTCCACGGCCTCCATTAGTGCCGTCTTTCCGGCTTGTGACCTGGGAGCAGTGGAGCATTGCATCATGGGTCCAGCGGCGTTTGGTTGGCAAAACCCGGCTACTAATATGGGAGTTGACCAAGCCGTAGGGGCACCCCGAAATCATCCAGTTCGTAAGTCATGTATATATGATAAACCAACCATTTTAAGGGGTTCCTTATTTTCAGAAGCCTTCAAATGGTGGATTCTCCACGCAAGCAACTTAGTTTTCCAGGGCATGATTCAAATCACTGTCATTGAACCATCACTCTTGATCCATCATTAAGCATGACTGATTCAGTATCTCATTTAGACAGTTGAGGGTTGATGGTAGCAAAAGGCGCCCAATTCCACGGATAGCTTACGTAGCGATCAACGAACAGCCGCCGCACGCTGTTTAAATTGAACTATGCTCTCTGTGTTCCTACATGCTCAGTCAGGTTGGTTGAGTATACCCAAGTTGGACCCGTGTTGATCATATGCATGTGCAGAATATGCACAGGTATACAACATGACGAGATACGACGAAAGCGCTTGCATGAAACAACCTTCAACTGTGAACTTCACACAGCACCAAGACCTTGAACTCCACTCAGGCGATCAACACAAGCTCGCAGCCGCACGCAGCTGGAACCAATCCTCTACAAAGACCGACTGTTCCTTGATGGGATCCGCTACGGTGGGCATGGTCATCATGGATCAAAACTCTATACCACTGGTGCATATGTGGTCCTTGCATGTCTTTGCTGGGATGTGAACTGCTACTGGTTTTTGCTTACATATCTTATAATGATTATTGTGACCCATAGCATCCCACAGCCATCTCTGGGTCCATCAGCGATGACCCAGCCGCAACGAGTTCCATCACCGGATGTCCCAGGGGCGTGGCGTTCACGTTCACCTTTAGGTCCAGGAGCTTCTGAACCTCGGCTGCTGCGACCAATTCCCGCGGTTCACAACGCCACGACTCTCAAGCCGTTGCGGGATGAAGCCTTGCGACCAAAGAGGTCGCAAATATCGTTGGTACCTATGGTTGTTGGATTAAAGAATACAGGTTGGGGGACTCTACATGCTGAGGTATGGTGACTATATATTTACTATTGTTTCAAATGACCAAATGCCAATTGTTTGCGCTCCCGTGCTCCCTATCATCACTTGTATTCTGTCAAACAGTCACCATCATTCGTCGTCTACGGGACGTACTCGGCTATGCCACACACCGAGACCAGCACCGCCTCTTTGTTGTTCTTGCTCACAGCCTGCCATGTATCTCTGCAGACCATCCAAATGAATCTGGACCAACTTTAGTGCTGAAAATTGACAACTCAGGATCTGTACCAAGCACGTGTGGACAAACTTTGGAACCTGCCTATAAGGATTCATATTTAGGGGTCACGGTGACATTCCCTCACTGATACAACCCCCAAATGCGGACCGTGATGGACGTGCATACAACCCTCACCTGATCAGGTCTGTTTCTCCCAGCATGGTATGACAATCAACGAATAGCCTGGAGTCTGCCACTTGCTCATTTTCGAGCAAGCTGGACCTATCAACAGTAAATTCACACACCACTTCCAACAACTGGCGCGGCAAATTCACCAAGTGCCCCCTTTGAAACTGACGCTACCACTGAAAGATCCCCCTGGGCCCCTGCGGTGCACCACTGGCCCCAGGAGCCCCCTGAGGCGCCTTCATCAAAGGTGTTTGACCGATCTTGTTGGGAACATCGGGATCTACGCCTTGGTGCCACAGAACTTGGGCGTGGGAACTCGCCCGAGGCAACTCAGGGTCGCTACTTCCGTGACACGAGTGGACACATCCACTATGAGAATTTCAATATCGAACAAACACATGAACTTTAACAACTTTTGACTTAGCAAAATGAACATCCATGGGTAACGTAGACATGAAATCTGATGTCTTACTAGCTTCAGACCTTACAGTACGTACCAATGGGCCAAAAGACCGCCATGGTCCAGAAGTGCTGATGCCCTTTCCCAAGAATCGCAAGCTATGAGTCTTTCTTGTAGGGAAGAGCACACCATTGGTAGATGTACCATGAAACCCCGCAATTAACACTGTTGGATGTGTGGTTGGCTCAAACCCAACCCTGTCATAGGCATGAAATGGTCATTGGACGATCTCCCAAGTAAAACACGATGTATAGTGCAACATGGTCGGCCAACACATTCCACACAATGTATGTTTTCTAACACTTCAACCAATGTTGGTAATTTTAAATCAAAGTCAGAGTACCATCATGGCTATGAAAACATGGTCCTTGGAAAACCCAGCATTGGGGCTCCCCATGCCCATCGATATGATGCCAGCGCTGCTGCTGCTGCTGCTGCTGCTGCT
>VSDK01027624.1:24230-36338 GCA_009767595.1 Symbiodinium kawagutii
CTGCTGCTGCTGCTGCTGCTGCACCGTCTCCCCCTGCGCTCAGGCACTGTCTGGTTGACTCAGAAGGAGTTGAACCTCAGAGGCCAATGGGGCATTTCTATCACGTTCGGAGAAGGTTAGAGACAACTTGTCATCCCTCCGCAGGTAGCAAGGAAACCAGCTACCAATGAGCATCACGACATCTCGGAGATTTGACATCTCAGTGACCATTTCCCGATGCGAAGCAAGCTGCAATGTCCAGGTGGTTCTGCGAGATGGCCATCATCAGCACGTTGTCCCCCTCCAAATCTGAGGCCATGAGGTCTGCCTTCTTCTCTATCAAGGCCTGACCCAGAAAGGCTCGGCTACAGTGGCCCAGTGGAAAAGCTCACCCTGGAATGGAGTCAGGATGCTGGCAACTGGCGTGTCACCATCCAGCTATTCTTTCATCTTTGGAGCAAGAGCCGTTGTCCTCCTTTTAAGACCCATAGCAAAGGTACCAACAGCAATAGGTGAAGTGGCGCTGCGCCAGGTTTTCCCGGTCATGCTGCTATCTCGTCTTAGTTGCAGGAGTAGCCCCGAGGCTTCAAGAAAACAAGTCCGTCATGGCATGTCTGGCAGTACCTGATTCAGCTATACTCATTGGTGCTTCGCTGAAGTTTAAAGACCGCATCCCAAACTGGTTGATTGGTCAATCAAACAACCGTCCCACATATTGGGGGTTGAAACATGTTGGAAACCACCAACTTGAATAATAGCCATCATTAACCATTGCTAGCTAAAATCAACAACTTGATCATCAGCCATCATTACCCCAACCCCAACCATTAAGTATTGCAAACACATCGTTTGCATTTCCCAAGCTGCAAGGGTACCCTTTCACTCCCAAAACAAGGAAGTGGAAGACTTGCAACTCCCAAGGAGGACCGTCTTCCCGTACCATCATTCAGTTGACTTGCAACTGACCAATGAACCATCACAAACCAGCATCAACCATGAAATAGTCGTGGTGAAATATGACTTCACCATGGTTTCTTCATATGCGTTTACTGAACCACAATGTTAACCAATGTTATGTGTCACAAACTTAAGCATACTTAACCATATGAATTAACCATACTTAACCAATGTGAACCCAATCCGATGGATATCGATGATCACCACCACGAATCAGCCATCCTTCCCCCCTGCCGCCCCATTTTGTCGCGCACCACGTCCGCAGGGCCAAACCCTCAGATGTAGCGCAGCACCTTCTGCCGCCATAGGCGCCGCCGTAGGCGCCGCCTTCGCCGCTTCCAGGGGTATCTCACGCAGCGCAAGTCGCTGGTTTGGTTGAAACCTGTCATGAACCTGCCAGGGAGTTGCTGGGGGCTCCCCGGATCATAGCTGGTCCATGCTGGTTCCTTTTGGGCCCAAAAGGAACTAGCTGAGGACGACTGGTTTCAATAGGTTCCAATAGGATAGAGTTCCAAGGACTTCCTCTCATGAAGAACTGGTCGCTGATGAGTCACTGACCAGTTCTTTTTGTTGATAGTCATTGATGACATTGTGGCCATGGAGGTCATCATCCGGCTACTTCAAGACATGGAGGTTGCAAAACCACAGAAGGCATTGGTATGCATGGTATCCATAACATTCCATAACTATAGAGTCGGGTGATGACTGCACATTGTTTTGGTTAGAACATGTTTGAACAACTCGGGAATTTTCAGGACCCACCTGGAGATTTGGTTGATGACGCCTTCGTAGCTGAAATGGCTCTGTCGCATCGATAGGATCCGGTTCTCCATGTTCTTCAGATGATCCGGGCCAAGCTCCGCGATATGATCCAGCTTCTTTTGCAGATCTTTGATCTGGCTTTGAAAACCAACAATTTCCTTCTCCCACAATTCAGGGTAGAAGAGCCAAGGAATGTCATCATAGAGATAAACAGGTACACGTCCCATCTGTAGCAGTTCGATGGTTCTGAAGGAACTTCTGCCAAAGCCCCTTGGCGAAAATGCAAGAGTTGAGTTCTGCAAAATGTCTTTCCAATCTTTCCTGAGCCATGGCAACCCGGCTCAAACTGTAGGGACAACTCTTGTGTTCCACAAGGTTGAACACCGAAAAAACAAGAATGCCGTTTTAGAATGATGCCTACCCATCACTTATAATACTTATAATTTGTAATTGTCATAAAATAGTTCTTTGTATTAAAAGCTTGTTGCTTCCAATTTGGCCCCCAACCGCTCTCCTTGATTTGAAGCTCACATAGACCTGTCTTTGGGTCCTGTTCGCCCACTTCTCGGTGACTGATTTCATTCCACCGCGCACAGCCTTGTTTGTCCAATCGCTACCGATGAAGGACACGAAGAATCTCCGAGAAGACATGGGCACCTCGGAAACAGGGGGCAGTCCACCATCCCACGACAGGCTGCCAGTAGCTCAAGGTTGTTCACAAGCAAAATTGTGAAGAGAACCCACAAAATCTGTCGGGATTTGGACATATTTGAACTAGTGATTTCTACCCACAATTTTGGTCGGTAGACTAAGACCCCCAAGAACAATTGTATATCCATGGTAAACCACTGGTGGTGTTCTTTTTTCAGCAAATGGATATACCGTACCACTATCATCAATGCTCACTCATTTTCATCCATTTGCTTAGTATAATCAGTGGTGTACATCGGCTATCATTGTGATGAACCACTACGAGATCCCAGATGTATGGGTTCGCATCAGGCTCCACTCCAAAACTGGGGGCCTCCACTAAAGGCTTCTCCGGCTGCTTTAGCAAAGGCAACGCCACATGACCATAGCCTCCGGAGCTTAGCACGAATAAATTTCGCATTTGCGGAAAGGTCGAACCCTTCGCCCCTTTGTAGACGCCCAAATCATGCTGCGACACAGTGATGTACAGCACATTTGGTCTCATCTTCGACTGCAGCATGTCCACCATGCCTTTTGGGTAAGCTTTATTTCGAACTGCCAGATCAACCCAGGGCACGAAGATGGGGATGAAGGGGCCGAAGATGTCGTGCAGTTTTGTACCGTTGGCCCTTTGAAACCATCGCTGAGTGAAATTTTTGATCCACCAGTTCTCGATCCAAGGCCCCCAATAGCCAGCCCAGGCGTGTGGGGGAAAGTTCATAGGCACGAAGCTTGAAACCTGGGTTTGATCACTTCCACGACAGTTCAACGAATCAGCCTAAGATTGGTGACTGTTTGGACTAGTGAATTCTTGGTCATTATCAGTAGTTGGGTGGTTATGAAACGACAACAACGACCTGAAAAGCACCGAGCCAGTAACGTTCTGATAGATGTCTTGGAAATGCTCCATGGCATCGCTGGGATAAGTGATGGTGAAGTTTTTGGCGGTCATGCGAACGCAATCCTCAGCCATCTTAAGCAACTCTGGGGAAGGCCAAGAAGTTGAACTTTCAGAGACGGATTCTGCAGCTGCACTTGCAGGGGCTGCAGGGGCTGTAGTTGCAGGGGCTGCAGGGGCTGTAGTTGCAGGGGCTGTAGTTGGAGCTGTTGTAGTTGCAGCTACTGTAGTTGTGCTTGCAAAGGCTGTAGTTGCAGCTGTAGTTCCAGAGGCTGTAGTCGCAGAAACCGTGGTTTCAAAGGCTGTGGTTGCAGCCGTCGCTGCAGAATCTGTAGCTGCACTTGGTCTGTTATTTGATCCAAGGTCGCTGAAAGTGGATGCTGGAGTCGTGCTGCTCATGCTATATGACCCCAGGTCGCTGAAAAACAATCCGGGCACTTCTGATTTCCCGGCTTGCGAGCCCAAGCGGTTCATTGCCACCAAGGTCACCAGCAATAAGCACAACAAGCAGATCCTCAGCGAAAACGATCTGCAGTTGCAGCAGCTGAAATCTTCCTCACCATCAGGCCTTCCCACCTCGGATGAGGATAAAGGCACCGGGAACAACAACCAACGAAAGCGTCTTGACCTCCCAAAAAACCTTCAGGTATAATTGATATCAGATCCGTATGAATGAACTATTGTTTGATGGTAAATCATCAGCTATTTACCTAATGTAGACCAGGGATGGTTTGTTCATGTGGATCTACCATCAGCAAAGGTGACTATCAATGAGGCCCGAACGCAACAAGATATTATATATATATATCTCCACATATCACCACTTTTGAATATTCAAACAGTCAGAATAGATAGTTACAACCAACCACCAAGTGTCGCTTGCGGGGTATTGGCCGATATTTTTTTGGGGAAGAAGAAACAGTGGTCACAAATGCTAGTACGCCCAAAACGGTTGGTTTCTATCGTAAAAATGGTCCTTTGGGGTTGAGACAGCGAAGGACCATTTAGGGATTGGTTCAAAAAAAAAAGGAACACTGGAGCTAGTCTTATGACTACCATGCCTGCTGACCATTGGTGTTTCCAGTGCTTGCCTACCATTGGTAGTCACTGGAGCTAATCCAATCAAAGCCACGGGCGGACTGGTCTTTGACAGTCTGGCTCCGTCAATAAGGCCTGCAAAACTGCGGATTGCTCGGATGCTTCGATGATCATCCAGCTATAGGAAGTGACTATCACCCATGTTTTTTTCACATACTCATAGATGACCATATCAATACATGGCTTTTCCCCAAGGCCCTATGTTTTCCTAGAAACCATGGTCAAATCTTAGGCCTAGTCATGGGCAAGTGGTACCCTCAATGGGACGAACAGTTTCCCAATTGGTTCCACTGTTCAAAGGAACTCACAAAAACCTATATGATCTACACAAGCATTAAGTATGTGTCCAAAACATCTGATGTGTATATATATATATACATATATACTTATTTACATGTATACACATATAGATCTACATACACATATAGATCTACATACATATACATATATACATATATCGACATGTATATCTACGTATATATCTATATGTAAATCTACATATATAAAAATAAATATCTATATATATATATAACAAGTATAAATATATACAGCAAACACATACATATTTCGATCCGTGATCTCAGCAACCTGCTCACATGATGGGCACCGGTGCCACGTCCTGCGTCTTCATCAGACTCGATGGCAGCACCGATCTCCAGCACGTGCTCGCTAGTGTCATGACCAGCGGCATGGCGGGGCGTAGCTTGCGGCATGTCATCATGGAGGCGCGGCTCGGAAAATCGCGGATGGCGCCAGGCGATTCTTCCAGGCACAAGGGATGCGGATGGGTAGACGCTTCTCACTGGAAATTCTGCATAGAAATTTCATGAAATTTCTAAACAAAATCACCATCAATGGGTCGATCTTTTTGACTACTGAGATTCAAATTGAAATTACACTAGAAATGCAAACAGACCGGATCTCGGATCAATGTTTGTCTTTTTGGAAGTTGAGTTTCCAGGTCAAAGGCATGAGCTCGGTGCAACACCATGGGGGTGGTAGCAGCGAACATCAATCTGTTGGATGACGATGCCCTCTGTCTTAACAAATCAATAAACAGATTTGCTAGTCCTTAACCATAGTTGTTAGTCATGATAAACCATCATTTACAATGGTTGTTAAAACTAGGAATTGAATGTTAATAAGAATCACCAACCCATTCTTAACCCATTATTGACCATGAGGATGTCTTGGATGCAACACTCTTGCAACTCAATTGTCCAAACCAAATGATCGCTGGGGCCGAAATGGAAGGCTTCAGGTCACATCAAAGCACAAAGACCGCCACACCAAGGTTGGGTTGGAGTTCGATATTAGGATATAATAAGATACTAAGTTAGGCAAAACCAAGCGCCCAAAGTATCGAATTGATTTTAAGTCTCTCTCTATATAGATATATATATATATAAATAGATAAATATAAGTGTATTGTTATATATTGGCAAATCATTCACAAGGAATCAAAAGGTGTATATATTTATAGACACAAACATATAACATATAACATATAACATATAACAATAATAACACTAGTAACAGTAATACCAATGTCGGGAGGAGCCACTGTTGATCGATTCAATGCTGACAAATGATTAAGAATCAATCGTATGCGCAACCATGATTAAGAACCATTGTGTTCAACAATAGTCAATACTTGTTTGTTTTGCTTGGACTCTTCCCGAATGGTAGAGCACCCGATTGAGTGGCATCCCAACTGCATGCTCTTGAAACCCAGCGTGGTAAGTAGAGGCAATCACTTGTAATCATAGATGGACACACTCACTGTGTTAATGTTTCCTAGAATGGAGGTACCGTGGGTTTACCTACTAAAACTGATCATGCTTGACAGATTTGGAAGTCCCTATCTATTCACAAAGACATGTCAGCTGTCAGCATCGTTCACCAAAGCAATTGCTTCAGATGCCCGGATGATCATGCACTGTATCACTCTTCTGTGATCATCTTCGGTGTTCACCAAGGGTGCAAAATTTGACCCCGGCCTCATATGGAAAACTATAAATCATAGACATTGTATACAATGATGGATTAGCAAAACATGTATTGTGGCACGGTAACAAACCACCATCAGTTTGACCATAAAAGGTGGAGATCCATCAGCAAAGAGCTAGAGAGTAATTCACAGTTGGATCTCTCGCTGATCGTCATTGTTCATTCTTTTCCCTATACCATTATCAACCACAACCAGGCACTATTCACAACTATTAACCATCATTATCAACCAATGAGACCCAGTAACAAGCATTCTCAACCATCAATCTAAAGTAGTTAACCACCATTAACCACTATCAACCAGTGAATTCCCAACCACCATGGAACCACCCCCCTACTACTGACCACTCAACTCACCACTCAACGGGGCACATCCCTAGATCTCCATGGCACATCCCCACCCCCCCCCGGTGCTTGGCGCAGCTGCTGCCTGGGCAATCTGCAGCTTCCCCAATGCCGCTGCCAGCAGCAAGGGACTCGTCTGCTGCTCGTCCGACACGTTGGCGTCGCCCTGGAAGTCCGTCTCCAGCAGCGCCAGGACGGTGGCCTCGGCGGCTCGGGCGCCCACCGGTGGTGGCTGTGGATGGTGCCACGGAGCGGCCATGGATGCAGCATTTGCAGGTTGATTTTAAGGTTGATTTATAGGTTTATAGGTTATTTATAGGATTATAGGTGGTTGATATCTACTAATAATTGTTGGTGGTTGAGAATGATTAGTCATGGTATGGTGGGTTATGACTCGTGTAATGGTTGCATATAATGAATAATAGTGGTTGATAATGATCAGCAACTGGTTGGTGGTGCTTCACCAACCTCATGAAACATATCAGTCAGCCAACCCGCTGTTAATCATTACTAGAAGGAAAATAAAAATGTGTGAAACCACCAACCAGTTATGGTATAACACTGAAAGGTGGGTTATAAACCCACCTATAACCAAGGATTGTACCACTCTGTGCACATGTCAGTGTGTACACTATGTAAATATATGTGCAGGTATGTGACAAATATAAACATAGATATCAACAACAAACTTTTGGTAACGGTGCCCAAGCAAATATAAACATAGATATATTTACACAGCCCATCTGGAAGATTGGCTTTTGGTTCTTCTGAATTCATTCAACAGTAGGCCACAGCGATATAGATGTTAATTATCGCAATACCAGTGAAACGCATGTGGCTATGGGTGAATATTGACCAACCAATAATGGTGGATAATAACCAACAATTATATAGGGAAATCAATGGCTAATGATGGGGAACCAGGGGTACAGGGTTTTGACCCACTGCCATGTTGGTGCATACCTTTGGATATTCCAACACTTCACCAATGAGACTTGGGAGCGGCTGCTCAGTGTGCACCCTGAGGACCTCATCGGAAAACAGAACGGATCATGTGGTGCCCGAGCGGCTTCCGTCAAGATGTGACCAAACAAAATGGGGATTTCTCCAAATATCACTATAAATGCTCAAAGAGATTTGGATCACATCTTGATCCATGTTTTGATAGTAAACCGATACTACGTCATGTCCACTTTTGATCCATCATTGAACTTCAAAACATGGATTGTTTTTTTTATCGCTATAAATGATCAATATTGGATGATTTGGTGGTACCCCTATGACGTGAGAAACCACCATGATATACCAAAAAACAGGTATAGTAATGAGTGGAAGAATGCTACCTTCCGGTAAACTAACCTGGCAATGGATGTTGGCCATATTTATAGTGAAACCCTAGGAAAACACCAATAAATGGTTGATTTTCCGTTGCCAGGTTGGTTTGCCAGAGGGTAACCAAAGAATGAGAATACTACACTGCTTGTTTCACGAAGAACAATTGTACGGCTGTCAACTTTCAGACCACCGTCGGAGATGGGTGTTTCTCAAAATAGGGGTAGCCCTAAAACATCCAGCGTTTGTCATTTAAAGCTATCAGCCAACCATTTTGGAGGCTTCCCTATTTCCAGAAACCCCCAGGGATAGGTTCACCAACGGCTCAGCCAGGCTCACAAGCGTGTTACAAGTTGTTACAATGGATCAATGTATTTCATGATCTGATCTTTGTTTAGAGTTCATGTTCAGGTAACTCAGTGCTGTGTTTGATGAGAGCTAGCTGGGTCAGAGTTGATGACAGGTTGACTACTGGATTTCATGTCTATTCATTGTTGAAAATGGCTGATCAATGGATCATTTATGTCTAGTCAATGGTTCATGGCTGCCAACTAACTAGTCATTATTATACTTTCATTCTGAATCCATGGTCAATTTAGTATATGACTACTTTGGTGAGTATAATCCAACTAACTAGTCATTGACTCATGAATCCATGGTCAAAAATGATCAGCATGAGTCAAGGTGAAGGATTGGTTGCTGGACTCCGGAACCGGTTCGGAACCGAACCTCGTCTCCGCTGTCGATCTTTTCGAAGAGCTTCTTCAACTTGCCTGCCGCTTGGCCACGCTCCACGGTTCCCTATGAGATGACACATGGGATGCAGTCAATACTTATGCAATGGTTTATTGATGAAGAGCAATGGGAAATGACATGGTGAATGTAAATTAGGGTTTAATCGATGGTTGAACACTGGATCATTTTTCATCAAGGGAGTAGAATTCATTGTCTATGGGCTATCATGAGTTGGGATCATTAGGATGATATTTGAAATCAACAGCTTCCTCACTAGGAACATCAGGTTCGAGATAGCTACCATCAGTTGGGACCATTCATGGCAGCCTGTTTGGTCCATAAACCTCAAGGCCAAGTCATAACCCTCTTCAGCATGGGATTGAGCTCTGACTCGCTCCTGCTTGTCCATCGCCCCCAGCGGCCGGGTTGATGAAATCCATTGCCGCAGGGGGCAATTCTGCTAGAAACGAAGCCCTCTGCGGCTCTGCTGTTGCTCTGCTGTTGCAAGCTGGAGAAACCAATTGGTTGTGCTGGTTGCTTTCGCTTCTGTTCTGAGCTGAATCACTTTTTTTAATGTTAGCATGAGCTCCGCTATAGAGAAGCAGATCATCTGCCACTTGGAGCCGGTTCATCTGGTTGAGCAAACAGCTAGCAAACCAGTTCTAGGTTGACCACTGGTTTTCCTGCGCTTTCCCAAGGTCTGGCCCGGCTGCTACTAGCGTGCAGCAGTGATGGCTATAAAACTGTTGATCATGGGATTGGCAATGGTAACTGGTTGGGGGTTGAACCACCCGTCTGAAAAATATTAGCCAACCAACCATTTGTTCATAATTAGTACGGAAAATGAAAAAATGTCAATCAAACCACCAACCAGTATATGATAAAGGAGATTGAATGCCCACCTAACATGGGGTGAATCCTGCTCTTCGTGAAGCGGTGCTGACCTCGACCACTGCTTCTATGAGCCACTGAACAGTGAACAGCGCTGCCAACGGTGGCATGATCTACATGCGCCAACTGACCAAACATTGGTTGGTCAATGGTTCAGAGCCTTTGGGTGAGAATGGCCGATATCCCTGGGGAGTATTGGTTCGTACTGCCCAATGATCGATGTACTGGTACTAATTATCACTGATGGTTAATGATCACTGATAATGCTTGATCATCTTGAAAGACAATTCGCAATCAGAAGGGTTTGGATGTTTGCTAACAAAATTATGATGGTTGGAGCTTGGATAGAGGTACTTTCTGGACAAACCATGGTCGGATACCTGTCTATGTTTTTTCTATGATAATCTGAAGGAGTTATGATCATTGTGATTGTTTACAATCGTTTATCACTTGATTTATCGTTGAAAAAAACAACAGAAATGTATATAACACATATAACGATACCAAGCATAGAAGAATCTCTACATATATACTGTATTTACATTTATATATACTTATATATATATATGTATAAACAAATCAATCAGCAGCAAACACTTGCGCGTTGGACAAGGCGGGCAGATCTCTCCATGTTTCTGATCAGAGACCTGGTTCTACACTGGAAGTCAATGTGGCAACCATTTCTTAGACAGCCGTCATGCTGTTTGGTTAGGCCACTCCTGGTAGCTCCAACTGGCTCCCCCTTTAACGGCTATAGTCGGATACCCCTGGCTCCGAATCGCTCCCTCCCAACCACCAGCTAGGATATAATCTTTGATTGACCTGCCATGCTTCAGATTGGTTGATTTTATACTGACAACCTTTGATAGACCTGGTTGAGGGGCTGAAGACTGATTTCAGCGTCAAGAATGATATCAACTGATGTCAACCAGTAACTTTGAGACAAGTTGTTATACATTCTACATCATTCTACCAATTTGGTTAGGCCACTTGTGGTAGCTCCAGTTTGCGGCTCCAACCTCCCTCCCAGCCAGCATTTTTCCACCGAAACAAACGAATCATTGTGTTTCTTCAAGGCCTCAAGAGAGTCGGATTAGGACGGGACCTCCAGGAAAGGTGCCGAGCTCAAGAAGGCGACAACGCACAAAAGGGCCCCTGCGTCGTGCCCGAAAATCGATCGACAAAATGCAGCTGGGGATGTCCATAACATTGGCGGTTTCACACTCCTCAAGGGACAAAATGACTTCTTTCGTGGTTGGGAAATGAACCGTTGATGGACACGCCCAGCTCCTATGACAGCACCTAAATCTCAGAAACTGCGAGCAGTTTCGCTCACTTCACAACGATCTTGACGATCTCATCGTCATCTTTGTACAGGACAGCAGTCGCTCCCTCGTCCACGCTAGAATAACCCACAAATCTGGTCAAAGGGAGTTCAATCTCATTGTACTCAGCATCTGCCAAGACCACAATCTTCTCTTCAGATCCAACACCTTTCACGTACATCACCTCATGTGCAACAGAAATGGGAGTCACAGCTACCAGTACCATCCAAAAGCGTGATGGAACGTGAAGCAGGGGAAACCTTTAGCAACCTGCACAAATCTTAGGATCAACAACGTGTTCTTGTATAGCCGCCCCTACAGCTGAACGCTGGAGAAGGCTACTTCACAAGTCATCCTGCAAGACTCTGTTGTCGGATCCATTTGCATTGCAGTGATGTGAACAAATAAAGTACTACGTGATAACATGTCACTGTATTGATATGGTGTTTCATGATCTGTGATGTCTTCGCTGGAACCAGCCCCATACAACGCTGCAACGCTTGTCCTGGAGATTTGATGGAACCGCTCCTCAATTTGATCCACTATGCCGCTCTTGCTCCCTGCACCTATATCTCTAGCAGTTTTGGGTCTGCATTAACAAACCATCAAGTCCAGGGGGCTATCAATTTGGATCTTCCATTACGATTCTTACATGCATACCAGTTGTGCCCTACAAGGCGGTGGCGCAAATTTCCAAAACAAGAAACCTTTAGGAGAAGGAGGCTGTCTGCGATGCATGGATGGCAAAGCCATCCACTGAAAGAGCAACAAACGACTAGAATCTGTTCGTCTGATCTCTCCATCTGTCTCCTTTCTGTCTGTCTGTCTGTCTGTCTGTCTGTCTGTCTGTCTGTCTGTCTAAACATTGTTCTATCATGTTCTATCTATCTATCTGCCTTTTAAAATCTATTTAATCTGTCTGTCTGTCAACCAAAGAAACATCATTGATGGCAACCAACATGAATCCAACATGTCAAGTGATTCGGCGCCTAACTGTAGACAATAACCTCTCTAGTCCCGCAGATCTTTTTACATAAAAACATCCAAGTTCTACCCCCAACTGCACATCACATGCCAGCAATACAC